>WNGS01163947.1:19777918-19795224 GCA_020271785.1 Procambarus virginalis | reverse complement strand
GTATTAATGGTGGTAATTAATGAAGGTTCAAAACTAAGACGGAAATGACCTAATATGCAGAAAAGCCAATAGAACTCTTATCATTATATTTAGAAAGTTTAACAATGTTAGCACTTGTAAGTTATTTAGTTTTCCACTTGACATACTTAGGTGGCCTGGTAATTTATACAGCTGCCCTAGGCTGTATAATGGTACGATTGGTTACATTGAAGCTGTGTGGTACGAAGAGTACCCAGGCCAGGATTCAGAAGTATTCACGAACACGTACAGCTTTTCTCACTCTTTGGCGGCCATCTTTACAATTATTTCACAGTTGAGCGTCGAAGCAAAAGGAGGCTGCTTTATAACAATAACATTTGATTTGGAAGTTTGAGGCTTGTTGGCTGTTTAATAAATGTATGTTGACCAGACCACCACACTAGAAGTTGAAGGGACGACGACGTTTCGGTCCGTCCGGACATTCTCAAGTCGATTGACAACGACTTGAGAATGGTCCAGAGCGGACCGAAACGTCGTCGTCCCATCACCTTCTAGTGTGTGGTCTGGTCAACATACTTTAGCCACGTTATTGTGACTCAATCGCCAGTTGATACAACAATGCTTGGTTTGCATGTAGGCGAAATGGTTTTAGATCCAGGTGACTCTTCCCTGTGATTGGTGCAGCTGCCCTAGACTGTGTGAAGGATTACATTGTGTCAGAGTTGTGTGTGGTTCAAAAATATTTTATCTTGTATGATGGTTTGGCATGTGATCAGTGGCTTGCTTTGTAGTTTGTTCTCCGTTCTGCTCAGCTGCACGGTTTCTTAAACATTGCTTAACCTTTGCCATTCTTGGTTCAAAGTATTACAGATCTTCGTTGCAAACGAAGATAAGATTGAAGTTTACATAAGCATTAAATATATCCAGGGGTATAAAAACGTGTTTAAACTATCCAATCATACAGGACTCTTGGTAACGGATAGTAGCATACAAGGCTTAAACTTGGATTTGGCAACATTGAGCCAAGTTATTTGGCAACATTGAGCCAAGTTATTTGGCAACATTGAGCCAAATTATTTGGCAACATTGAGCCAAATTATTTGGCAACATTGAGCCAAATTATTTAGCAACATTGAGCCACATTATTTGGCCACATTGGAGCCAAATTATTGTCCCGTTTCCAAAGTGTAATAGCGTACACGAGTGAAGCAGGTGAAAATTGAGCCCGGCGTCTACAGGGTCAGGAGCCCAATATACATTCTCTCCAGTGCTTTTCTACTATGATCTCCTAAGGTGTCAGCCCGTCCGCCTAAGATTTCAAACCTCAAGAACTGTCGTACTAAAATGCACTTGATTCCTAACCTACCAGAGGCAAAAAACGGGACAGTATGTCAGTTCGCGAGCCGCTGACATTTATAGTACGACGATTTTTTTAACCTTAGAGTATACTTCAAAATGCGACGCTGTACTTAGTACTGGTCCCTTTATCTCCTTCTCGACCCCCTCTCTCTTTATCTTTCTTCTCTTCCTCCTCCGCTAGTCATTTGTGGTATGTGTGATGGGTGTGCCACTCCCGCCCCCATGGCGAGAGTGCCACGGTCGCCCCCCCCATGGCGAGAGTGCCACGGTCGCCCCCATGGCGAGAGTGCCACGGTGGGAGTGCCTTAGTGACTGGTAAACATAAAACAATCTGTTGACCAGACCACACACTAGAAGTTGAAGGGACGACGACGTTTCGGTCAGTCCTGGACCATTCTCAAGTCGATTGTGACAATCGACTTGAGAATGGTCCAGGACGGACCGAAACGTCGTCGTCCCATCACCTTCTAGTGTGTGGTCTGGTCAACATACTTTAGCCACGTTATTGTGACTCATCGCCTGCATACCAACAATCTTTATCTGCACTCTTAGGGACAATGGTATCTTAGTCCATCGTGACTCCTCTCCCTGTGCTCTTATCATTCTATCGTTTATCACCCTTATACTCGTCCTATCCTTTTTCTGCTTGCTGCTTGCTTGCTTCTCAAGTTCTCGTAGAGAGCAGCGGTGGCATGTAAGCTAACTTCATTTTATAATGTTGAGTGCATCCAGAGGCTCTTGAACGTCTTCCACCTCCTGGAGTGCTTTGTGGGTCATCGCTTCTTACTGTGTCAACCTTGTTCATCCGGATTTTGTTCACGTTCATCCGGATTTTGTTGACGTTCATCCGGATTTTGTTGACGTTGTTTGCTGTGCTTGCTAGCGGATTGTGTTCGCTCTTTGGTAAAAGTCGATTTCCTGCTCATAGGGCCATTTGGTCACCTGGTGTGCCGAAGCCAGTTCTCCCTGGCTTCTCTTCTCACTGAAGACAGTGTGAAGGTTCACACTGTCTTCAACCTCCGTAGTGTCAGGACAATAGGGCACAGGTAGGCGTGCTGTGCGCATTGTATTCCTTTTAGAGAGCACTTTATCCAGTGTATACTGTTCCGCTACCTGTACAAGAGTGCCTCCACTTCTCCAGAGTGCATTATTTGTTGGACACGTGCTGTGGGTGTCCAGGAGCCTGTCCTGAACTCTTGCTGTACTCCACCTCCCTTCCTTCCGTCCTCCCTGTTGTACAACACTGTTGGCTCCTGCTTGAGTGTTACTCTGGGGGGATGGTTGTCGGACCTTGTTGAGGCAGACTGGGGGCGAGGTTAACGGCCCAGTGTCGGAAGAGGTATAGGCGGCACCATTAATATGTTTCTAAAGAGGCGCACCACCCTTCCTCTCCGTATCTCGTAGCCCCTCCTCCTCTCCGTATCTTGTATCTCCCCCCACCCTTTCTCCCTGTCTCGTAGCTCGCTCCCGCTCCCTCTCTTCCCCGGTGAATGCTGCTGGGGGGGGAGAGAGGGGGGAGGGGCTCCGTGTGGTTGGCTAGGGCTACGGCCTGCAATAAACAAGTCTGTTGCAAGCCGTTACTCTTAAATTTTACAGCCCTGTGGTACGTGTAAGTTGCGGTGGGTCTGCTCCCCCCCCCCTCCCCCACGTGGGGGTCAACATTGAAGAGGGGTGTTGAGAGGGGGGGGGAGGAAAAAGCATGGTCATGTTCCAAATAATGTTTGGCGATGCGGGGGGGGGGTATTATAAGGCCACAGCATATCGAATGAAGATCATTCCTTTAAAGTAAAAACCGCGTGGTGCAAGGATTTGAATGTAGGGGCAAGTGCGGTAGCGACTAGTTGGTGTGCAGGACGCTGTGATTACCGTGTGGGGAAACCAGGACAGTTGCTGTTGGTTTCACTGGCGTGCCACAGCTTGCTGCGGACTGGATCGTTCTCACGATGGCTGTTGTGGCGTTAGGTGTATTGTGTAGTCCTACCGTGGCCAACGGCGTGTTTATAATCATAATATTGGCACTGGTGCTGGCCCCATGATGGCCTGGGGCCGGCCCTGCGCCAAACACCCACCTCTCCCATCTCTTCCTCTTCCCCCTCCTGCCTGGGAGGGGAAGGGAGGGAAGAGGCTTGGCCAGCCCCGGAGTCTAGTTACAGCGCGCACCGTATATTGTAGGCCACTTGGTGTGACGTGTTTTAAATTTAAATTTTGCCCCGAGGGGCGAGTTTATCGGGCAGCGCCACTCATCCTGTGTGTGGACATACCGCCATAGAAGCATGTACAACACTCCCCAATAGGAAGAAAACCCGCTCCACTCCCCCCGTCTCCTGGACGTCTTCTCCTTCTGCTCTTGTCCCTGGCAGTTGGTCTGGTGGCCTTACACCGCGTTAGCCTCACGTCCAGGAATTTTCATTACCCGATTCTTGATGACTCGTATTAAATTAAAAATTTTATGATACAATTTGAAGTTTTTGTGTGAACGTTACTGGAGCCTTGAGGGGCGTGTGGATGCTGGGGGTGGGTTGTGGTGGGTGTGGATGTTGGTGGTGGGTGTGGATGTTGGCGGTGGTTGTGGATGTTGGCGGTGGGTGTGGGTGCTGGCGGTGGGTGTTGGTGCTGGCGGTGGGTGTGGATGTTGGCGGTGGTTGTGGGTGCTGGCGGTGGGTGTGGGTGCTGGGTGTGGGTGTTGGTGCTGGCGGTGGGTGTGGATGTTGGCGGTGGTTGTGGGTGCTGGCGGTGGTTGTGGGTGCTGGCGGTGGTTGTGGGTGCTGGCGGTGGGTGTGGGTGCTGGCGGTGGGTGTGGATGTTGGCGGTGGTTGTGAGTGCTGGCGGTGGGTGTGGATGTTGGCGGTGGTTGTGGATGCTGGCGGTGGGTGTGGATGTTGGCGGTGGGTGTGGATGTTGGCGGTGGTTGTGGATGCTGGGTGTGGGTGCTGGCGGTGGGTGTGGGTTGTGGTGGATGGACGCGGCAGGACAACTGCCCGTTTCATTGCAGAGTGCCCAGGCTGCCGCTGCCCCTCTGGCCATATCTTACTCTCACCCTTGCCCTAGCGCCTCTCTCGCTCGCGCTCTCTCTCTCCCTCTCCCTTCTCTGCATCCCTCGCCATGACAGTCTTTTATCATCTATCCTTGTCTGAAGCCCCTGCTACATGCTCTCTGCAACCCTTCCCCTATCTTCCATCTTCCTATCCACTATCCCTCATCCTCGCCCACTTGCTCTTTTTTACCGCCATTCCCCTTTCGTACCCTTGGCCCGTCCCTTTCCCAAGGGGTTACCACCGCTCGGCTCACCCGTCACCTCCCTTCCCCTCGCCCTCTTGAATTAAGCGTGACTTCTTTGGATGCGCCGACGAAAATTAATTTTTAAGAGCTCATCCTGCCAAGAGCTCAAGCTTTTGGGCGAGTGAGGAGCAGCGGGTACCCTAGGCGCCAGGGGCTGGCGCCCGCTGGAGGCCTTCTTTACGCGGCCAAGTTGCCGTATTGATCACCGCCCGTGAAGGTGAAGGCTTGGGTTAAGGCGAGGACTTGTGGAGGCCTCTTGATTGGGTCGCGGCTGTGGGAGAGGACCTCTTGATTGGGTCGCGGCTGTGGGAGAGGACCTCTTGGTTGGGTCGCGACTGTGGGAGAGGACCTCTTGGTTGGGTCGCGACTGTGGGAGAGGACCTCTTGGTTGGGTCGCGACTGTGGGAGAGGACCTTGGTTGGGTCGCGACTGTGGGAGAGGACCTCTTGGTTGGGTCGCGACTGTGGGAGAGGACCTCTTGGTTGGGTCGCGACTGTGGGAGAGGACCTCTTGGTTGGGTCGCGACTGTGGGAGAGGACCTCTTGGTTGGGTTGCGACTGTGGGAGAGGACCTCTTGGTTGGGTCACTGCTCTAGGGGGGCACCCCCCCCCCCTCCCGCGTGCCTGGGTCACACTCTAAGAAGCCAAGATATAGAGGCAGAGCCCCATCTTGGCTCTCGCCTGATGATGTGACGGAGGTGTGATTGAGAGAACATATTACAGAGAACATATACGGCACGCATAGACGAGATAAAACACCTAAATTATTGGGATCGTCTCAAAGCTCTCCAAATGTACTCTCTAGAAAGGAGACGAGAGAGATACCAAATAATATACACATGGAAAATACTGGAGGGACAGGTCCCAAATCTGCACAGTAAAATAACAACGTACTGGAGTGAACGGTATGGAAGAAAATGCAGAATAGAACCAGTAAAGAGCAGAGGTGCCATAGGCACAGAGAACACTATAAACATCAGAGGTCCGCGGTTGCTCAACGTCCTCCCAGCGACTATAAGAAATATTGCCGGAACAACCGTGGACATCTTAGAGAAAACTGGACTGTTTTCTAAGAGAAGTTCCAGGTCAGCCGGGCTGTGGAGGGTATGTGGGCCTGCGGGCCGCTCCAAGCAACAGCCTGGTGGACCAAACTCTCAAGTCAAGCCTGGCCTCGGGCCGGGCTTGGGGAGTAGAACTCCCAGAACCCCATCAAGCAGGAGAGATACCCGTGGAAACCATGTTATGAAGTTTAAAGCCCTCGGTGTACCTTTGGTGTCATGGCTGCCTTGTGAAGGTTAGTGCAATTATTCGTCATTACTGGGTTTCCAGTCTTGCGCGAAGTGGAGTGGAAACGTCAGCTGGAGTGAACCGAGTATGTAAGCATTTCCCCAGAGTTAATATGACGGGAGGTGTTGGGGTGTTGTGACTCCGAGGAGGTGTCTGTTGTGGTGCATGACCCGAGGTCTCTGTTGTGGTGCATGGCTCGTGGAAGATATCGTTTTGCAGCCACAGTGTATATTATTACAAATTCCTTATGGCATTTGTAATGCCATAAGGAATTGGTGTCTAGACGTTCTAGTAGATGCGATTGAGATCTTGAGTTTTAGGCCACATGATGGAGGGTCTGGAGGAAGGGGTGGGCGTGTGTGTATTTCACCTAGTTGTATTCACCTAGTTGTGCTTGCGGGGGGTTGAGCTCTGCTCTTTCGGCCCGCCTCTTAACTGTCAATAAACTGTTACTACTATGATTTTTTTCACACCACACACGTCCCAGGAAGCAGCCCGTGACAGGTGACTAACTCCCAGGTACCTATTTCCTGCTAGGTAACAGGGGCATCAGGGTGAAAGAAACTCTGCCTATTGTTTCTCGCCGGCGCCCGGAATCGATCCCGGGACCACAGGATCGCGCGTCCAGCGTGCTGTCCGCTCAGCCACGGGCCCGTGTGTGTGTACTCGCCTAATTGTGTTTGCGGGGGTTGAGCTCTGGGTCTTTGGTCCCGCCTCTCAACAGTCAATCAACAGGTGTACAGGTTCCTGAGCCTATTGGGCTCTATCATATCTATACTTGAAACTGTGTATGGAGTCAGCCTCCACCACATTACTGCCTAATACATTACATTTGTTAAGTGTGTGTGTGTGTGTGTGTGTGTGTGTGTGTGTGTGTGTGTGTGTGTGTGTGTGTGTTGGGGGGGGGAGGTTGACGCTGGTTACTTGGGTGTGGTGGGCAATTTGTTTTCTTGCCCCATTCCAGCCGTCTTGCCCCCCCCCCCCCAACCAGCCGTCTTGCCCCCCCCCCAACCAGCCGTCTTGCCCCCCCCCCCCTCCATCTTTCTTGCCCCGTGTCTACTTTTATTGCGTTGCCAGTTAGGGCCGCCGGGTTGAATTACTGGCAGTTTGGTCCAGGAGAGTGGTTTGCAACCCCCTGTGACCGATGTGGTCCCCAGTGTTATGGCCTTGCAAAACCTCTGCCAATTCTCTCTTCCTTATCTTTCACACGGTCTGCAGTCCCCTCCCCCCCCTCCAAGAGTTCTATTGGTGTTCCATTAAGATATTAAAAGTTTAAATGTAATTTTTATATTATGACCATTAGGGATACTTGAAATGCCACATTGTCGTGTTAAAAAAAAACATCGACATTTTGAGCATGTGTAAGATTTTATTACTCGTAGATTATTTATCATGCCACTTGTGGGGGTGGTGGCAGCATAGGAAGGTGTCGACGGGGACAGTTGTTAGACTGAAGCCTGTCAGTATTTTATCTTAATTTAACTGGTGCATATATGTATATGTATATATATATATATATATATATATATATATATATATATAATATATATATATATATATATATATAATATGAAGGTAGTTAGAGGGGGGGGGGGTCTGGAGGCCTGTCAGTGGGTATTGCTGCTCGATGTTGTTGTTGTTATAGATTCAGCAACTCTGAACAAGTTCCAAGTAGCACGGGGTATGGTGAGCCCGTGTTGCTGCTCGAGATTTAACGAATGATTCCTGCATCAAAACGGTTTTGTTTTTTCTTTGAATATATAGGGAAGGCCAGGCGTGTTTTAGGAGCGAATGAGCGGCGTGATGAGTTTGAGCCGGTTTGATGGAAGGTGATTGTAGCGTGATGATTGTGTGTAGTGAAGACGCAGTTAAGTTTGCAGGACACCTTTGGGCCGTGTGCTTGCTCATCCTCCCCGTGGGTGTTGCGGGGAGTCAAGTCAAGCCCTCCATCGTCCTTTGTCTTGGACGCACACACTCCGGGACCTCCTTACCCCCAACTCCGTCCCGAGTCTCAAGTGTGAACTCCTTGAATCAATGATAAATCATTACTGATACACCCCCTAGTCGGCGGTGATTGGCGGAGGGCGGTGTATGCGTCCTGAGAAGTGAGCCAAACACTTGGTGGTAGTCTTCTTTAATCGCTTCATCCTCGGGTTGGTGCGGCGCTGTTGCAACGGCATCTTGTGCCAACCGCAACGTCTTGAAGAGAGGCGACCGCTGCTGGTGTGGTGTACGGGGGGCTGGGGACGGTAAGTTGTGGCCTCTCACGTTAGGCATGCTGGGGGTTAAGGGCCACTAGGGACAACTGACATTCTTGCAACGAGGCCATAAAAATTGATGTCCCTGTAGGCTGTGTGCGTGTGTGTGTATGTGTATGTGTGTGTGTGGAAAGTAAAAGAGGGACGGTGGGCGGGCAGGAGACTTTACTTCCCCTCACGCCTCACTGATGGCTGGACCCTCGCCCGCACCCGCCCTGTCCTGCCTGCCCCGCCCCACGCCTCGGCTCCTGCTGGTGTTCCTGCTGCCACTCCTGCTCTTGCCGCCACTTTAAGACCTCCGCCACTCTATCCTCGCATGTGAATTAATCAGCTTGTGTCTCCTGCGCCGGCACTGACTCAAGTCTCTGCTTTATCTCGGCACTGAAGACTTTGACGATTCAGCTACAGACTACATCAAGACGTTGCTTTAGTATCCCATAGCAGCGTCTGAAGACCAAGAACCCCTTGCTGAGGAAAACGACCAACTTAAGTGAAGACAGTCGTGACAGGAAGTCGACCTAGATTGTGAATATTGCCCCCCGGTAATGGAGACAATAACCGTACTGCCCGGTGGCATGCATGCCAGTATCGGAACACTTGTACAGCTGTAAGGAAGACGTGGTTGTGTTGGAGAGTCCAGCGCGGGAGGTGTGGAGAGCGGCCAGGTGTCTGCGGTGACGTGACACCGCCTCCGAGTCGTACGCACCTCCAACTTTGTTTATTTACACTCGTGAATCGACGCACGTGTTGGATGTCAACAACCACTCCACCAGCCAGCCAGATGGGTGAGTTGTTCAAGGCCATCTCTACACCTGTTGTCTCTCTAAGGTAATTGGGCGGTAGTTGGCGAGTCTCTTCCCCCAGCTTTTGTGCTTGAAAATATAAATGACTGTTGATGCCACAGAGAATATACACACTAACCACTCACACAGGGCGGCGTGGCGGGGATGTATCCTGTGTCGCCCGGATGTGTATGTGTGTGTGTCTATACACATTTAATATAGACATTCGTTTTGAAGTTGGAGGCAATTTTGTAGGGATGTGAGAGTTCAATGACTGTATGCCAGCGGTGAGTGACCTTGCGGGGAACAAATGGTTTGTCCTACACAGCGGACAGTGTCACTTTTCATTTACNCCACACACAGCCTTTTTCAGTAGCCTTCATACTCATCTCCCTCCGTCTCCTTCCCTCTCTGTGTCTTGCTGGTAATTTTGTGTTAAGGCAAGTGTAGATCAATGATCAAATTGACATATATTCGGCATTACCCGGGAGCAGGATTGACATTTATGTTTTAAAGATTCACGCCTATATTTCCATGATAGATTCGCAGTGTCGGTGATATGGGGCACTAGGCTTTTGTATTTTGTAGTGATTCGCAATGTCGGCGATATGGGGCACTAGGGTTTTGTATTCTGGTTAGTAATTCGCAGTGTCGTCGATATGGGGCAGTAGGCTTTTGTATTGTGGTTAGTGCAACGTTATAGTTATGTACCACAACGCATCTTGAGAGTACTTCAAGAAAGTATAAGGGGGTGAGTACAAGCGTAGTTTTGTGATGATGCGTGTGGAAGGCAGTCAGTCAGTTGGTCAGTTTTCGTTACTTAATGATGCCCGTGGATTCAGACATCCTCGACCATGCCCCCCCCCCCAGTATTAATAATAATAATAATTTATCATCATCATCATGATGGTGTTTCTCGTAAAAGTTCCAGCCCGGATAACCTTGTCAAGAGATAAACGAATGCGCATAATTTGGAAGTAACCCTCTTCCCTCCCCCCTATCCCCAATTAAATGTATGGCGGGGTTGGTGTGTCTTTGTTGCGGCCGTTCAATAAGTAGTAAAGTGAGGAGGTAATTTTGTGGAGGGCTCCTTGGTGAGCCCTCGTGGCGGAGGCTGGGGCGACTCTGCTACCCTCGACGACGCCACGTTATGACTCTCTCTTCTCACCTCTCCCTCTCTTTCCCCTTCCTCCTCATCTTTTCCCTTCACTCATCCCCTCTTTTCGCGCCCTCGCCCTCTCCTATTCCCTCGTTTCTCTATTTACTTTGTTTTCCCCTTTCCCTTCTGTGTTCCAGTTCCCTCGTTCGCATTGTCCTCGTCTCCCCTCGCACCTTCCACATAGATGGCAACTGTTTTAACGCAGCTGCTCTGTGTGTGTGTGTGGTGTGTGTGTGTGTGGTGTGTGTGTGTGGTGTGTGGTGTGTGTGTGTGTGTGTGTGTGTGTGTGTGTGTGTGTTGCTCCGTAAGTATTCCCTCTTGATAATGCTACACTCGTTTGGAAGTTCACTCCTTACTCTTCCACTCTAGAAAACGTCATCGCGAATTCTTCCTTCTTTGCCTCCCCCCCACCCAAAAAAAAAGCGGCTATCGATATCGAAGGTGTAAGTGACGCATAGTTTTGATTTTATCTTAGCTTGTTAATGTTATGTCTGGTGAGTATGCAAGTTCTCTTCCCCGTGTAAGAGGAGTGTCAAGAGAGAGAATGGATCTACAGATTATATAGCATTGTCGGGATACTTGTATTGGCGTGACGATAGTGTTATGTTGCCGGGCTTGTTGCCTGGTCTCCATAGGTATTGTTGTGTTAATAGTTGTGCGTAATTATATGGCGATTGATTTGATATTACAAGATAGGTGTGTGATAACCCAGCCTCTTAAGATGACAATCCGTTTGGGTGGTATGAGAGTGATTGAAACCAAAAGAAATAACTGGATCTATTGTTGATCAGACCACACACTAGAAGGTGAAGGGACGACGACGTTTCGGTCAGTCCTGGACCATTCTCAAGTCGATCACACACAATCGACTTGAGAATGGTCCAGGACGGACCGAAACGTCGTCGTCTCTTCACCTTCTAGTGTGTGGTCTGGTCAACATACTTTAGCCACGTTATTGTGCCTCATCGCCTGCAACTGGATCTATTGCTGTACTTAGCTGTGTGTCCTAAGCCTAAGAAAGAGCTTAGGGATTATATTAGTCTTATGAATAATTTGTCCTAGTTTATTTCTTGGCTAAGATTGTTTTTTATCTTCCGCATTTTCATTAGTACAAAATGTTGATTATGTAAAAGTCTGTATATCATTATTACGCTTCTCTGTGGCTGGGTTGGGTTGGATTACAAGACAATCCTGATGTTCCGTGATTCCGAAGGCACTTTATTTATTATTTTTACTACAGACGTGGCCACACATTTACAATGCTAACCAGCATATATACATTTTTCTGTCCTCCATGGACAGGGTGAGAGATTTGTCAAACATACAGTTTAGAGATTTATCAGATGTACAATGTTAAGGAAACCTTGCGTTGGTTTCAAGGATCAACGTCCCCGCGGCCCGGTCTCTGACCAGGCCTGGCTGGCTGGCTGGCTGGCAGGCAGGCGGTGAAGCCAGAGCACTGCCCTCTCATCTCCTCACCTGCAGCAGTGTCGTAAATCACAGCGGCAGTAACTTGATTTGTGCTTTATCGCTCTTCACGTGCACTTCATGGAAAACCTGTTTGGGGAGCTATTACGGGACTGGGTGTATTAGGCGGGGGAGGGGTAGAGAGCCACGTCTCCCGGTGATGTTACACCAGTCATTCATGGTCGACTGACCAGTACTTACGTTTTGGCGGTCATTGTGTTATTAACCAGTTATTCAAGGTCGGCTGGTCAGTAGTTAGTCGGACCGGTGTTCATATGTGTAACATTTGTTTAAGTAAGACAGAGAGAGAGAGAGAGATAGACATATATATATATATATATATATATATATATATATATATATATATATATATATATATATATATAGATATGTATATATGTATATATATATGTCTATTATATATATATAACACTATATATATATATATATATATATATATATCATATATATATATATATATATATATATATTAATATATATAATATATATATATTATATATATAATATAAAGATATATGACCATGAGAACGAGAACACAATGGTCAGGCAATCGGCTTGCCAATCAATTCCCAGGCAGGGCGGAACGTTTGGGTACGTTTATTTAAAAAATCAATGCCCCCTCTTCTCCCTCAAACAGGTACCCGGGGGTTATGCAATTGTTGTGGGTTGCGTCCGGTGAAAGATTAGTAGTTGGACCAGGTAGAGGGGGTCTCGGATGACCCTAACGTGGATCTTGTCTTCGGCAATGTGAAGTCGTGAATTCTTGAAATTTTCTACGAATAACATTTCTACACCTTTTCCTTCATTCAGTTCCTTCCTTGATCCATATTAGAAAAAATATATCCTATTGTTATATGGACAGTGCCACTGCTGCCTCATGCTGAACGCACTACATTTTTGTACGCAATCGTTACCACCGTGAAATTTGCGGTGGTTTGGGGAAAGCACCACAGTGTGTCGTCTCCGGTAGGTTAGAGGAGTTGGTGAGTGTTTGACGCCTTTAGGTTAAACCAGTGCTTTTTTTGACGCCTTTGGTTAGGCTAAACCAGTGCTTTTTTGACGCTTTTGATTAGGCTAAACCAGTGCTTTTTTGACGCCTTTTATTAGGCTAAACCAATGCTTTTTTGACGCTTTTGATTAGGCTAAACCAGTGTTTTTTTGACGCCTTTGATTAGGTTAACCAGTGCTTTTTTTGACGCCTTTGATTAGGCTAAACCAGTGCTTTTTTGACGCCTTTGATTAGGTTAAACCAGTGCTTTTTTGACGCCTTTGATTAGGCTAAACCAGTGCTTTTTTTGTTGTTGACGCCTTTGATTAGCCTAAACCAGTGCTTTTTTGACGCCTTTGATTAGCCTAAATCAGTGCATTTTTTGACACTTTGGTTAGCCTAAACCAGTACTTTTTGACGCAGGGGAAACGAAGCAACTGGCACAAGCCGGCGTCTTAACTATTACGTAATGGGATCGATGAATGGTTATAAACAGGATTGGGCATAAACAGGAGCTCGCATGGGCCAATAGGCCTCCTGCAGTTAAATTTATTCTTAAGTTCCTATAATGCAGACCTAATATTCGTCCCATATCATGGTAGCAACTAGTAATAGATAGCCTAAACTAGCGTATCATAACATTAGTTTTAGCCTAGTAACAAACATACACTAAGCAGGCGATGAGTCACAATAACGTGGCTGAAGTATGTTGACCAGACCACACCAGAAAGTGAAGGGACGGCGACGTTTCGGTCCGTCCTGGACCATTCTCAAGTTAATTGTGAGAATGGTCCATGACGGACCGAAACGTCGTCGTCCCTTCACTTTTTAGTGTGTGGTCTGGTCAGCAAACATACCCTAACGCCTCTTGTGAAGTTAAAATTCTTCTTGTTAAAAAAATGCATGGTTAACCCCCCCTCTCCCCCCCAAAAAAATAAGTACTGTACCATCTTAGCTTAATTCCTTGAAAGATGTATCATACTCTCACTTATCTAATAACACCAGACTTCATTCAAAAATTAAGTGGAAACTTTGAAATAAAGTAGCGGTAACTTTAATAAAAAGTAGTCTAGCCATTTAATGTATATACTCTACTTGAAAGCTCAATTTCTTAGGGAACACAAATTGCCTTAAAGCATAGCAATTTGTGCAAGTCATTTCGCCTGCCTCTGATATTGACAATAAACCGGTTGCTTTAGCTTTAATAAGTGGTAGGGGTTTTAACCCGTAGAGATCAGAGTAACAAGCTAAAATCAAATTGTACATTTTGATTTAGAAATGCAACAAACGGTAAACTTAGAACAACAACCAACCTATTGACACGTGTTTGCCAATACATGAAACAGAGAACTGGTTTTCATACATTAACGGAGACATGAGGGAGAGGGGAGGATGGGATGGGGGGAGGGGAGAGTAAAGAGGAAGGAGAGGCATAGGTGAAGGGAAGTATAGAAGTGGGAAATACAGTGAGAGGTATGAAAGCAGGCGGGCTGTCCGCCTTGCTGACCCCAAGAGATATAGTCTTGCATGGGTTTCTTGATGGCAGGGGGGGGGGGGGGGGGGGGTTGTGGGTTTTGGGCAGGATCCGAGGGGCGAGTCCTCGGGCCACTCCTGGATTTTTAAGATGTCTGAGATTGTACTCACCTAATTGTGCTGTACAGCTCTTGAACCTTGTCTTTCTAACCGGCGGTTGTCTAATGTTACCGACTCACGACCTATTTTCTTCGTATAACTAGTGCATATTTCTCTAACACACGTCCCCAGGATGCAGCCCGCAGCAGCTGTCTATAACTCCTGGGTACCTATTTACTGCTGGGTGAACAGGCCATAAGGTGAAAGAAACTATACATTAGTTTCTGCCTCTGGTGGAAATTGAACGGGAGGGGGAGGTCATATTGGTTCGTGTGTGTGTGTGTATGTATGTATGTATGTATGTATGTATGTATGTATGCATGCATGCATGCATGTGTGTATGTATGTATGTATGCATGCATGCATGTGTGTATATATATATATATATATATATATATATATATATATATATATATATATATATATATATATATAAGTTCGCTCGGTGTTAAATGACTAAGTCACCATAATTCAATATATTAATGTGTTGTGCTGAGAATTAAACTTTTATATAAATTAGGTAAAGTTGCCGCAACTGACTGGTGCCGTGGGCACAATTATCTATTCGTCTGAGAGCGCATGCGATTTCGTGAGCGTGCGTGAATGCGTCCAAATTTGCAGGTGCAGTTGAATATTTTTTTGTAGTGTACAAAATATCCCTTGTGGTATACAAAGAAAACTTGTATCGTTAATTAGACCATGGAAAAGCCAGAACAAAGTTGTGTAATTAATAACTTTTAGAGAAGTAATAATGGTTTAATATTTAAGAGGTCGGCCAAGCTGTTGATGCGCTATTGTCTGGAGTCGAGATCTTAAGTGATGCTACGTCGTATAAAATATTAAGATTTGCACGGCGCGAATAAAAGAACTATCTTGAATACAAAAACCCCAAGGGTGTGATTGGCTCAGACCTTCATCAGTATCCTGCCTGGTTTCGTAACGTTATATTTGAAATTAAAGTGTGTGTGTGTGTGTGTGTATATAAATGTTGTGTCAAGACATCCTGTTGTAGCGTGAGACAAAGGAAACTTTCTATTCAAGTTGGCCCTCGGCTGGTAAACGAGGCGAGGCAGCAGCAGGAGAGGGGAAGGGGAAGTTTTACCGTGAAGCCATCCCGTGGGTTATATCATGGAAGGGTGCTTATCACACACCCTAGTGAGAGCCTGAGTGGCCTCTGCTGGAGGTACTTGGGGAGGGGGGGGGTTAGTTAGAACCTCCTTCTCCAGGCTGGTCTAGATCACCCCCACCCCCCTCCTTCTTCTTCTCCCCCCCCCTCCGCGCTCCGTTAAGTCCTGTGAGTGATGTGGTATTTGGGATTATAGTCGGTATCTTTTCTTTGTTGGAGAATTTTATGAATCCATATCACATTGTGTGTTGCTCGCATTTCCCCATGGCTTGTCGGTGGTGGGAATTTCTGGTACCTGGGGTGGGATACTGTAAATGGCATGGTATATATGAAGACAATTTTAACGAAACTCACCCGTGGTGCGTATATTTAGGGGTAAAACTGTAGCCTTTTGTCATTGGGGGTGGAGTTATAACCGGCTTTTACTGGCGGCAGCTTGAGCAAGTAGTTTGGGGCGATGACAGCGTCGTGTCCAGCGTCCATGGAGAGAGAGCGAGAGGCCAGGGAGAGCCGCCAGAGAGCGCGTGTAGCAGGCTTGTGTTGCAAACCGTAGCTAACGTGGCTCGCTTGAGCAGCCCCTCCCCCCTCGACCCCTCCATTCTCCCGCCTCCCCTGAACCGCCTCCTTTCCCGCCCTTTTGACGCGTTTCCCGCGTTTTCACGCCTTTTGGCGGCTACTCAAGATTCGCATACAACGCTGGGTTTATTCTAAGGAGAGTTGTTAGCAAGTCCAGGGTTGCTTACGTACAGTCTTGGCAGAGGTAAGGATGGCCATGCTGGCTGTTCAAGGTGACCAAGAAATGTACCCAGTGAACTCCTCGCACGGGAAGATGTGCCTTACTAATTAGGTTCCATAGCATGATTTCTTTGCTTCATGTGAATGAGGACATTTTAAGATGTGGGGGAATAATTGTGTAGCCCGATAGGCAGGTATAGAGGGTAGTTGACTTATGTAGTGATTATCTGATAGTGTTGAGTAACTTACAAGATGCCCACCATTGCCCCTTCCTTACACCTGTCAATACAAGCGAAGATCTGTAAGGCAAAATGTTAGGACGAAATCCAGCTCTAAGAAGAAGACTTAAGCACGATGCGTATGTAGACTCCCGGACAGAGAGGAGGTCTGGCATTTGGAGTTCAGGGAAGTTTCGCTGGTTGGTAGAGGGGGTGGGGTGTGTGGCGGGGTTGAGGCTGATGGGCCGTGCAATAAAACCCCTCCCAGTTGCAGACCTGTTACCTTACTGCCCAACTTTATATAGCCTATTGCTCCAATCAGTGTCTTGGCCGCCACGGGTTTTCTGTTTTGGGTGGTTCAGCAGCCTTCTTCTCTTCTGGTTTCTCTGTCTAAGGGCAGGATTTTGATGGTGGTGTTCAACTTGAGCCATCGTTCCCCCGCATGCGTTACTGTGGTGCCGGTTTAGACATTTGGTGGGGGTGAGGGCTTATTCTCGGCGGTCGGCCTCTCCATCTCTACCCGGCTGGGACCACCCGTTTTCTTTCATTGTGAAGGTTTCATCATAAGTCGTGTATTCCTGACTTCTCAAGGATCCCTCCTTTGTTTAGCTGCTTTCTTTTTATTTGTTCTCATTTGTCTTGAGTTCCGTTTAATTATAGTTGGCGTTTGAATTTAGAAAAAAAGATATGGGGGGGGGGGCCTCCTCGCTTGGGGAGTAGCCAGGTTCGTATTCCCCTGGTGCTTCGGAACCCGTTCTTTGTTGCAAAACTGGTGTTTTTTTCCCTCCTCTCTGTTGTCTCTACATTTATTCCATATGCCTGTACTCTTCATTCTAGTTTATTTTTATGACGTGTCTACAGTGTTGTATTTGTCTTGTTTGTCTGTGCGGTGTTGTCTTGTTTGTAAACGTATGGTAGCAGTTGTACAGCGTAATTGTAGGCGTTCCCAGTTTTTGTCTGTTAGGTGAGATTATTTACCGGTGTGATCAGGTTCCTTAGTGAGCGTATCCTTCAGGT
>WNGS01163947.1:19718920-19759874 GCA_020271785.1 Procambarus virginalis | reverse complement strand
GACATAGGCTTATAAGGACTTGCCATGCGTTAGGCTTTGCAAGACTGTAAGAACTCTTGTTCTTAATAAATAAATATCAATAACACGAGAGTGGGTGGGTGGGTGATGAGAGAGAATGATTTACCGTGATAGCACAACAAGCGGCCAGACTGGACGTGTGTTGGGTATTAACGAGCGGTGGAGGCCAACAAGGATCAAACCTCGGCTATATTACTTATATAATATTACATTACTTACATTACTTACTCTATTACCAAATCAAACCTCGGCTATATTACTTTAATAAAGCAATATAGTAATAAAATTTCAAATAATTATAATATATAATCTAAGATAATTTTGTATCAATACATAATTATATACAATAGCTATATAAATTTAAGTAGAAATATACGTACCGATTAGATAAATCAAGGAATACATGTTATATATACTGTGGTTATTCTTTCAGCGCAGAAAGATAAAATACTGTACTCGTATAAATTCAAAGAGAGAATCAGAATGCCTTCTTTTCTTCGGCAATACCATATGAGCCTTTAGTAGGCCTATTGACAATGAATATATATAATATATCCATTGTCAATAGGCCTACTATATATATATATATATATATATATATATATATATATATATATATATATATATATATAATATATATATATATAATATATATATATATAATATAATATCATGTATATAATTTCTGCCCGATGCGTGTTAGTGCCTTGCAAGAATGTAAAAACACCATGCTATGTTCTCTAACAAACCTATTGTACCTTCTTGTATATAAATAAATAAATATAAGCCAATATCTGTGATCTGGGGCGAGTGGCCGGTCCACCACCATCATGGGACTAAGACATTATAGAGGAGCCCACGCAACAGGAAAAGTATGGCGCCAAAACCACCCTTAAATGTATTACGAAATCTGAATGATATATGAACGAAAAGTGTGAGACAGTATCCTGTTTATCTATATCTATTACCCAACTAAGTCTTAAAATTAGACTTATTCACCATGTTACTCCCGTGAATGAAGTGAGTGAAGATGAAGGTCTGAGGCATGAGGGACGTGGCCAGAGTAATTCTATACCTCCCTTCAGGGTCTAATGTTTTTTTGCAAGATTATGCAATATATCTGTAAATTTACGTTATGTGAAATATAAGAATAAAATCAATATACTATTTAAGTACGTATTTAGCGTCCGACTTTGCCAGGAGTTTGTGGCGAGTCTTATAATAGTTTTTTGTGTGTGTGTTAGTAATTTCATTGTGGTTGGTCAGGAATATGCGCGCGAAAATTTCAAGTGTGATACCAAGCAGCCGAAAAGAAAAGCCACTCGTATATTTCTCCTGCTCCCATTAACTACTCTATTTATCGACCAAATTTATTGATAAGTTATAAATTTTAGGTATTTTATTCATCTCTATAAAATCACGTGACACCCCATGGCAGGAGCGCCAGTTCGTTGCTCTTCAGTTCTTTTTTGTTGCAAGAGGAAGCGAGACTCGTCGCTTGCAATTGCCACAAACTATCGCGGTTTTCTCGAGTCCGCAGTGCAACTTTCGTGTCCCCGCGAATAATTATGGAGTCCGGTGAAGTCTGCTTGACATACGTGATATAACAAGGTAAAGGGTTTATATTCCCCCGCCAGAGTAATGAAGCAGTTTGAGGGATGTTGCGATGTCTTCGCTCTGTTGCAACCTCGCTCAAGTTAGCGTTCACCCACAACATTGCAAGCCTTATTGATTTTTCCCGCCGCTACACCTCATTTTGACACTTGTTATGGATTTGCGAGTGATGTGAGGAGGTTTGAGGAGGGCGTGAGAGTGCGGGGGTAATTTTGCGGGGGTGTTTGAGGGGGTTGTTAGTGAAGGTTCTGGCTTGACTGTCTAGACTGGTGGAGGGGGGTAGGCCCATGACGTCACAGGCCTGGTCTTTGTCTGTTGTGTGTAATACGTGAGAGGGGGCCCTAACTAGCCTCCTGTAGCTCCATGGGTGGCGTGCGGCGTGCCCCCTGCTCCTAACACGCTGCTAACTGCGGCCCGCCGGCCCGCACCAGAGCGGAGTGGCCCGCTACTGCCGGTAAGTAAGGGGCCCACCGGCCCAGGGGGCCCTCCACGCTGGCCAAAATACGGCCATTCAAGTTGGCGCGGCCCAGGCCAGGGTCCCAAGGGTTGACCCTTCAACCCCGCTAACACCGACATCTACACTATCTCCCAACTCGTTCCGGTGATTCTCTATGGCATTGGGTAGTTAGTGCCGATGGTGAGGGTGGTTCCTAGCGGCGTGAGTGGCACTGGTGTGAGTGACAGTGAGGGAAGAGGGCCCGTGAGTGCCGCTGTTGACACTAACGAGGGGCGGGGGGAGCCCAGGCTCGGGGAGGTGCGCCTACAAAAAATATGAACGTGTTGAAAAGAAGGGGTCCATTTGCAGGGGATTTTGCAACGTTTGCATGGATGGGTGAGTAAAGGGTTAGTTGTTAACTGGTTGTGATGGTGGACAGACAGGGAGACGTGAAGGGCCTGACTGGGGCTCCGACAGTCACGGCCGATCGTGAGTACATAATTGATCAACATTTGTCATATATATATATATATGCAACATACATATGTACATATTGGCATAGTTTCCCGTCTTGACTAGCAACAAGCCTCCCAGTGTATACATATATATATATATATATGTGTTTTCGTCTAACCTGACTACCGTTTTAATAAATATTTTGTCAACTAGGCCTAGGCTTGGGTGGGCCTATAGGGGATTATAAATCACTATTTTACATGAGGGACACACAAGGCTGATTTTGACTTCTTGGTAACTTAATATAATCATCTTTCTAATAAGTTAATCTCAAGGTGGAAAGATAGTGCAATGTCTTGAAATTAAGATATTTGATTTAGTTTTCTATTATCAAAATATAGCACTGTGCATCTTTGACTTTATTGCAATTAAGTCTTTTTTTTTTTTAGTGTTGTGAAATGGAAAAGAGTGGCAAAAGCCCCAAATTGGTGCTGTTAAAAGTGCCTATGGACATTATATTGTGACTCAAGTGTCTGTTCTCTCCATTATATTGTGTACTGCATTTATTGAAATTGTGTCCTTCGTAAATAGTCTTTAATAGTCTAGTATGTGTTGTCATACTATCTGTAGCCTATGTTGATAAAGTCTGCTAGAATGGAGGTAATTTTTCAGTACGGTATGTCTTTTGAAAAATAAGACCAGATTGGAGAAAGCACAAGTGTTATTGGAAAATTTAATATTAAATAGTTTTCTAAGCAGAGGTTAATGGATATTCAACACCGAAAAATTACTTTGGAGCACTTTTGTACTTGGAAACAAGATCATTGCATGCTGCACTATTTAAACTCAGGATAGTACAGTTGGGTTTGTTCTTGACTCGGAATTGGGAATCCCTAAATTGAATCCCGGGTGAAATAGAAATAGTTGGGCACGTTTCCTATCCCCTAATGCCTCTGCTCACTTGGCAGTAAATTAGTACCCAGGAGTTGGTGAACTGTTGTGGAATTGTACCCTGTGTAGGGTCTAGTTTGGCCTTGGGAGGGGGAGGTATCAATATAAATACTGTAATGTATGTATATATACACAGGCTGCTTGTCACAAAATGAATTTAACAAAATTAATTATATTATGTAAGGAGTGTAGTGATGCTTAAATAGTGAGAATTTAAATTTTTGGGGAGATCCCCAATACTGTTTTTATAGATACACATTGTGGCACTAACTTAATAGCCTACAAGGTACTGTAAATAATAATTGCTGTAACCTTTGGTTAGGCCTGAAAATACAGTACCTGTATCACAATAGGTATGGTGCAGCTGCCAAAGTCAGTTTATTCCTAGAAATAGAACTAACCTAACCTAGTGTAATGTATACATTTAGGAATAATGAACTTTTCACTAAGATAGACAAGAAAGTGGTTCTTCAGCTACAGTATACAGATCTCTGTTGTACATGGAGCCCTTACCTTCAAAAGGGCATGAATTATGTGCAGATTGAACAAAGCAGCTTTAATTTTCACTATGGGCATTGGCTATAGAAAAATTCCAAATAGATTGTCTGATGGTTTTTGTATTTGTTTTTAAGGTACAGTATAATCTGGCACTTGAAAAATGGCTTCGCAGTACAGTATCTGCATAATCTTAGGAAAAACAAAAAGGTCCGGTATTATTTAGGAAATAATCCAGTTACCACCAGATAAGCATATGTCATCTACAATGAGAGAAAAGTTTTGTGCATATGTGGCTAGAATGATGCATGATCAATTTAATGTAACACTATTGATACTGTATAGTACCTGTATTGCTGAACCTCTGTAACTGTAACCAACTGATCCCATAGATGGGATTTGGAAGGACCTGTAAACTTTGCCCTTTACCATTATTACAATAATACATCCTTTGCAGGTGCAGGAAAGACCCAATACATCTGTAAGTGTATTAAAAAATAAAATTTTGGATGTAACCTACATCCTTTCTCAAGGTACTATATACAAGATTTTTAATACACTTACACATACAGTGGGTCTTTCCTTCACTTAAATTTAGGCACTGGCATTGTAGTAATTTTCTCCACATCCTTTGCTCTAATTTTGCTTAGTACACCAGTAGCTCAGTGGTCAGTGCAATCAACTTGCTAAGGAATGCTCTCGAGTTGAATTCCTGGGGCAGAACGAGATGGTTGGGTACATTTCCTAACATTTATTTATTTATTTATTATTAAATAAGGTACAAGTACATAGCATTGATGGTTTTTACATTCTTGTAAAGCCACTCAGTGTTTAGGGCAAGAAGGTCCGACACTTGTTGCCTCTGTTCATTACCAGTAAATAGGTTCCTAAAACTAAATACCTATGACCTAATAATGCTGAAGCAAATGGTGGTTATAAACTAGATTATATTACAGTTCAAAGGAATTTTGCTGGTAAAACCTCATAAAGATGGGTTGTATGTCTGTCCATCTGGATACTGAGCACACACATCTTTCAGGTAATATAGCATAGTTATACATAATGTATCTGCAAACATATTTATGGTTTAAATATGTACATCAATATAAATTATTATATTGTTGATGCTGTATTGGAGTGGTGCATGCAGAGGCAAGATGGAAAAAACAAGTCCAAGAATTTCAACTCATGGTGTAGTCTGGTCAGTAATGGGTGACTAAGGCACTTAAAAAAAGTCATGGCTCTACTGTATAATAATAATTAATAATTTTGCCCTGGACAGGCAGCTTATGGATACTGTTGTGTATATATACAGTACTGTATATATACACATGTTAGGCTTATATTGCAGTACCCAAAGGTTGAACCCTCCCCAGGAAGAAACTCCACAATAAACTGTTAAACTCCTGAGTACCTACTTACTGCTAGGTGAACAGAGGAACAAAGGCATTAGGTGATAGGAAATATACCTAAACATTTCTGTCCCTCCCAGGATTCGAACTTGGGATTCTCGATTGTGAATAGAGAAAGAACCCCACAGTACTATTGGGACCCAATGCATGTAAAAGTACAGAACTGTGTCCTGGAAACAGAATTTGCTAATGAAACCAAAAGTATCTCGGCCTAACTTCACTGTACAGTACAGACATAAAGTTTACCAATTTGTACAACTATATCCAATTACCCCAAACAATAACATCTGGACATCATTCAAAGATTTTTTTGTAGAATCTCAATTATTGGGGTAACTTGATTCTTGTTTGTATTTTCTTTTGGCTGTATCCTGGTCGATGATATCAGCTGGCTTTGTTGGATGTTGGAAGAAGGTACTGATGTGCTGCATAAGGGATTTTTCCAGAATGGCCAGAAACAGTTTGGGTGAGAAAGAACTTCACTGAAGTGATCAGTGAGCTCTTAGCATTGTCTGATATCAGGAGCTCATAGATCAATTTTGCATAGACATTATATATACATCATTTAAGATGGAGGGAAATGGGAAGCAAGGTCCTGCAGGGCTCAATCTTTGAATCCCTAATGTTCTTGGAATGTGTCGTTGACCAACAAAGAGGCGAGATCTTGCATAGACAATGTTTGGAGATGAAGAGCTGATTAATGGTATCCTAATGACTGAAGAGAATTGTAGAATACTATTAAGGGGAACCTCAACAAGCTGCAGAATCGGGCAAGCAAATGACTAAACTCATAGAATCTAAGAGTTCAGTCACATCAAATATAAAGTGATGAAGTTAGGAAAGGGGAAGGGAGGGCTATACTGTATAATATAAGAGGCAGGAAAAGCTGTTTACTAAGGTATGCAATCTTCACATGAGGGGGAGGGGGATGCAAAGAAGGTTTCTAATAAGTGAGAGAGACTACTGCACACCCATGAAAGATAAGGGAGACAGAACCACCAGCTTAAATCCTGCTGCTAGAAGACGATGGGAACTCGGTTGACAGATGAACTCGGATGAACTAGGCGCTGAGAAGCCAATTTAAACAAACCATGAATCGTGCAACTTATTTATTTTTATTTTGTTTATATATACAAGCATTCTTACATTCTTGTAAAGCACTCAGTATTTTGGGCAGGTCCTTGATCCTAATTTTTCCCTGGAATACAACCCGCCAAATTATTTAACAACCAGTTACCGATTCACTGCTGGGTGAACAGGGGGCTACATTTAAGGATTGGCACCCAGTTAATCCTTCCCGGCCAGGATATGAACTCTGGACCAAAGCGATTACGAAGCGCCGGGCGAGTGCTTTACCACTGCACCACGAGGACTATCCTGAAGCCTCGACTGAAAAGTTGGTAAAGGGAAAAGCAACTGTCCTCTAAAAAAAAAAAGTGCTGAAATTTAATGCATATGTCTCAAGCTTAATGGTTTGCTTCATGAGTGGCTTGCCAAGATGAATGTCATTCAGGGTTGGCATCCTTCAACAATACATGTCACATATGCGAGGGCAAAACGGGCCTCAGGCCCAACAGCGGTAATGTAAGATGCAAAATGAATATCTGTTTGGTTCCATGCATTCATATGACATCCTGGCATGCTGCACCTTGCAAATATTTGCCAAGTATCAGTGTTGAGCAATAATGCCCATCACTATGGGTGGAAATCAAAGGTCAAAAATAGATTCAGAGCAAGTCATCAGGTCCTCCTCCTATAAATAAAGGCTTGAGGCAGAAGCCTGGCTGTTAATACAAAGTGCTTGACTACGAAAAACCTAACCCTATTAACGTGAGGACAGGAACAGGCTAGAGATGCTAGTAATAAACATATTCTGTTCACTTTGCCAAGGCAAAGCCTGTGGATACACAAACCACCAACACACACACAGGGTAAGAAAACTGGCTGTCGTATCCAACTGCACATCGACAAACGCCAACTTGCCGAGAACAAAGACTAGAGGACCATGAATAAAGTGGGATGAGCTTGGAGTGAACTCGCTGCTTTGCATCAACACTGAGCTAAAAGCACAAGCTAGAGAATTGAGGGATACATACAGTACTGTACGTGTTCAGTATACAAACTGCTGCAATCTATCCACCTATTTTGCCTTGAGTGTTTCTGTTGTTGGTTTCTCTCGTGGTTTTGTAAATTGTGGCTCCCTACAATAAGTAATAAGTCACCAAGTTTCACCTTACTAATTCACTTGTCTCTTAAAATCTTAAAATTTTGCCTCGTCTTCATCTTCAAGAAACAGAACATGTTGACCAAAATCAAAAAACCTTG
Source organism: Procambarus virginalis (assembly GCA_020271785.1). NCBI lineage: Eukaryota > Metazoa > Arthropoda > Malacostraca > Decapoda > Cambaridae > Procambarus > Procambarus virginalis. The sequence continues at coordinate 19,752,167 of WNGS01163947.1, read as the reverse complement.
GGTTTTATAAGGTTTACAATACTGAACCTATGATCGAGCAATAGGCTTTTCATTGTGTGGACTTTATTAATGATTATGCCTTGCTAATTTTTGATGTCGGACAAAATTGATTTTATAGTGGTCTTGAAATTCTGAATTGTGTCTTGATCCGTGGATCAAGACACAATTCTATTTGGGGTAATTCTAATTTGGGGGCATGAATGAAGCAAAGATATTTGCTTCAATTTGCAGAATTTCCCATTTAGTAGTCGAATCTCAAGGAGATGTGTTGCAGTATTATTTAGAAAAATACCCCACTTTGCTAATCTGTGCGAGGTTTGACACTTCTGAGGTGCTACTTTACCTCTGGTAAAATACTTATTCAACCAAGGGCCTGGATTCATCAAGCCTATGTGTCTATGAACCCAGCAGGAAAATGGAGTCTCAGGTCAGAGGTTAAGATGACCTGACCGAAGAATAATAATGTGAAGACTAATGTGGCTTAGTCTGTATTTATTAAACAGTTTACGAGCTTTGAAACTTTCCAACCCAATGTTACTGTTATGGAAAAGATCATAAGAGCTTTGGAGCACATAAACTGTTTAATAAATGTGAACAAAGGTGTCGTGATTGAGAAAAGATGTACAGGCTTTATAATGGTACAAATAAATGCTTGATGAATCCTGGTCTTGGCCTCTAGTATACAGTATCTTAAAAAAAAATGAATGCACTTTTCAAGGCCCTTAAATATCAATGAGGTGACACCTTTGCCACTATGCACTCTAGTGCTCATTTGCAACCTGCATAAGAACAAAGCTGTCGTGTTATAGTATATTATATACGCTTGAATGTGTCGGTGCATTACTTTTTGAAATTGAGAAGTGATATACAGTACAGTATCTCATGGGTTAAAGACGGCACACTTTATTACTACAGTGTATTTTATTATTAATTTATTAAGGAATTAAAGCTCTTAATGGACTAAAAATAGTTAATAATAAATAAATAATAAATAATAGGGGAGCCGGTCGGCCGAGTGGACAGCACGCTGGACTTGTGATCCTGTGGTCCAGGGTTCGATCCCAGGCGCCGGCGAGAAACATTGGGCAGAGTTTCTTTCACCCTATGCCCCTGTTACCTAGCAGTAAAATAGGTACCTGGGTGTTAGTCGGCTGTCACGGGCTGCTTCCTGGGGGTGGAGGCCTGGGTTGAGGACCGGGCCGCGGGGACACTAAAAAGCCCCGAAATCATCTCAAGATAGTTATGTTAGCTTTACTGGGAAAACTTGTAATTATAAATCCAAAGAAGAGATGTGCTACTACAGTATAAAAATGACGCTAAAATGTATGCTGTACATAGTGCTTGTTGAAATATTGTAGTAAAATATTGTGTTCCGAGTTTTGTGTCTTGCAAATTGTCTGGCACCCTGTACCGAAAACGAGAAAAATGTTCACAATGTTACAATGATATAAACAGGCAAGAATGATTATAATACAGTATAATAATAATTCCTATCGTCGGGGACAGGAAGCCTTGTATCAAGATCCCTTCTAGGTCGAACTACCGATCTTCCTTGGGATGCAACCCCACAGCAGTTGCTTAACTCGTGGGTACCTATTTAATGCTAGTTAAACAAAAGCATTCGATGAGAGGAAACACGCCCAATCATTTCTGTCTCTTGGAATGGATCCAGGATCCCTGATTGTGAGTTAAGAACAGCAATAAATGTCAAAAAATGTGGTAAACTTAATAGTCTACCACATTTTTTTGACATTTATGCTGTCAACACATATGTTGTCATATGTGTTGACAGCATAAAACACTGCTTTGAATGTTTCATCTACTCCATAATCCAGTCAGGTCACCTGCACTTCGAGTCATGTCATCTCTTGGTCATCAAAATATCCAAATGCTGGATCATTCTCAAAATGGATATTGCATCACAGGCTGTACAATAATGACAACTCTTAATACTTACAGTATGGGAGGGTATATTAAAAGTTCAACAGTTAGTTAATTAAACAATTGTGAAGGAAGATTGAATCACCCATGTTTTAAGGAATTTCTCCAGTATAAACATTGGTAGTAATGTTCATTATACTAGTACAGTATAATTATAATACTAATACTAATAATACTTATAAATAATGAAGCTTATGGGTGGAAACTGAAACTGAATCAACTAAATTATCTTTATTTCTTTTGCAATACTCTTAACAATAATCTATTGTTGGTAGATGTAGGCCTGTGTGTGAAAAGTGGGTGTAGGTTGGTGGTGAAGGAACTGAACTTATGAATGAATGAATACGTGGAGATAATCGAGTGTCTGAGGTTTAAATTTAATGTGTTGAATGTTGGGGCACTGAGTGCAAGCAATACCTGAAGTACTGAATATCTGCGGTCCTTAATTTATGTGTTGACAGCATATTTGTCAACCCCTAAGCCAAGTACTGTAATGCGGTACCTGCATGTTTTTGTTTGAGATTGGATTAAACCTAGGTAGAAGACCCAGTAAGGCAGGCAAACAGCACAGAACATAATATAGGACACTGCAAAATGCTAACTAGCCAATTCGAAGCAGCTTCTGTTTACATGAAATTAAACTTGTTCACATACTGACACGGTATATTTAATCTTTGCTTGAAAACTCTAGATTCTAGAGGGTCCTCATCTATTATGTTACCTAGTACAGTGGTTATCTTGATGATTTCGGGGCTTTTTTAGTGTCCCCGTGGCCCGGTCCTCGACCAGGCCTCCACCCCCAGGAAGCAGCCCGTGACAGCTGACTAACACCCAGGTACCTATTTTACTGCTAGGTAACAGGGGCATAGGGTGAAAGAAACTCTGCCCATTGTTTCTCGCCCGCGCCCGGGATCGAACCGGCTCCCTAGGTGTCAAGCCACAGGACATAATAAAAATGATTAAATAGTCATAAATAAATGTTCATTTTGAACTGTTGTAATTTTTGTATAATGTACAGTGGAACCTCCAGTGACGAGTGCCTCAATCTATGAGCATTTCGAAAAAAAAAAGTCAAAGGTTCATTCAGTGATTGTCAAGTAGACAGCTCCATTTTGTAAAAAAAAAAAAAAAAAAAAAAAAAAAAAAAAAAACACGGCTTGGGGGTACCTCGGCTTACAAATTTAATCCGTTCCCAGAGACGGCTTTTAAGCCAAATATTCATAAACTGAAGCGAATTTCCCCATAAGAAATAATGTAAATTGAATTAATGCTTTCCAGACTCCCCAAAAAATTAACTTCAAAGTAAATTTTATACCTAATTCACCCAAATCTTCAGTACAAAGATTGTATGTACTGTACAAGTTATTACTTACCTTTACTGATGATTCTTGTTGGTGTATGGAAGATGGTGAGGAGGGGGAAGGAGAGGTGTTAGTGTTTGGAAGGGGAATCCCCTTCCATTATAACCTCGTGCAGTGATGACTTCTCTGGGGTTCACTCTATGGCACATTTTGCCTGCATACCACTAGGTCCTGCTTGTGGTTCACTGCTTGCTTTTCTCACTAAAAATTGTGTCTAGCAACATTTTTTTTTCTCTACATTGTAACACTTGTGTGAAGTGAGACATCACATTGTCATTGAAAAGGTCAACACAACGGTCTGCTGCAATTTGATTTGGGTGACACTTTTCAGCAAAACTTTGCAATTCTTCCCATACTGCACATTTTCTTCATAAATGAGGAAGGGACATCCTCTACTCTACATCAACAACCCTCATACCATTTTCATGTTTACGAATGATCTCATGGTTTTTCGTCTATGGTCATTCTCGCATGTGTTTTCTTTGCTTGAACCTTACCACTGGCTTTCTTGGGACCAATGGCGAGATATTGTATATAATAACAACTTTTATGTTCAAATACCCCAAAATAAAAAAAAGTGTAATTCTTTACAAAAATTCAGGCGCGATTGTCACTAGGCGGGAGGCACTGGTAAATTGAGGTGCGATCACTGTGCCACCATGCGCTAGGTCAGCATACGCGTATTAACAAACTTCGTTTCCCAAGGAAATGCTCGTAACCCGATTAGGATTATACGAAGAAATTGGGCTCGTAACCCGAAAAGTTCGTAAATAGGGGCCAAGGTGTCACTGTAATTTCTTCAATAAAGCAACAATGCTACTTACCAAACTAATATTTTGCCAATTTATAGCTGGTTTGGATTTTATGTTGATACCTTTTATCCAGTTGTATACAGTACTCCAATCATATTACCACTTACTCCTTACTAGAGATTGTAAGCAAAGTTTTTTTTTAATCTCTTCGTAAGGAAGGTTTCTAATTTCTGGAATTAACCTTTTAGTCCTCCTCAGTACACATTTTTTATACATATCCTAATCCAGGTACAGTATTGTATCCTAATACTGTACAGATATCCCATCCTGTATCCTACCAATACAGGGGTCCCAATAGGTTGTTCGATTCTACTGAACCGAATCGGGTTCGTTCTCGACTTACAGTTGAGAATTCTGGGTTCAAATCCCGTGTGAGAGAGAATGGTTGGGCTTATTTTCTATCACCTAATGCCTTTGTTCATCTAGCAGCAAGTAGGTACCCATGAGTTAGTCAGCTTGTTGTGGGGTTGCATTCTGGGGGGGGGGGATCAGTAATTTGACCAAGGGGGGTGATTGGGGACCTCAATATAAGCCTAATGTGTATAAATACACTCTTGGCTGCATGTTCCCTGACACAATGAATTATTTTCCTTTCTCCATTTATTTATACACTGAAGACCAAACCACACTAGAAAGTGAAGGGACGACGATGTTTCGGTCCGTCATGGACCATTCTCAAGTCGGTTGTGTCCAGGTCCAAGACGGACCGAAACGTCGTCATCCCTTCACTTTCTAGTGTGTGGTTTGGTCAACATATTTCAGCCACATTACTGTGACTCCTCGTTTGCTTATACACTGAATTTTGGCTCAAGATCGCCAATAATCACGACTCCAGTTGATGAAGTGTATAATGATATGTTGTCTGAGGTAGAAGACAGTATATATGGAGTAAATTAGGGTGCTTGTAAAGTTTTTGGCCAGTTATCTACTGTATACCTGAATGGAAAACTTTCCAACCTGTCATCTTAAATAGTAAATTGCATTTTGATGTATAAATCCACAAAAGACCAAAAATGTATGTACTATACTGAAAATCATAGTGGCTTGTAATATTTATGTACATAATGTCCTGTTTTCTACTTGTGTGTCCTCGGTTAGGTTTGGGTAATTCAGTACAGTACTGTACTTCAGTTTAGTGATGTTGGGAGTGCTCAAGAGGACAGGCTTGTATATCACCTATTCATAAAATAGTTTCACCAATATAGACATGTGCATTATGATGTATATTATACCCACCCTCCATTCAGTAGTATTAGTGAATCCCGTTTCTCTTTAATAACATACACTACGTTACGGGTACTCGGTATCCACAGGTTCATAATCCACATAGCATGGCTACCACCTGAGCACCAGCATTGGCCAATCCAATGTTACGATAGCTTGTTCCTTGGGGACCATGGTGTTACGAGTAAGACCATGTAAGTTACGAGTGGAATTTTTATAAAAATGGAAGTGCATTAAATCCTATGAGTAAGGACAGATTACTACATACAATGTGGACTCGTCTACTTAGTTTGCACAATGTATAGTACAATACAGAGCAGAGTAAATCATTTCTTAAAATATTAGCTAAAAGTGCAGGTGATGAGTCACAACAACGTGGCTGAAATATGTTGAGCCAATCCACACACTAGAAAATCGACTTGAGAATGGTCCAGGATGGACCGAAACGTCGTCGTCCCTTCATTTTCTAGTGTGTGGACTGGTTCAACATTAATTACAATATTTCTAAAAGCATGAGAATAGTAACAGGAATACAAAAAAATAATACAATCTACTAAGTATAGTATAGTACTGTATACAGTACGGTCGATCCAAATTTACTGCCTATGCCTTCCTTGAAAACCGGTTCTACTTAGGATTATGAGTTGATTAGATAAGAAAAATTGTCTTTGGAGGTGTTCATTACATGGTGGTTCAAGCACTGTACTGTATAAAAATACATAAGCATAGTAGTATGTCTAGCATACATAAAAACAGCTAAATGTAATTGAGGAAACTTTGTATCTTGACGGTTATATGGTTGCACCTCTAAAATGTGGATCATATTGTTCTTGGCTTTTATCTGAATGTCCTGAAATGTATAATGTTTTGGTTGCTGTATTCATCACTTTTATTTTCCTTTTTTTGATAGCACGTGATACAATTTATATTTATGGATATCAAGACACAATGAACTTAAATATGTTGTAATTATGCTTATTAGTGTGAATTCATAAAATTTTATTTGTTTTTATGTAATTCCTGTATGTCGGTATATTTTGTTCATGAGTTTTTGTTCACGCATTAATACCCAGAGCATTTCTGTCCAAAATGCTATGAGTGTTAGTGGCTTTGCAAGAATGTAAAAATACAGATACTGTACTGTATTATGTAATCTCGCAAACCTATTATTGCTTCTTGTAAATAAACTATTATTATAGTTGGTCACTATAATGTTTGCTATAATGATTAATGACAAATATAAATACTGGTAGTACACTTTTTCTTACTCGAAATGCAAAAAAAAAAAATAGGAAATGCATAATAAATATTTTATGACTAATGCATAAAATTTCTTGGCAAGCACAGTATATTCATTGATTTTATTTATGGTTATATTTTGCCTTGGGAACACTTGGTCTGGTTTACGAGTTATTTCAGTGACTCTCATATTTGCTTTGAGAGTAAAGTTGCTGGTCTCCAGACAGTTAGTTCTTAATATAGACGTTCTTAATGGATTAAGTGGATTTTATGCTGTACAGCATTAGGTTTATTGCAAAACCTATAAACCTTGTACATTATTAAGAGTTGCCATTATAATAATGTTTATTATAATTAATAATAATAATTGTGTGAGGGAGACAGTAACCAGCTTATACATAAAGTACATGTTAGGCTTATATCGAGGCCTCTCGTCCCCTTTCCCAAAGGGTCAAATTACCGACTTCCAGCCCATCCTCGTTAGGTTTCCCAACGTCGAGAAACTGTTGTTCTAAAGTGCCCTCTCCTTACCTACCAGAGGACCCAAAGCAAAAAACGGAACAGTACCTGTGTGTCAATTTTGCGAGCTGCTACCATTTTCTAGAACACTTTTTGGCCTTGGAAAGAGTATATGTAAAAATGGTTAAAAATGGAGAACAGGTTGCCTCCCCAGCATGGAACCCTACAAGAAGCTGACTAACTCTTGGGTATCTTTATTGCTAGATGAACAGGTGCATTAGGTGATAGGAAATGCACCCAACCATTTCTGTCCCACCCAGGATAGAAATGCTTGCGGTGCATTATTGTATTATTGTATGAACCTAAAGAGGAGATAGTGTTCTATAAAGGTGAGGTATATCACCCATTTGTGGCTAATTTCTTTTACAAGAAATGTACTGTAATTATAAATGCAACAAAATATAATATTAGGCCCCATTTTTATCCTCAGTAGAAACAAGACTGAAAATAAATTGCCACAGTGAAATGGAGGAGCACTATGTTTAAAAAAGTGATTCATATACATGAAAAGAGCAAAAATGCACTTCACTGCCTCTCTTAAACCATCTATAGTAATATCAACCCATCCTCCAAATTGACAGTATGTTTTAATGTTAAGTGTAATAAGTACATTTCCTGACTGTCATACATAATACATAATGCACCTATGGGGCTGTTACATTTACCTCCCTATTTAATTCTCCTCGTTTTCTGTTAAGACACTCAGAAATTTAAGAATGAAGTTTTAAAGTTTAGTTCGTTATACACAAGTTTTAAATATCAGGAATTTCTTTTTTTTCAGTTTTATTAAACAAAAGAGATTTTATACGAAATTTGAAAATATCCTGAATTACTTTACAATTTATTTAAACAGTTTAGTTTTGTTTTATAAAACTGTAATATCAATATAGCTATAGGTTAAGTAGTAATTGTAATTAAGAAGCAATAAAATGCTCATTTTCAAAAACTAAGACGGTTAGGTTAGGTTAGGTCGTGGCTTTCTATTCAGCTTTTCAGGTAAACTCAAATATTCACAATATATTTGACAGTACGATTTAATACTAACTGTAAATAAGTACAATTCCTGACTGTCATACATAGTACATAATTGCACTTATGGGGCTGTTACATTTACCTCCCCATTTTTGGAGGACAGCCTGGGTAATATACAAAATAAACAATGGAGACATTTTTATTAGATAGATACACAATGATTATAATTGAGAAATAATATTTTCTCGGATTTAAGACTACCAGTGTTATTCCATTTTGTTTTATAGCCCAAGTATTTTTCAGTCATTTCACATTATTCTCTGAAAAATAGTTTAAACTTAAAGGAAGTTTTCTTGACAATATTATTTTATGTTGCAGATATTCCTAACCAGCCAATTTTTTTTTTTTTTCAGGTGAGTGTCTTTCTGTTAGTAGAGTGAGCTGTAGGCCTACTTGGCCTCAAGGACAAGAAAGTTTGGTTTCTTCTCAAGAGTTACAGAGAGCTGGTAAGTATGATTTTCCTTATAACTGTCTCGTGCATTCCAGAACCTCAATCTCATTCTCTTTTTAATGTTTTGATTCATTCATTATCAAAANTAGTTTTATTAATAATCATGCATGGTTAATGATTTGATGGGCATTAAACTGCCAGGATCGCCCTGCTCTGATGGATTCCCGTGTGAGGTCTGCCTAGCAGAACAGAAGGGCGAGAATTCAGTTATGGAACATTTCATAAACACACATAAAGGCCTCCAAATTACGGACGATTCAGTCCGAAACGTTTCTGTTTAGATCTCCTTTCTCCCAATATAATATCGAGCTTTATCATGACGTGTTTACTGCGAAACTTGCCGATCCCTATTCTAGCCTATTTCGATCTTAATATTTTTTCTCAAGTTTAACCCTTCCTAAGGTTAATTGTATCCTATTTTTATCTTTGAAGTACCCTAACCCTAACCTTCACCAGACTCTACTTAATATAATCTAACCCTAAACCTTTCCCATATCTTATCTCAACTTCAGACCCACAAGGTTAAACACCCGTGGCAGAAATAATTCACTTCAATGTCAAGTCTATCTATGGTAAATCATTTATTTATGTAACTCATCGGGGCTGTGGTAATATTTCTTAATCAGGCAAAGCTTCAGGACGACCTATACAACACTATGACCTCAGCCATTCCACCATATTTATACGAGACTAAGATACAAGCACAACTGTAGCTAATTTGAGAAGAACTAGACTGCTTCTTTGCTTTGCTACATGGCGGTTTTTGTGAAAGGTGGTATGACCACCAACTTGGTGATGGTGTGACCAGACAGCATTCTGATTGATGGTTCTACCATCCTACTGCCTGATCAGTGCTGGGTTCTTTAATTATATCACATCGATAGAGTCGCTTTATTGAAAATTTTACTGGAGGTAAACATATATATAAAAAGTAGATAGAATGCGTAGTAAGCTTTGGAATAAATTTTCTATGACCGTTTCAAGTTCAGTGGCCTTTCGTATTTTCCAACGAAGAACAGTTGGAGAATGGGAGAGAGAGTGTATTGATAGGAGAATATATATATGAAATAAGTTGCTAGGCCTAGCAACCGAGGCCTAACGTTGAGAGGGCAGTCGTGAATCAATAAATAGGTCCGGCCCGAGCAGCACAATGAGACCCTTCTGCAAAGCTGTTTGAATGATGATAGGGCAACCTCCACTCCCTAGTAAATAACGATGAACGTTGTGAAATGTGAGGTGGAAGAAATAAGACCCCAACAGAGGGCGATGTGTCGGGGGAGTGAATATAATTAGACAAAGTGAGCCCCTATTCCCCACAGCCTACAGCGCCCACTCTAACCCTAACCTTTGAAACATATACCGGACCCAATTATTCGTTACCAGAAAATACACAACGTACACACGGACTAATGTATGCCTTGGTTACTCTGTCCTCCTCCTACAGTCTATATTAAAATGTGTATAATACGAGTTTACAACTGAACACGCTGCATATATCTGGAAGCTTCTCACACATAAACTTTGCGAGGGGTGATGGTCTCTCTCGAGAGAAACCAGTTTGATCATCTGTCCCAAATGTACCCAAGTGGCGTAGGGCTATCATAGCCCATGGTTATATAACTTTGGAACAGAGTGCAGCTTTGTATCGAGGTCAGTGACCCAATAGATATATGAAGATGTTCACCCCATACGCGGCCTTGCTCTTGCCACTGCGTGTGGACCATCGGGTTATCATCAGCTTTAAGACAATGACGCGGTTTCTTTGTTTCTTAGAGGTCTACGCTGCGCCTTGGGAATTTTATGCTCACCTTTGCTAGGTAGGAAGCTAGCTAGGTAGCCTTGAGGGAGATGCCAAGACAACATTAATTTAATACGCCAGAGGCCTTTGCCAGAGTGAACCAGACACCTTTAGGCCTATTGACAGCTGAGCCGCAGCCAAGTCCCGGCGTGTCTGGGGTTGCATCATTGATCTGCAAAGATGTCTATTGAATTGGAGCCCGCTACGAACAAAGCATATAATACGTCACTAGTTTATTGAATTGTATTATTTTATCAAATACTTTCAAATATATTTGCTCAGGAAATACAGTATGAGATTCATCTCCCGAATATCCTTCATTGCAGTACTAAATATATTGTGTTGAAAACAAAGACTCATATTTTCAGAACACGTTTCTTTGCAAAAGTATTATGAAATCGGGCATTTCATAGACAACATGTGTATCATAATACATTAATTACTCTTACCAAACATATTGTAACTCAAATGATATGAGTAGAGTGGTGGCTTAGTGTGGTTGAGCGTGTGGGTGGAAGATGTCTTTGTGGGAGTGAGAGGCGGCCGTACCCTGGCCCCCTCACAACACGGAATGCCTACGGCCGCTAACTTATTTTACCTCTAGTGGCCTTTATCATTAGGCTTCGTCACTGCCCTTCACACCGCTCTTCTCTAAGTCATTTATCAAACTGTTTATTCTTTTGGAATGAGGCACATTTTATAATGAATTGCAGTGCAATTGCAATTAAGGTTAAATCGGCGATATGCTTAGTAGTGCAAGATGGATAATTCATAAAGTCTGTTCAAGTGATGGGCTGCAACTGCTGCGGTTCAACATGTCAACCAGCTAGTAGGCTTACCTCTTTGCTTTTATCCTTTAGATATCATAGTCTCGTAGGCCTATCTAGCTAGCCCTTGATGTGCACAAAGAGCACATATCAACATTTTCGTCTTGGTCTGCTGAGCCGGATAGGATATATTACGTAACCCAGCGTCGCCCACTAGAGCCCTTTAGAAAACTCTACAGAAGCCTTATGAACCAATATACCTTTGTAAGCATCAACAAACATATTGACGACGATATTTTCATTGATTATGTTTTTGTATGAGTATCGTAATTTACTTTTTTCTGATTGGTAGAACAAGGTTAGAAACCAGCCAGGTTAATGACCGATATATATAGTCATGATCACCTATTAGGATGCGCGGCTTGGGTATAATGGTCTTAATATTCTCAAATATCAGTCACCGTGAGGTCTCTGGGGACTGGAGCGACAATGTGTGTGTGTGCGGGTGGTGAAGCCTGTGTCTCCCAGACCAGACATTTGTCACATGGCGCTGGCATAAAATTACGTACACGCGAGAAAGATAAATGTTTGTGTGGAAATATGTTTGTGTGTGTGTGGATGTGCGTGGGTGTACAGGGTGGGACCCGGCCTAGAAGCCTGCGTGGGTTATTTGAGCTACACGGGTGGAAAGGGTGGAGACCGATATAGGCGGAGACCTATGAGGGTGGAGACCTATGAGGGTGGAGACCTATGAGGGTGGAGACCTATGAGGTACATGAAGGTGTTTCCTGTGGGTGTAGGGAGTATCCTGTGGGAGGTGAAGTCGGAGTATCCTGTATGAAGTGAAGGATGATTATCCTATATGATGTACAGTAGTATCCTGCGTGAGGTGTAGAGGTATCCTATGGGAGGTCGAGGAGGACAATACCCTTCAGGAGAAACTCCTGGTTGTGGGGTGCCTTACACACCGCTGGGGTATTTGTCTAGGCCCGCCATTACCATCGCCTCCTTCAGTCACAAAGACGGTACGGGAAAGCCTTCTAGTGCACCTGCTGGAGGAGTTCGGCGGCGATGCAGGAGCGGCAGGCGCCAGGCGACACCCAGTAGGGATGAGGCAGCAGTTTCTGGCAGCTGCCTCGCGCTGTGAATTACCGCCGGGTGGGGGCGGCCCGGAACCTATTGGAATCGTGATGCCACAATGGCGGATTCTTGAACACTTGCCCCGGGCAAATCTGGAAAAACAACGTTGATTCTTCGCTGATTTATTGTTACTAGGGCAATTTTAACCGCTGGGGATTGTTAAATGAAATTTCAGAATTCCTTTGTGTGGTTTCTTTAATTTAGCCATCTTTCAGCCATTTGGCTTGTTGTTGTTGTTAAAGATTCGCTACCTGGAACAAAAAGTTCCAAGTAGCACGGCCTATGGTGAGCCCGTGGCGTTTGGCCTTGGAGGCTTTAACATCAAATGAAGTCTGTCTTCTCCACGTTTACAAGTTACATGTTAGTTGATCTGAAGCACAAGGCGAAGATGCCTCTTGTCTACGCTGCCTCAGCTTCCCTCATATAACTCTCCTATACTATCAGGACCATTTAGGCATTAAGTAAACATTTTCGCACCTCTATATTCAAATAAAACTGGGTTATAACTTTGCCATTGGAAGTTTTATTGACCAGCTCTATATGAAGGTGATTGGAAAGCTCCTTGTTCAACTAGTAATGGTCGGTACACGATACTATGTAAAAGACACATCGAACACTTTATGTAGCATACATAAATCTGTGTATCTATGTATTTACGTATGTAGCTTAGCCTAGCATTTTAAAAGCACTACAATCACCTTCTGTGGTAGATTGTTCAATAAATCCCTGAACTGTATGTTTGACAAATCTCTCACCCTGTCCATGGAGGACAGAAGAAAATGTATATATGCTGGTTAGCATTGTAAATGTGTGGCCACGTCTGTGGTAGAAAATAATAATAATAATAACTGCCTGTCTCGTGGCGTTGTCCTTGGAACACTTTTTATGTCTCTATCATTTCCCTCATATCGCTCATGTCTTTGTCATCTGGCATTTGTTTCCCAACTCCCCATGGCACTAAGAAGTTGATGGTTCGAATGACACTGTCCTTTACCGCCATCCCTTTAGGCATTGTTCTACCCATGGCCCTGCTGCGGAAGGCACCTAGAGGTCTCATACCGAAGCTGGAGGTCTTGAAACTCAACTCTGCCTGTGTTCTCGGGATCTGTTGCTTCTAGCGACTCACACGCTACTTACGTTTGACTAATGACTACGCTGACGTCACTAGCAGGGCACCAATGTCACCCTGACGCCACTAACAGTGCGCTTACCCCATTACCTGTATTACAGAGGCATGTCACTAACGTGTCATTAACGTATTACTAACTATGCATTACCATGTAACCATCACGGCACTCAAGCGTCGCCAATGCATCACCCAAGTAAAAGGTTTCTCGTGTCATTCAGTTTTGTGCTATTTTGAGCATGGGTAACTCTGGCAGGCAGGCGGGAGAGAATTAGCACTCGTGTAGCAGGTGAGATCGGTCAGCCCGTCCTCGGTCAACCCGTCCTCGTGAGATCGGTCAACCCGTCCTCGGTCAACCCGTCCTCGTGAGATCGGTCAACCCGTCCTCGGTCAACCGTCCTCGTGAGATCGGTCAACCCGTCCTCGTGAGATCAGTCAACCCGTCCTCGTGAGATCGGTCAACCCGTCCTCGTGAGATCGATCAACCCGTCCTCGTGAGATCGGTCAACCCGTCCTCGTGAGATCGGTCAACCCGTCCTCGTGAGATCGGTCAACCCGTCCTCGTGAGATCGGTCAACCCGTCCACGTGAGATCGGTCAACCCGTCCTCGTGAGATCGGTCAACCCGTCCTCGTGAGATCGGTCAACCCGTCCTCGTGAGATCGGTCAACCCGTCCTCGTAAGATCAGTCAACCCGTCCTCGTGAGATCGGTCAACCCGTCCTCGTGAGATCGGTCAACCCGTCCTCGTAAGATCGGTCAACCCGTCCTCGTGAGATCGGTCAACCCGTCCTCGTGAGATCGATCAACCCGTCCTCGTGAGATCGGTCAACCCGTCCTCGTGAGATCGGTCAACCCGTCCTCGTGAGATCGGGTAACCCGGCCACATCACGCGAACACGAGATAGCCTGATATTGGCTTCATAGGTTTTACCGCAAGCGAACCCTTATATTAGAACCCGGTGTTGGTTCCAGGGGCCTCGTAGCACGCGAACCCAGCCAAGACAACATGGTGTGGCCTAAAGGATTTCGAGGTCCCCATTGATTGAGTTTTCCTAAAATGCGAAAAACCAGTCGACAAATTCAAAGGCGCCTTTTTATTTCCAGGTGAACAGAGCCATTAAGGGTAAAGAAAGGTTCCCATACAACTGTAGCTCTGCTGGGAATCGAATCCAAGACTTATCGAGTGTGGATATACAGTGCTAACCTCTGCGCAGTTATCACTAGTGCGTAAGTGTGTGCGTGTCTTACCTTAATTAAGGTTATACCTTGTCGGAGACAAGAAGACCTAAATGGGCTTATCGAGGTCCACAAGCCAAGGGCGAGGCTCTGTCCGCGTTGCTTCCTTTGCAGTACTTACCTAAGTGTAATTAATTAACGAATGATGTCACGTTCCTGATGTCCCGCCTACTAGCCTTCTTACACCTGTTGCATCGTATCAGAACAGTGTCGTGAGTGTATTTATTATTTGTGGTTGCAGGATCGAGCTGTTAGCTCTTAGACCCAGTTTTGTTAACCGTCTGTTGTCCAACTTACAGAACCCCGACCTGCTTTCCTCCATAGCGACTGTGGCGCTAAAAATATAAAGTCAGCGTTTTGTACTGTTCGTATTATTAAAAGGTCAACGTTTTGTACTGTCGTTATTGTTAAAAAGTCAACGTTTTAGTACTGTTCCTTGTAAATTTATATATACATGACTTTTATATTTATTATTTAATAGAGACAATAAAAGTTGTATAATTCGATTTACTTTAATGAGGGACGCCAGACAACAGCTGCGTGTAAAATTTAGATCTAATTTGTGGGGCTCCTTCTATGTTTAGGCTGTAAACTCAAATATGGCTCTTAACTTTTGCCTGTTATGCTACTAAGGGTCCAAGCTATTTAGGTTACGTCGACCCACGAGTCATTGCAGTCTTATCACAGATTCTGAACGAGGCAGCTCCATGATCATCACTCGATAATATGTCTTACAAAGTCCAACTTAGCCTTTTATATCTGAAGTATAAGTCTGTAAGGGACACGTGAAATACAAATGTAAAAAAGACCTTCGAATTACACATCTGTGATGGAAGGCCTATGCTTTACAAGTACTGAAAATTGCTCAAACGTACTAGGCTTAGGGAGGGAGGGAAATTATCAGGGGGAAAAGCGCCAAGCCATTACGACTATAAAGCACTGGGAAGGGGTCAGGATAATGATTTGGGATGGGACGGGGGAAGGAATGGTGTCCAATCACTAGGACGGTCGGGGATTGAACGCCGACCTGCATGAAGCGAGACCGTCGCGAGACCTAGAGAAAGGGAGAGAAACCTAAGAGGGGCGATATGGAGGAGTGAGAGAGGTGGGAGGAGTGAGGCAGGTGGGAGTGAGGCAGCTCCAGGACCCAGGAGCCTAGATGACGTCGACAGTTAATGGCCAGCAAGAAGACGCGCAAGCCTCAAGGCAGACAAAAAAAAAATGTTACCATCTTCCAGATCAGAAAAACTAGCACCACCGGAGAGTAGTAGCGGGAAAAAATCACATCATAGAAAGCAGAAGTGACAAGGGCGACATGAGTAATACGCAGAGGTAAAAACATGTCAAAAATAATAGAATACTGTAATTATGAAACCACATGTGACTGGCACGACGAGGGAAACACCTGTTTTGGGTGTGATAAGTGTGATGTGTCCAGCGTGTCAGCGGAGAGTTTCATCATCACCCTAATGGAACTTTGGGTATGATAAATATTACGTCCAACGGCCGTACTGTGGGGAAGTGATGTCATTGTCAGTGGTGGCGGTTGGACGTGCTCACTCCTGCTACTATTGTGCTACTGTTTTAGTAATATTTTACACAAATAGCGAATTTTACAGTGGTAACGGTGACAGTTTGTTAGTAGCAACGGTGACAGTGATCAGGGACCGGGCCGTCGGAACGGTAAGCCCCGAAATCAACGCAAGGTGGCGACGGAAACTGCCAACGATCCTTTTGTGGCGTCATGTGCAGCGCTGCCAATCGCCAATTAACCCAAACAAATCTGTCTTCACTTATTATCAGCATTATATTCTCAGTGTTCTTAGCTGGGGGTGCCTAGCTCTCCCTGTCCTTAGCTGGGGGTGCCTAGCTCTCCCTGTCCTTAGCTGGGGGTGCCTAGCTCTCCCTGTCCTTAGCTGGGGGTGCCTAGCTCTCCCTGTCCTTAGCTGGGGGTGCCTAGCTCTCCCTGTCCTTAGCTGGGGGTGCCTAGCTCTCCCTGTCCTTAGCTGGGGGTGCCTAGCTCTCCCTGTCCTTAGCTGGGGGTGCCTAGCTCTCCCTGTCCTTAGCTGGGGGTGCCTAGCTCTCCCTGTCCTTAGCTGGGGGTGCCTAGCTCTCCCTGTCCTTAGCTGGGGTGCCTAGCTCTCCCTGTCCTTAGCTGGGGGTGCCTAGCTCTCCCTGTCCTTAGCTGGGGTGCCTAGCTCTCCCTGTCCTTAGCTGGGGGTGTCTAGCTCTCCCTGTCCTTAGCTGGGGGTGCCTAGCTCTCCTGTCCTTAGCTGGGGGTGTCTAGCTCTCCCTGTCCTTAGCTGGGGGTGCCTAGCTCTCCTGTCCTTAGCTGGGGGTGTCTAGCTCTCCCTGTCCTTAGCTGGGGTGCCTAGCTCTCCCTGTCCTTAGCTGGGGGTGTCTAGCTCTCCTGTCCTTAGCTGGGGGTGCCTAGCTCTCCTGTCCTTAGCTGGGGGTGCCTAGCTCTCCTGTCCTTAGCTGGGGGTGTCTAGCTCTCCCTGTCCTTAGCTGGGGGTGCCTAGCTCTCCTGTCCTTAGCTGGGGGTGTCTAGCTCTCCTGTCCTTAGCTGGGGGTGCCTAGCTCTCCCTGTCTTTAGCTGGGGGTGCCTAGCTCTCCTGTCCTTAGCTGGGGGTGCCTAGCTCTCCCTGTCCTTAGCTGGGGGTGCCTAGCTCTCCCTGTCCTTAGCTGGGGGTGCCTAGCTCTTCCTGTCCTTAGCTGGGGGTGCCTAGCTCTCCCTGTCCTTAGCTGGGGGTGCCTAGCTCTTCCTGTCCTTAGCTGGGGGTGCCTAGCTCTTCTGTCCTTAGCTGGGGGTGCCTAGCTCTCCCTGTCCTTAGCTGGGGGTGCCTAGCTCTCCTGTCCTTAGCTGGGGGTGCCTAGCTCTCCTGTCCTTAGCTGGGGGTGCCTAGCTCTCCTGTCCTTAGCTGGGGGTGCCTAGCTCTCCTGTCCTTAGCTGGGGGTGCCTAGCTCTCATGTCCTTAGCTGGGGGTGCCTAGCTCTCCTGTCCTTAGCTGAGGGTGCCTAGCTCTCCCGGACCCAGGAAGTGGCCTAGCCTCTCTATAGCGTGGGACTGCCCTCAGGATTTTGAAATAATATTCTACGTAGAATTTTCAGCGTAAAATCATTTGCATGCAATCAATATGCTTCACTATCTATGCCTTTGAAACCGTGTTAACAGAGGAAGTCACATCAGTAGAATTACAATGTAAATTACCCATTATTAGAGAGGAAGTAATAATTTGAAAAAGTTTAAGGGCCTTAGCGTCCTACCCTAAGTTGTGATAAAAAATAAACAAAGGAATCGTTTATACAAAATATCATTGCAGGTATATCGCATATTGTTTATATCGTGCTGAAATGTGTATTTACATATTATACAAATCTTCACATTCTTGTTTATACATATACATTATTATAAGCATGAAATTCGGGTATATGTTTGTGGACTCCAAAGAGAACTGTAGGCAGGGAGAGTGGTTTGGTGAGCGTGTGTAAGTTAAGGTTGGTGGGTGTTGGCGCTGCCTGCGGTGGTACAGCCAAGTCCTGCCGGGGTACTTCCTGTCTCCCGTCCGTGTCACCGGGAGGTACCCTGCTCCTCCACCCACACGGAGGGTGTACCGGGAGGTACCCTGCTCCTCCACCCACACGGAGGGTGTACCGGGAGGTACCCTGCTCCTCCACCCACACGGAGGGTGTACCAGGAGGTACCCCTGCTCCTCCACCCACACGGAGGGTGTACCGGAGGTACCCTGCTCCTCCACCCACACGGAGGGTGTACCGGGAGGTACCCTGCTCCTCCACCCACACGGAGGGTACAGCAGGAGGTACCCTGCTCCTCCACCCACACGGAGGGTACACCGGGAGGTACCCTGCTCCTCCACCCACACGGAGGGTACAGCAGGAGGTACCCTGCTCCTCCACCCACACGGAGGGTGTACCGGGAGGTACCCTGCTCCTCCACCCACACGGAGGGTACACCGGGAGGTACCCTGCTCCTCCACCCACACGGAGGGTACACCGGGAGGTACCCTGCTCCTCCACCCACACGGAGGGTACACCGGGAGGTACCCTGCTCCTCCACCCACACGGAGGGTACACCACCAGGACAAAAATGGGTTACCACGCTCCCCAATACCACATCGGGTCGTAACGGGTTACCACGGCCCCCCGGACCCCCCCAGTACCACATCGGGTCGGAAGGGAAGTGGGGGTGGATGATACGAGACTGCCTCAGGTCCCACCCGGAGCTATCCCGCAGAAGACAGTGCGTACCAAGACTTCTTGCAACCTGAAGATCAGCAAATCATGTAAACACTAAAGCCACCCTTGTGCAACAGTACCTCCAGTATAAGGTGGATAGCGCTGGTTTCTGAGCAAGAGGATATTGAAACCATAATGCCTAGGGAGAGAAATAGGTGAACTATTTCTATCTTAGGGAGAGAAATAGTGGAAGTGGGTTGGGGGGTAGGGAAGGGAGGGGGTTTACAGAGCTTGGCTAGCTCTTGTGGGGGCCAGGGAAGAGGGAGGGGTATGGGAGGGGGTGTTCCAAGCTAGCAGGATCACATGGAGGGGGTGGAAGTGGGGACTGCCGGGAGGGGGAATCAAACTGACGCTCTCCGCCAAACAAAGAAGGCTCATGTTCCTCATGCTAAAGGAAGCTGCCTCTCTATAATAAACTCTCAGGTTCTTTGTGCAGAAAACGACTCCCGGAGATTCCCGCCAATATGCAACTGTTGTTAATGTTCGGTAGTTAGGTTTGCTATTAGGGGGTGCTAAGGTCAAAATATGTTTTGTTTTTATTAATTTATCATGTTATTTGCTTATTACATTGTTAGGCTTAAATGTATTCTTCAATTGTTTCGGTTTGTTACAGTTTTGGTGGTTAATGTTCGGAAATTCATTATATAGTAGTGTCGTAGGCCATTTATCTGGAGGTGATAGGTCGGATATGAGAGCGCGTCCGGTGCTGGAATATACGCGAGAGATGAGTTATGTGGCCACAACACAAGTGCTCCAAGGCTGACACTTTGCTGATTAATGCGACGGAAGCTGAATAATTGCAGATTAAAGCTATATCAAGATCCTTTATACAGTAGAACCAGACGACATACTTCACTACGCCCCTATATTATACCGCATGAAGTTACAGTACATTCACGACCAAAGATCACATTCACTGCAAACATTTACCTGAATTTACCTACGACTACGAATTTCATGCTTTCCTCGTTGAGTACGGAAAGCCGGCGGCTGGTCAAATGTCCCCCCATTTGCCTTGATGATCTTTTCCAGCTGTATTTTAAAACCCAGCAGAGTTTTGGCGTTTACGGCTTCGGCGGGTAGGCGGTTCCACGGGTTTTCAAGCCTATGGGTGAAAAAGCATCTCCTGTTTTCTGTTTTACATTGTGGCTTGTTGAGTTTGAACCCGTTGCTCCTGGATCGTGTTACATCTGACCTTTTGAAGAAGTTGTCCGGATCGACATCCTCCAAATTATTCAGTATTTTAAAGTAAACATCTGTCACTTACGGGTTACTCGTGCCCGTGCCACCTCTTGGGTGGCTTATTCTTCATCAATCAATCAATCAATCCAGTACAAGAGGTGTTTTCCAGATGTATTCTAATGGGTAATATTGTAATATTGTCGTTTTATATGGTAGAAATATTCTTAAAAATTTATACTGAGATGTTATCCGTTTATATCTTGCTAGATAATTTAATATTTTTTCGCACTGAAACAAGTTAAGTGAGAAGGCGGTAGCTGCCAAAACCATCAATAGATCAAAATCGGCATGACAAATAGTGCTGGGAAGACGGGACACCACGAGCCTAGCTCTCATCCTGTAACTACACTTAGGTAATTACACAGAATTATACAACCTGTAACTGGAAACAGTTTATAAGTTCAATAATAAATTTGAAACAAAATTATTCACTTTTAAATCCTGTCATATGTGTGGGCCGTCAGTTGTTGTTATAGATTCAGCTACTGGGAACAAAAAGTTCCCAGTAGCACGGGCTATGGAGAGCCCGTAGTGGACTTACCTGGCACAGGAGCGGCTACCCGTCCTCGCAAATTCGTATAGTCATTATTGACTTATTAGTTACCAGCATAGGTGACATACTAAACATAATAGTTTCCCTTGAGAAGCTTCATAGAAAACACCGACCTTACCTAACCTACTTAGTATGTTAAAATAAGCATCTTATAGCTTCGTAATTACAATTGTTACTTAACCTATTATAGGTATAGGTTAGTAGGTTAGGTAATAATTGTAATTACGAAGCAATAAGATGCTTATCTTAACATACTAAGTAGGTTAGGTAAGGTCGGTGTTTTCTATGAAGATTTTCAAGGGAAACTATTATGTTAAGTATGTCACGTATGCACTTATTTAATAAGTCAATATTGACTATACGAATTTGCGAGGACGGGTTGGGAGCGGAGCTGTAACTTCAGGACCGTCAGTGAAAGCGTACGCCGTAAGGGAGAGACTAATTAGTACCGAGTTGAACCGGTCCTAACATCTGTCACATTAGCAATATCTGACTTATTTCGCATAACCCGCGCATTAAGGGGTGGAGACGCGACCAGATGAGCCCAGTTGACACGTGTTGTTGTGGTCGCTGTTGAGGCTATCTTTTTTTTTAACGGACTGTCGTATCACTGATTATTCTATTGTCGGAGACAGGAAACATGTTAGGCTTATCGAGGTTACCCCTAACCAAGGGGTGAGGCTGTTCGTTCGATCGTCCACCCAGTTATTCGTAAATATACCGATTGTATCTATGTCTATAAGAATTTATGTTTGAGGATGGAGGCCAGATGTTTGCGGTTAGCCACACGCAATTTTCCACGGAGATTTGGGATTGTATGGAGAGTGTTATAGGGGGTGGTTGGGGTCGACACCCCTCAAACTCGTCTATAAGTAGGATTGGCTTCTTTTACGATCACCAACGAGTCCTGTGAAGTCTAAAATGTGTGTTTGATTGTCTGTGAAGTGGCACTGTCTCCTATTGTAACTATCTGTCGATATTTTGGTGTTGTTAGTCAGAATTTCTGATGATGGTCTGGCTTTGTGTAGAAATAATGTGATCCTTAATAGAACCGTTTGTCAGTATATGTCATATTTCAGTTAATACTTTTTTGCGCTGTTTTTTGGTACATACAATGAGCAAGTCCCGGGCAAAAAAGGACTCATCCCATTACTCATTATGTACCTCGCGAGGGATCCACCGTCAATATTACCTGTCCATAAAGACGTATAAGCAGAAATGATGAGCTAGTCTCCAAGCACATCTACAATTGTTGCTAATTATGTACAGCTGGTCCCATAGAGCAGTGGGATGCTCATGTGGATGATTCCTGGACCCAGATTCACGAAGACGTTACGCAAGTACTTACGAACGTGTACGTCTTTCCTCAATCTTTGGCGGCTTTGGTTACATTTATTAAGCAGTTTACAAGAACGAAACCTACCCAATCAACTGTTGTTATTGTTATAAACAGCCTCGTGGTGCTTCGGAGCTCATTAACTGCTTAAAATAATTGTAAACAAAGCCTCTAAAAATTGAGAGACGATGGACAGGTTCGTAAGTGCTTGAGTAACTTTCGTGAAGTGGAATAGTTCTTGTTTGATATGTTATCCTGTAGATCGTGTTCTCAGTGATGCATTGAATGGAAGAGTAATATTTGAATGTTTATTATTTAATATCTATGGCCTTTTATTATATTATTAATCTTTCTCTCTGGGCTGGTGCCTCCCCAGACTATTGTATGACATATAATACACTTCTATACATCAGTATACTTATCTGCTTGTAAATAAACAGGATCACATACAAGGGTCGAAGTAACTAACATTAGAAGTTGATAATTAAAAAAAAACTCATTTGCAATGAAAAATATTTTGTATGGATTAAAAAGTTGATTTTCATTTATTTGATTTCCACTGACGGGGGAGAATTCTATTAGGCCTCCCTCCCTAAGCCTAAAGAACCTAGGGCCTAGAGCAATGGTTCTGTTGTCCATGGAGTCCAAAATATCACTTAAAAGTGTGGTAAAGTGAATGTCTCCTGTTATCATTTGCATACAGTCACACCAATGGTTACTTTCACCTTTGCCTTACTTTCACCTTTTATTGATTTTCTTGTAGGGTTCTGTAGGTGAGAACGTGGGTGTAGGTGTCCACGGATGAGAACGTGGGTGTAGGTGTCCACGGGTGAGAACGTGGGTGTAGGTGTCCACGGATGAGAACGTGGGTGTAGGTGTCCACGGATGAGAACGTGGGTGTAGGTGTCCACGGATGAGAACGTGGGTGTAGGTGTCCACGGATGAGAACGTGGGTGTAGGTGTCCACGGGTGAGAACGTGGGTGAAGGGATCCACGGGTGAGAACGTGGGTGAAGGGATCCACGGGTGAGGACGTGGGTGTGGGGGGTCCACAGGTGAGAACGTGGTTGGGGGGGTCCACAGGTGAGAGCGTGGGTGTAGGGGTCCACGGGTGAGAACGTGGTTGGAAAAGGAGAATGAGATATAGAATGTTGAAACACTGGCCTAGAGCCTAAGCCAGCGATTGACCTACCCCACAACAGTTGTATAACTCCCATGTACCTATTTACTGCTAGATGAACAGATGCATCAGGTGTAAAGCACCGTACCTTAAACGTGTCAGCCAGTCCTGGAAACCGAAGTTGATTCAGCCCACTCGCTCTTAGTTTGCAACATCAACAAAAAATTTCCTTGCAACATCAATTCATCAAAATTCAACTTTCAAAAAACTCTTGGAAATTCTGGAGAGTTTTCTCCAGACACCAAACAGAACGCCTTGAAAGAAACCAACGTCGTCTATGCCGTCACATGCCCACTTGGGGACTGTCAGCCCCAAAGATCTCAGCATATAGGCAAGACAACGTCTCTCCAGGCGATTAACAATGCACAAACAACAGGGGCTCCATCAAGTAACATATAATCTCCTCTCACAACCAGACCATCACCAGAGAAATCTTAACTAACAAGCAACACATAAATTATCGATAAATACAGCGATAGCAGGAGACTCGACATCAGCGAAGCCCTACACATCAAACAGTCAACACCAGCAATCAACAGCCAAATAACACATAACTATATTCTACTCACTTCAAGACCCTAAACCAAACATAGAAGGAGCAAGAGCAACATAGCAATATAGAAGCAGAAAATATGCAATATACTCATTAATTCGTGTTTTGTCTTTTGTCACCTCACCCAAAAACATTTGTGTCATATCACCTCACCCAAAACCGAATATAAGCATGAAATGATGTGTGTAAAAACCTGTCTTTGAAAATATGAGAAGTCCTTGCGAAACGCTTTTAGGCGTCAGACCATAAATAAAAATGAGAAAATTAACTTTGGAGAGTTAATTTATAATAACCCCCGACAGTGAAGAAAACGTAAGAAATGTTGAGAAGATTCGTATTAGAATCATTAATCTTACCCTTTCGGTCATATTCAACAACATATGTTTACAAGAAAGACTGGTCGGGGATTGAACCCCGACCTGCATGAAGCGAGACCGTCGCTCTACCTTCCAGGCCAAGTGGTTGGGTATAAATTCACCCGAGGTAATAAAGAATTAAGTGTTGAGGCAGGAAGCAGGTGACCTAAGCATCAGTGGGTGCTCTGCTGGAGCCTCCAGGCGGGGCAACTTGTCTAGCCTAATTCTCTTTGTTGGTGCTAGATGCTAGCTCCCACGGTGCTAGGCTGTCAGCCTTAAGTAACACTCCCACGGTGCTAGGCTGTCAGCCTTAAGTAACACTCCCACGGTGCTAGGCTGTCAGCCTTAAGTAACACTCCCACGGTGCTAGGCTGTCAGCCTTAAGTAACACTCCCACGGTGCTAGGCTGTCAGCCTTAAGTAACACTCCCACGGTGCTAGGCTGTCAGCCTCAAGTAACACTCCCACGGTGCTAGGCTGTCAGCCTTAAGTAACACTCCCACGGTGCTAGGCTGTCAGCCTCAAGTAACACTCCCACGGTGCTAGGCTGTCAGCCTTAAGTAACACTCCCACGGTGCTAGGCTGTCAGCCTCAAGTAACACTCCCACGGTGCTAGGCTGTCAGCCTCAAGTAAACACTCCCACGGTGCTAGTCTGTCAGCCTCAAGTAACACTCCCACGGTGCTAGGCTGTCAGCCTCAAGTAACACTCCCACGGTGCTAGTCTGTCAGCCTCAAGTAACACTCCCACGGTGCTAGTCTGTCAGCCTCAAGTAACACTCCCACGGTGCTAGTCTGTCAGCCTCAAGTAACACTCCCACGGTGCTAGGCTGTCAGTCTTAAGTAACACTCCCACGGTGCTAGTCTGTCAGCCTCAAGTAACACTCCCACGGTGCTAGTCTGTCAGCCTTAAGTAACACTCCCACGGTGCTAGGCTGTCAGTGTTAAGTAACACTCCCACGGTGCTAAGCTGTCAGCCTTAAGTAACACTCCCACGGTGCTAGGCTGTCAGCCTTAAGTAACACTCCCACGGTGCTAAGCTGTCAGCCTTAAATAACACTCCCACGGTGCTAGGCTGTCAGCCTTAAGTAACACTCCCACGGTGCTAGGCTGTCAGTGTTAAGTAACACTCCCACGGTGCTAGCCTGTCAGCCTTAAGTAACACTCCCACGGTGCTAGGCTGTCAGTGTTAAGTAACACTCCCACGGTGCTAGGCTGTCAGCCTTAAGTAACACTCCCACGTGCTAGGCTGTCAGCCTTAAGTAACACTCCCACGGTGCTAGGCTGTCAGCCTTAAGTAACACTCCAACGGTGCTAGGCTGTCAGCCTTAAGTAACACTCCCACGGTGCTAAGCTGTCAGCCTTAAGTAACACTCCCACGGTGCTAGGCTGTCAGCCTTAAGTAACACTCCCACGGTGCTAGGCTGTCAGCCTTAAGTAACACTCCCACGGTGCTAGGCTGTCAGCCTTAAGTAACACTCCCACGGTGCTAGGCTGTCAGCCTTAAGTAACACTCCCACGGTGCTAAGCTGTCAGCCTTAAGTAACACTCCCACGGTGTTAGGCTGTCAGCCTTAAGTAACACTCCCACGGTGCTAGGCTGTCAGCCTTAAGTAACACTCCCACGGTGCTAGGCTGTCAGCCTTAAGTAACACTCCCACGGTGCTAGGCTGTCAGCCTTAAGTAACACTCCCACGGTGCTAGGCTGTCAGCCTTAAGTAACACTCCCACGGTGCTAGGCTGTCAGTGTTAAGTAACACTCCCACGGTGCTAGGCTGTCAGCCTTAAGTAACACTCCCACGGTGCTAGGCTGTCAGCCTTAAGTAACACTCCCACGGTGCTAGGCTGTCAGCCTTAAGTAACACTCCCACGGTGCTAGGCTGTCAGCCTTAAGTAACACTCCCACGGTGCTAGGCTGTCAGTGTTAAGTAACACTCCCACGGTGCTAGGCTGTCAGCCTTAAGTAACACTCCCACGGTGCTAGGCTGTCAGCCTTAAGTAACACTCCCACGGTGCTAGTCTGTCAGTGTTAAGTAACACTCCCACGGTGCTAAGCTGTCAGTGTTAAGTAACACTCCCACGGTGCTAAGCTGTCAGCCTTAAGTAACACTCCCACGGTGCTAAGCTGTCAGCCTTAAGTAACACTCCCACGGTGCTAGGCTGTCAGCCTTAAGTAACACCCCCACGGTGCTAGGCTGTCAGCCTTAAGTAACACTCCCACGGTGCTAAGCTGTCAGCCTTAAGTAACACTCCCACGGTGCTAAGCTGTCAGCCTTAAGTAACACTCCCACGGTGCTAGGCTGTCAGCCTTAAGTAACACTCCCACGGTGCTAGGCTGTCAGCCTTAAGTAACACTCCCACGGTGCTAGGCTGTCAGCCTTAAGTAACACTCCCACGGTGCTAGGCTGTCAGCCTTAAGTAACACTCCCACGGTGCTGGACTGTCAGTCTTAAATATGTCTACATTTTTCCACTACTAACAGGATGCAACACACAACAGTTGCCTAACTCGCGGGTGAACAGAGACGTCAGGTGTACGGAAGCGTGTCCAAGCGTCTTATTCTGCCCAGGAATCGAACCTGGATTCTCGGCTGAGTCGAGGACGTATAGCCTCTACGCTGTTAGCTAGATAAAATACAAGAGAAGTTGGGCAATTTACTTCATAATATTTCACAAGTCAATTGAGGTAATGTATTTATGTGTAGAAGATTAGACGGTAAATACTGTTAACGGTCAGATGAGACATTAATGACGTAGACATTGCAACACACGATAGCCTAATGGTGATGCGCCGTGCATGATCCAACTTTAAGCATGACCCTAGGCTATAGGCACTTAAATGACATCTCACCTAAAGTAATTGTGATACTATACACTACAGCTTCAAACTTCCGAAGCTTTACTGAAATGTAAAGCCTAGTAATTCCCAGACGTTTCTAGCCACAGACTCTCCCACCAGACATAGCCACAGACTCGCCCGCCAGACATAGCCACAGACTCCCCCGCCAGACATAGCCACAGACTCGCCCGCCAGACATAGCCACAGACTCTCCCGTCAGACATAGCCACAGACTCCCCCGCCAGACATAGCCACATACTCACCCGCCAGACATAGCCACAGACTCGCCCGCCAGACATAGCCACAGACTCGCCCGCCAGACATAGCCACAGACTCGCCCGCCAGACATAGCCACAGACTCGCCCGCCAGACATAGCCACAGACTCACCCGCCAGACATAGCCATTTTGCTTTGCCGTTAATTATGTGGTTGTTGCATTTATAAATATACAATGCAACGTGCATACAAGTGGATAAATATGTATACCATGTATACCAGCTGCAAGTTTTCCTATCATTAACACGCCCCCACGGGTTATTGGGTCTTATTCTTGATAAGGTAAATTGAGTCTGTCATTCAGCGACAAGAAATACTGAATATTCTTCTTTCTGTTTAACTCTCGTTCCGCAAGGGGTCGGTGAAGGGTTGGTAGTGTGTGTACTCACCTATTTGTGCCTGCAGGATCGAGCGTTGGCTCTTGGATCCCGCCTTTCTAGCCGCCGGTTGTTTAAAGCAATGACTCCTGTCCTTCTTCTCTATCATGGCTAGTTTTAAAGCTATGACTCACGCTAAAAGAAAACGTTCTAACATCTCTGTGATGCATCTGAGTTTCCAGCTTCCACCCATGTCTCCTTGTTCTGTTGGTATTCCGTGTGAACATTTCGTCTATTTCCACTTGTCAAACTCCCTAAGTATTTTGTATGCTGCTATCATACCTCCCCACTCCCTTCTTTTTTCTAACGTCGTCAGGTTCAGTTCCTTCAGTCGCTTTTCATATCTCATCCCATGTAACTCTTGGACTAACCTCGTCGTAAATTTCTGAACCTTTTCCAGTTTCCTTATGTGTTTCTTCAGGTGGGGACTCCATGATGGGGCGGCATACTCTTAAGACTGGTCTCACGTAGGCAGTGTAAAGCGCTCAAAATACCTCCTTATTTAGGTTTCTGAATTACGTTCTAACTTTTGCTAGCGTAGAATACGGTGCTGTCGTTATCCGATTTAAATGTGCCTTAGGAGTTAGATTTGGTGTTAAGTCCATTTCCAGGTCCCTTTCTCGAATCGTCACAGGAAGATAGTTTCCCTTCATTGTTTACTGACCCTTTGGTCTCCTGTTACCTAGTCCCATTTCCATAACTTTACACTTGTTCATGTTGAACTCCAGTAGCCATTTCTCTGACCATCTCTGCAACTTCTTCAAAAGCTCTTGGAGGACTCTACAATCCTCATCTGTCACAACTCGTCTCATTAATTTCGCATCATCTGGGAACATCGACATATAGAACTCGACTCCTGTATAAACATGTCATTCACGTATATTAGAAATAAAACTGGCCCCAGCACCGATCCTTGAGGTACTCCACTCGTTAAGGTTCACCAGGTCTTGACTTCTCGCCCCTTATCGCAACTCTCTGGCTCCTGTCTGTTAAGTAATTCTTTACCTGTTAGGGCTTTTCCGCCTACTCCAGCCTGCCTCTCAAGTTTGAACAGTAGTTGTCTCCTGTGAGGTACTGTGTCAAAGGCTTTTTGGCAGTCTAGAAATGTGCAGTCTTAATAATAAATATATGCAGTAAGAGATCGAATACCATCAAGTTTAAGTAATAGAATACCGACAGGTTTAAGGGATCGAATACCGACAGGTTTAAGGGTAAAATACCGACAGGTTTAAGGGGTCAGACACCGACAGGTTTACGGGATCAAACACCGACAGGTTTAAGGGATCAAACACCGACAGGTTTAAGGGATCGAATACCGACAGTTTAAGGGATCAAATACCGACAGGTTTAAGGGATCGAATACCGACAGTTTTAAGGGATCAAATACCAACAGGTTTAAGGGGTAAATACCGACAGGTTTAAGGGTCAGACACCGACAGGTTTAAGGGATCAAACACCGACAGGTTTAAGGGATCAAATACCACAGGTTTAAGGGGTCAAATACCAACAGGTTTAAGGGGTAAAACACCGACAGGTTTAAGGGATCAAACACCGACAGGCTTAAGGGATCAAACACCGACAGGCTTAAGGGATCAAACACCGACAGGCTTAAGGGATCAAACACCGACAGGCTTAAGGGATCAAACACCGACAGGCTTAAGGGATCAAACACCGACAGGTTTAAAGATTCAAACAGCTAAACATTCAAAAATGTAATTTTTGAAAATACAAAACAGTTCCGGCTCGCAGTTTAATTATTTTATGTTGGTGCCATACCTATCCACGGGGAAGAGTGGCAGACAGGTTACATAGTTGTATAATGGGTTCCGGTACTTTATTTTATTTTTTCAGGGATATTTCTGCGCGGGCTCTAAGCCTCTGACTGACCCGCTTGATTTGAATGATCGTTATGCATTTTACATTTGTGGTACGCTAGTTATGCATTAAAGGGTCTCTTGGCTTCGTTCTCGACTCATAATCGGAGATCATTTGTTCGAATCCCGGGCATTTTCTTTTAACTATTAGTAAATATATAGCAAGGCGACTGTTGTGGGGTTGCCCACCATGATGAAGGTCAGTAGTTCGAACCAGGCGGCACCTCGACACTCAGCCTTCCTGTCCCCGAATTGTAATTTGTGAATCGTGCATCACTCAGCCATGCTGTGGGCGGCAGAAGTTCCATGTAGCCCGGGCTATGTTCAAGTATGTTTATTGAGACAATAAAAAAATACATCTCAAAGGGATAGAGTAGCTTAGGCTATTTCTAATCTCCTTAAACGGACTATTGTGAGGCCGTAGTGGACTTGCCTGGCACAGGAGCGGTGCTGTATGCTGATTCATGGTTGTTGTTGTTTAAGATTCAGCTACTCGGAACAGAAAGTTCCAAGTAGCACGGGCTGTGGTGAGCCCGTAGTGGACTTACCTACCACAGGAGCGAGGCAGTAACTGTTGTCGGGTTCGCGTGTGTACATATATGCGCTATACGTATATACTTATAGTAGGCAAACTTGGAATATTTAACTACTCGAGTTTACGCATGAAGTCACGGGCTACTCATGCCCGTGCCTCCTGTTGGGTGGCTTAATCTTCATCAGAGAATTATCTTCATCAATCTTCATTCATATTGTATGTACTCCCTCTATCTCTAAATTGCCGGAAACGCTATGCGTACTAGTGGCTTTAGGTATTGTATGTACTATCTTTAAATCTAACAGAATGTTTGTACTGTAACTCTGCAACTATGTATGTACTGTTCCTAAATAAATCATTATTATTATTAATAATAAATAATAATAATAAATTTTTATTCAGGTAAGGTACATACATACAAGGTAAGATACAAAAGTTGATGGATTTATAGATAGAGCTAGTACATACAATGCGTAAAGCCACTATTACGCAAAGCGTTTTGGGCAGATTATTATTATTATTATTATTATATTATTATTATTATTATTATTATTATTATTATCATCATCATCAGTCAATCGCCTGAGGTGTCCAAGGTTGGGATAAGCCGATATATACAGGTGTGTGAGAGGTAAATAAATGATATTTCTTTTACTGCAGCGTTCCAGCGTTTAAATGTGATTTCTCTCGTGTCAACGGTAAATGTTTTGTACAATGTAGCTTTGCCACCAGATAAATTTCATCTGTACTATATGCTAAGTTAGCTTTTATATCTGCCATCGTGATATTTACGTGAGCTGGTATTCATACAATATATATTCTGAACCCCTTAATTGTGTGAAGCGTTTTTTTATTAACATATTTAGGTAATGCTAATTTTTTTTTTTTTTTATTAATTCCTTAGGTACATCTGCATTAGTGCAGCTACCCTAGACTATATGAAGTGGAGTACAGTGTGTCAAAAAAAAAGCTAACTAGTTGATGCTAGAAAATCCCCATCACACAGGATGGTTAGTCATACAGAGGCATGTGATAAGCAGTCTGCACTGGCAGACTCCGGATGCATTTTGAGGATATCATCAACACAAGATTGAATAAGGTAGCAGTGGTAATAAAGGTCCCCATCTCGCAGGATGGTTAGTCATACAGGGCCATATGTTTAGTAGCCTGCACTGGCAAATTTTGGGTACACTGTGAGGATATCTTCAAGAATACGAGAGTGAATAAAGTAATTGCAAAGCTCCAGGTACCTCATGCCAACTGGTCTGAAAGGTCTAATAACTGGGCATTCAGTAATGTAGTGCGGGAGATCGTGCCGCAGTTCCTGCTCACAGAGTTTGCAATGCTAAAAAGTAGGCTAAACACCAGGAAACTCTACGGGAGTGGTAACCACATTCTCGACCTGTGAACCCACATTATATAATTGTCGTTGTTGGATAGAGGAACTCACGGGCTACTCATGCCCGTGCCATGAGTTACTCATGGCTTAAACTTCAATCAATCGGATAGATGAAGCCTGTTCTTAAGCATATTGCCCCCCCCCCCAATATGCCTAAGAACACCCTTCCCTCGACCCCCCCCCCCACCAACCACTTTTCGGTCCATCCTGGACCATTATTAAGTCTAATAGAAAAAGAGTGGAAGATATAGACAAGATAAGGGATGAGAGTGAGATGAATGTAATAGAAAGATGAAGATAGAACAAGATAAAAAGTAAGAAAAGTAAGTACCCTCCGTAGTAAGTAAAGTAAGTCTCCGTGGCGTAGTGGTAAGACACTCACCTGGCGTTCCGCAAGCAATTTGTCATGGGTTCGTATCCTGGCCGGGGAGGATTTACTGGGCGCAAATCCTTAACATTTTACTCAACAGTAAATGTTGTACTTGATTGTAACAACGATTCTTCGCGGCGGGGATCGTATTCCAGGGACCTGCCCGAAACGCTACGCGTACTAGTGGCTGTACAAGAATGTAACAACTCTTGTATATATCTCAGAAATTTTTTTTTATTACTCGATAATTGTCCAAAACTGGTCGAAACGTCGTGTGGGTCGGACATACTCCTCAGCTATGTTACTGAAACTTATCGTCTTCCCCAAAGATGCAACCCACAACAGTTGCTTAAATCCCAGGGTACCTATTTTATTTAGTGAACAGAAGCACCAGGTGAAAGGAAACTTATCCAACCATTTCTCTCCTGTCCGGAGACTGAACCCGGGAACCCTGAATTATGACTTGAAGAGCTCCTAGCCTCCTTTGAACATTTGAGGCCATATTCATTCGAGAACCGCACCAGTAATTAACATTTAAATTAATTCAACATGGGTATACAATCATTTGATGGCCCTTCTTGATCTAGAAGGAGGATAACAAGACATAGAGAAAGAGTCCCCGTGGCGTAGTGGTAAGACGCTCTCCTAGCATTTCGCGAGCGCTTTTGACCTGGGTTCGTATCCTGGCCAGGGAGGATTTACTGGGCCCCCAATGTATTACAAGATCTGAATGATATATGAACGAAAAGTGGTTGACAGTATCCTGGTTTTACATATATCTATTACCCATCTAATGTATTCCGGAGGACATAGGCTTATAAGGACTTGCCATGCGTAGGCTTTGCAAGACTGTAAGAACTCTTGTTCTTAATATATATATATAAATAATAACATAAGGTCCTACTTGACGATGGATATATTATATCAGTAATCGGGCATTGTCAATAGGCCGTGACCTAAAGGCTCATATGCATCCTTGCCATGAACGAAAAGCAAGGTTCTGATTTTTTCCTTTGAATTTATGCGAGTACAGTATGTTAATCATGGTTCCGCATTCCTAAAGAAAACTTCAGTATATATTAACACTTTATTCCTTGTTTATCTAACTCGGTAGAGGTTACTCACTTTCTACTTAAATTTTATATAGCTATGTATATAAATTATGTATTGATACAAAATTATCTTAGGATTATATATATAATTATTTGAATATTTTATTACTATATTGCTTTATTAAAGTAATTATGTAGCCGAGGGTTTGGATGGTGGTAATGAGTAAGTGATTATTGTAAGTGTAGTTAATATTATATGAGTAATATAGCGGAGTGTTGCATCCTTGTTGGCTCTCACCGCTCGTTAATTACCCAACACCACGTCCAGTCTGGCCGCTTGTTGTGCTATCACGGTAAATCATTCTCTCTCATCACCCACCCACCCACTCTCGTGTTTTGATATTTATT
>WNGS01163947.1:19697858-19716103 GCA_020271785.1 Procambarus virginalis | reverse complement strand
ATTTTCCACTCTTTTTTCCACTTGTCCCTGTCACTCTGCCTACGTATTATCATATACGTCTCTGCCATGTCCCATCTCTCTCTACTCATTTTCTAGCGTCACCAGGTTTGGCTCTTTCAGTCTCTCTTCATACCTCATCACTCGCAACTTTGGCACAAGCCTTGTTGCAAACATTTGAACCTTTTCCAGTTTCCTTCATGGTATTTAAAAGGATGGGGGGGGGGGCAGCACGATGGGGGCTGCATACTCTTAGGCTGGTCTCACGTAGGGGTCTACAGCGATCTAAAGTCTCCTTATTTAGGTTCCGAGTGATGTTCTAACTTTTTTTTTTTTTGCCAGGATATTCCTGCGCGGGCCCTAAGCTCTGGCTTGACCCATTAAGTGTTGCTTGTTTCTGTTTACTTGGCAGAGTATGAGTATTTATGACTCGATATGGTTCGCTTCAGTAAGAGATGTTATAACTGTTGCTGGGGTAGAGTATGCCGCTGGTGCTATCCTGTTTATGTGAGCTCCGGAATTAGGTGAGGTGTTATGTCCACTCCCAGGTCTTTTATCTTGTGTTACAAGAGATTAGAGGAAATGTTCACAATGAATACCAACTTAACAATAGATGGAAGCTTGTGGCTCAGATGAGTCAGAGATGTTTGAAAGTTTTTCTTTTAGCTTGAGACGGGAGCCGGTCGGCCGAGCGGACAGCACGCTGGACTTGTGATCCTGTGGTCCCGGGTCGATCCGGGCGCCGGAGAGAAACAATGGGCAGAGTTTCTTTCACCCTATGCCCCTGTTACCTAGCAGTAAAATAGGTACCTGGAGTTAGTCAGCTGTCACGGGCTGCTTCCTGGGGGTGGCGGCCTGGTCGAGGACCGGGCCGCGGGGACACTAAGACCCCGAAATCATCTCAAGATAACCTCAAGATAGAGTAGTGTAAGGAACAGGTTGTAGAAGCAAACTCCATTAATATCTTTTAAAATAGGTATGATAGGGGAAACAGGTCAGGAATCATCGCATTAGACAACCAGCGGCTAGAAAGGCGGGGTCCAAGAGCTAATACCTCGATCCTACAGGCAGAAATAGTAAATACATACCTCTCTACTTCCGTAATCTTGCAGCAGAATAGACCAACCATGTTGTTGTTGCTGTTTTAGATTCAGCTACTGGGAACAATAAGTTCCAAGTAGCACGGGCTATGGTGAGCCCGTAGTGGACTTACCTGGCACAGGAGCGGGCAAGTAGCACGGCTATGGTGAGCCCGTAGTGGACTTACCTGGCACAGGAGCGGTGCAAGTAGCACGGGCTATGGTGAGCCCGTAGTGGACTTACCTGGCACAGGAGCGGGGCAAGTAGCACGGGCTATGGTGAGCCCGTAGTGGACTTACCTGGCACAGGAGCGGTGCAAGTAGCACGGGCTATGGTGAGCCCGTAGTGGACTTAACCTTGCACAGGAACTGCCCAACGACGTGTTTTCCCCCTGTTAATAAACCTTCCCGGGAAAGTGAAAGGTGTGGCGTGAGGACTGGAAAGTCTGGCCACAGCCTGGAAGATGCTGGATAACGCCTCGCTATTTGTGGCTTTCCAGTTTATCCTCACTGATGACACGTCCAGATTACCGTGAGATCTCACACGAGACTTCAACACCATAATGTCTGAGACAAGAATGGTCTTTGTTGCTTCTTACTGAGCTATGTGTTGTCACTGTGGTCAGTGTGTCACTGTGACGCCGGGGGAGGGGGGGCGGGTAAATATCCCAGCACCCAGGGAGCCGAGCGGCCGAGTGGACAGCACGCTGGACTTGTGATCCTGTGGTCCTGGGTTCGATCCCAGGCGCCGGCGAGAAACAATGGACAGAGTTTCTTTCACCCTATGCCCCTGTTACCTAGCAGTAAAATAGGTACCTGGGTGTTAGTCAGCTGTCACGGGCTGCTTCCTGGGGGTGGAGGCCTGGTCGAGGACCGGCCGCGGGGACACTAAAAAGCCCCAAAATCATCTCAAGATAACCCACGTCGTTACCAATAACGTTATTTTTGACGTTTTAACGACGTAATGACTTCGTTACGGCGTTGTTTGTTTGCTGGGATTGGTACAACACTCCCCAATAGGAAGAAAACCCGCATTGGTGTTCCTCTTGAATCGTGTTCTCAAGGAAGATGCAAGTGACTTCTTGCTTAATCCTTCCGTCTCCTCTTCCCCCCCCCCAGTCCCTTCTCCTCTCCCCTCTCCTCCCCTTCCCTCTCCTCCCCATTCCCTGCTCCCCTCCCCCGGCCCCAAGGCAAGGTCTCCACCCCTACCCATCTCGCACATGCAAGAAGCGGTCATCTCCACCTGCAGCCAAGGAAGTTCTTGCATGCTGATTTCTCGTAAAAAAATGGGTAATTTTTTGTATATAACTGTTGTTTAATATTTGAAATCAGATTTGCAGGTCAGGTTAAGGAGACCGAAAGAGAGGTGGGTGAGACGCATGCGCTGTTGCTCACTCTCACCAGCGCACTAGTGCACTCAAGAACATTCCAAGGTACTCGAGTGCTCACGAACGCACTTACAACCACCGCATTTAGCCTCAAAGGGGTTAGGTGTGAACTCATCTAATATTGTGTTTAATTTTATTTTTCAAGATTTGTTTGAAACTTGTTTGATATTTGGGTGTAGGTAAGAGGTATGCCCTTACCCCAGGAGCCTTACCCAGGAGCCTTACCTCGGAGCCTCATCCTATCTTCAAAGCTCGAGGTCTCGTGAACCCCTAAACTGCGCAGCTATTTACAAGTACAACATCGAAGTGCATACTTGCCTAAAAATAATTAACAAAAAATGGGAACAAAAAGAAATGTATATGACGTTTGTAGCAGCGTAAGGGTTAAGACAATCCTATATCTGGGTCATTTATACAGCTACTGCTGAACTATACGAAGGTTACATAGTTTGTGTCAAGAGCTACTAACTACCTCTCACTAGGTTAGTGGTGAGTTACGCCTCTCTGGCAACACTGCCTCTTGTAGTCGATTTGCGGTTTAGTGGTTGGTGGTAATGAGGTGGTTCCTAACCTTTCGCGGTCACCTTTCGCCTCTCATTGTCGAGCTTGGCTGATTTGTGGGTGGTGTGGTGATGGCCAGGTGTGGGGTGGTGTGGTGATGGGCAGGTGTAGGGTGGTGTGGTGATGGGCAGGTGTAGGTGGTGTGGTGATGGGCAGGTGTGGGTGATGGGCAAGTGTGGGTGGTGTGGTGATGGGCAGGTGTGGGTGGTGTGGTGATGGGCAGGTGTGGGGTGGTGTGGTGATGGGCAGGTGTAGGGTGGTGTGGTGATGGGCAGGTGTAGGGTGGTGTGGTGATGGGCAGGTGTGGGGTGGTGTGGTGATGGGCAGGTGTGCGGTGGTGTGGTGATGGGCAGGTGTGCGGTGGTGTGATGATGGGCAGGTGTGGGTGATGGGCATGTGTGGGTGATGGGCAGGTGTGGGTGGTGTGGTGATGGGCAGGTGTGTGGGTGGTGTGGTGATGGGCAGGTGTGTGGGTGGTGTGGTGATGGGCAGGTGTGTGGGTGGTGTGGTGATGGGCAGGTGTGTGGGTGGTGTGGTGATGGGCAGGTGTGTGGGTGTGTGGGTGGTGATGGGCAGGTGTGGGTGATGGGCAAGTGTGGGTGGTGTCGTGATGGGCAGGTGTGGGTGGTGTGGTGATGGGCAGGTGTAGGGTGGTGTGGTGATGGACAGGTGTGCGGTGGTGTGGTGATGGGCAGGTGTAGGGTGGTGTGGTGATGGGCAGGTGTGCGGTGGTGTGGTGATGGGCAGGTGTGCGGTGGTGTAGTGATGGGCAGGTGTAGGGTGGTGTGGTGATGGGCAGGTGTAGGGTGGTGTGGTGATGGGCAGGTGTGCGGTGGTGTGGTGAGGGGCAGGTGTGGAATGACGATAAATAGGGAATCAAACAGGTCTGGAATATCCTGTAGCAAACAGAACAGTAATAATAATAAAATTCTCAAAAACAATAATAATAATATTAATATAATAATGATAATAATAAATTAATAAACGATAACGATACTGGAATAAAAATAGTATAAAACTTTAACACCTTAGACTAGGAAGAACAGCTTCATTAACGTCCTGGGAAGAAAAACATCAGGTCGGGAGCCACGTGGTTTGTGTTTACATTCGTGACGTCACGAGTTGCGTGTGTACAATAACTCAGCTGGTTTTCTGAGAACACGTGCTGGACACGCCCACGCACGTCCGCACGCGCCCACGTACTACCACAAGAACAACCAGTTTTTTTTATGTTTCTTATATCAATTCCCCTTTTATGTGTCTATCCGCTGAGTACATTTACAGTTAGTGTACATGTGTTTACAAAGGCAGTCAGCTGTAGCTGGTGTGAATGGCCAACGTGGGTGTTTACCTTCACTTTATTGACTGACCGCAGTTACAAAATGAAAAAGCAAGGTATACTTAATTGTTTCCTTAAAGGGCACTAATTATACCTGACTGTGTCGCTGAATAGCTACGTATAACGAATTATTCCTGAAAATTATAAAATAACTTTGCTTTGTTCATAATCATTTTAAGTATTGTTTATCACCACATCAAGGCGATGAGTCACAATAATGTGGCTAAAGTAAGTTGACCAGACCACACACTAGAAGGTGAAGGGACGACGACGTTTCGGTCCGTCCTGGACCATTCTCAAGTTGATTGTCCATTCTCCATTCTGGACCATTCTCAAGTCAATCGACTTGATGGTCCAGGACGGACCGAAACGTCGTCGTCCCTTCACCTTCTAGTGTGTGGTCTGGTCAACACCACATCAAGTATTGCTAAATATAACAGCCACGTGTCTTACCACTGGAGTTTGTCAAGGTCTTCCTGCAGTGTTCTTCAGGTGTTCCCAGTTGCTAAGTTTATCTTTAGGCTGCAAGGATCCGCTTGTACGAGCGCACTCCCTCAGGTCGTAGATTAGGAGCAGAAACGGGCTAGGAACCGATCCTTGTGGAACCCGGTCGGGTTCCTTGAGGGGAGCCGGTCGGCCGAGCGGACAGCACGCTGGACTTGTGATCCTGTGGTCCTGGGTTCGATCCCAGGCGCCGGCGAGAAACAATGGGCAAAGTTTCTTTCACCCTATGCCCCTGTTACCTAACAGTAAAATAGGTACCTGGCTGTTAGTCAGCTGTCACGGGCTGCTTCCTGGGGGTGGAGGCCTGGTCGAGGACCGGGCCGCGGGGACACTAAAAGCCCCGGAATCATCTCAAGATAACCTCAAGATCTCAAGATGACCCCTCTTGATATGAATTATATCATTACGTATCTCTTTCTAGATTCCTCCAAGTCTGACTTCTCATTTGTAACTGTGACCCTTTGTTTTCTCTGGTAGGTACTCCTTTAATCGGAGGGACTCATTCCTGGTCCTTAATTACTCCTCTCTGTTGCTCTTTGCTTTGTATTCTTTGCATACCCTTGTTTGCACTTGTTCTTTGCATGCCCTTGTTTTGCCTCCTTGCATCCATTATTACATTATGGGTTAGTTCTGTGCCTTTCATTCTCCTTTGTAAAGGACAAATGTGTCAGATGATTCCCGGTATTTTATGCTGAAGAAGTCAATCATTTCTTGTAGTGTCTTCCCTTTGAATTATATTTCCCTGTTATCCTTAAGAGAATTTCTCTCGTGTCCGCGTACTTTCCCTTCAGTTTTGCCAGTTACTCTCAGTCAAGTCTCAGACAAGTCTCAGTGATTGCTTGTTCCTAACAGGAATTGGAAGTTGACTTCATATATGTCTGACACATTCAAAATGAAAAGCAGTTCACATGTGACAGGTTCATCATTATCGTGTCCGAAACCTGAACACACAAAGTTTCATCTCTATTGAACATAAAAAGTTTCCGCTCGAAAAAGATGAGACTTAAGAAGTTCCAGCTTCAGATACTTAGATCGAAACAGTTTCTGCTGCATAGGTCTGAGTTCAAGAAGTGTTGGTCCTGAATACTAGTAGTTCAAAAAAGTATAAACTGCACATCTTAAGAAGTTTCCTGTGCGAACACAACTGCCCAAGACGTTTCTCTACATACACATGAGCTTAAGAAGTCTCAGCACAGCACTGTTGACTCTTAAGAAGTCTTGACTCCAGATGCCCAGCTCAAGAAGTCTTGACTCCAGATGCCCAGCTCAAGAAGTCTTGACTCCAGATGCCCAGCTCAAGAAGTCTTGACTCCAGATGCCCAGCTCAAGAAGTCTTGACTCCAGATGCCCAGCTCAAGAAGTCTTGACTCCAGATGCCCAGCTCAAGAAGTCTTGACTCCAGATGCCCAGCTCAAGAAGTCTTGACTCCAGATGCCCAGCTCAAGAAGACTTGACTCCAGATGCCCAGCTCAAGAAGTCTTGACTCCAGATGCCCAGCTCAAGAAGTCTTGACTCCACATGCCCAGCTCAAGAAGTCTTGACTCCAGATGCCCAGCTCAAGAAGTTTTGACTCCAGATGCCCAGCTCAAGAAGACTTGACTCCAGATGCCCAGCTCAAGAAGTCTTGACTCCAGATGCCCAGCTCAAGAAGTCTTGACTCCAGATGCCCAGCTCAAGAAGTCTTGACTCCAGATGCCCAGCTCAAGAAGTCTTGACTCTTGATGCCCTGCTCAAGAAGTCTTGACTCCAAATGCCCAGCTCAAGAAGTCTTGACTCCTAATGCCCAGCTCAAGAAGTCTTGACTCCAGATGCCCAGCTCAAGAAGTCTTGACTCCAGATGCCCAGCTCAAGAAGTCTTGACTCTTGATGCCCTGCTCAAGAAGTCTTGACTCCAAATGCCCAGCTCAAGAAGTCTTGACTCCTAATGCCCAGCTCCAGAAGTCTTGACTCAAGATGCCCAGCTCAAGAAGTCTTGACTCCTGATGCCCTGCTCAAGAAGTCTTGACTCCTGATGCCCTGCTCAAGAAGTCTTGATTCCTGATGCCCTGCTCAAGAAGTCTTGACTCCTGATGCCCTGCTCAAGAAATCTTGACTCCAGATGTGCACCTCAACAAAATTTGACTTTGGATTGTTTAATTACGACTAAAGTTAACATGTATGCACTATATCGGTGTAGATTTTAGTATCGAACATTTCGACTGGAGGCATTTCACCCTCATAGAGCCTGGGACTTGCCCGACGTTCTTCCCGGTGATAGTTTGACCTAACTAGAACTTGGAGACGTCTCCAAGTCCAGAATTTTGACGTTAACGTAACATTGAAACAGTATGCATAACGTTGATAAAGTTGATCTTAGTTGAAAACTTTTATTCTATTTTGATAATGTTGATGCTACCCTAATGACGTCGATTCTACGTTGACGACGTTTACTATACGTTGATGACGTTAATAATGCGTTGATTTAACGTACTGGAGCATCATTTGTATAAGACAAGTCGTCTTTACCGCGAAAATTGCCAGAAACAGGCTGGGATGTCCATACTTAAGGCGGCAACACAGTCAACACAGTAGCCAAGAGTAACGTACGTTGATTTAACGTAGAATTAACGTTACCGTGGGTATTGTGTCCACAGAGGGGGGGGGGTCTGCAGCTCACGACTCCTCCAACGGTGAGAAGAACAGTCACAGCACCGCTCCTGTGCCAGGTAAGTCCACTACGGGTTCACCATAGCCGGTGCTACTTGCCCCGCTCCTGTGCCAGGTAAGTCCACTACGGGTTCACCATAGCCCGTGCTACTTGCCCCGCTCCTGTGCCAGGTAAGTCCACTACGGGTTCACCATAGCCCGTGCTACTTGCCCCGCTCCTGTGCCAGGTAAGTCCACTACGGGTTCACCATAGCCGGTGCTACTTGCCCCGCTCCTGTGCCAGGTAAGTCCACTACGGGTTCACCATAGCCCGTGCTACTTGCCCCGCTCCTGTGCCAGGTAAGTCAACTACGGGTTCACCATAGCCCGTGCTACTTGCCCCGCTCCTGTGCCAGGTAAGTCCACTACGGGCTCACCATAGCCCGTGCTACTTGCCCCGCTCCTGTGCCAGGTAAGTCCACTACGGGCTCACCATAGCCCGTGCTACTTGCCCCGCTCCTGTGCCAGGTAAGTTACGGGCTCACCATAGCCCGTGCTACTTGGAACTTGTTCCGAGTAGCTGAATCTATAACAACAACAACAACAGGTGAAAAGAAGAGCTATTTGTGAGTGTTCCGTTTTCTATGACCAGATGGCATGAGATACTACTATGAACTGTGTAATTAGATTAGAAAATATTTTATGGTGCTCTGCCCAAGAGTTTGCTTGTGTAGTAGACTTGACTCTCGTGTTTTCTGCTGATTCCGTGTATGACTAACCATCCTGTGAGATATGTGGGCCTGCGGGCCACTACAAGCAACAGCCTAGTGGACCAAGCTCTCACAAGTCAAGCCTGGCCTCGGGCCGGGCTTGGGGGAGTAGAAGAACTCCCAGAACCCCATCAACCAGGTATCAACCAGATGAATTCACAGCTCGGTTCTTGGACCGGAATTAGGTATAATTCCGGTTGAAAAGGATACATTTCAAATAATGACATACAAGTAACTATACACATCGAGAAGTGTGTGTATACCGTGCGTCTAGGTGTATATATATATATATATATATATATATATATATATATATATATATACACTAAGAGTTTATTTTTAGTTCTAGACCATATCTGGGACTAAAGAGAGTTGGGTTTTTGGTCAGTAACTATTTGTGAGGCCTTAATGACCCTGCAGAGGTTGTTGACCTCTGCAGGGTCAACACACACACACACACACACACACATATATATATATATATAATATATATATATAATATATATATATATATATATAATATATATATATATATATATATATATATATATATATTATATATATATATATATAAGTGAGGGTACCACCTCTGGTGCCAATGTGGGGACCCATAGCCTCTGAGAAGAAAATAAAACGTATTCAGAGGAGACCTTGTGGTGTCTCACTGAACACTAATATATTCTTCTCCTACCACCCCCATTCTTTTGTATGTACACATATATATTTGCTTTATTTGAACTTTGTTACAAAAAAAGAGTTACATATAGGTTACAAAGATGGTTATCATAGGTTGTCGAGTTCCTCCAGCTCCTCAGATGGCGGGCAGGAACCCTGGATGCAGTGCGCATTTCCCCTCNCTTGATTGTTTCATGACAATCAAGGTAATATATATGAAACATATATATGTTTCAAGACATATATATGATAAGTTTGGGTGGCTATACATAGGAACTGCCTCGTATGAGCCAATATGCCTGCAGTTACCTCTATTCTTATGTCCTTATGTTCA
The DNA here is from genome assembly GCA_020271785.1 of Procambarus virginalis. Taxonomy (NCBI): domain Eukaryota; kingdom Metazoa; phylum Arthropoda; class Malacostraca; order Decapoda; family Cambaridae; genus Procambarus; species Procambarus virginalis. The sequence continues at coordinate 19,706,831 of WNGS01163947.1, read as the reverse complement.
CTGGCGTTACTTTATTCTCAAGAAGCGGAGTTAAAGTTAATAGAGTTTTATTTATTAATAAAGAATTTATATAAAAACGAAATAATGTTAAGAAAAAAAGGATAGTATAGTAAGGTCAATATACACCTGAGGGGCTGCGGAAGGTCAATATACACCTGAGGGCTGCAGGTCAATATACACCTGAGGGCTGCAGGTCAATATACACCTGAGGGCTGCGGAAGGTCAATATACACCTGAGGGCTGCAGAAGGTCATATACACCTGAGGGCTGCGGAAGGTCAATATACACCTGAGGGCTGCAGGTCAATATACACCTGAGGGCTGCGGAAGGTCAATATACACCTGAGGGCTGCAGGTCAATATACACCTGAGGGCTGCAGGTCAATATACACCTGAGGGCTGCAGGTCAATATACACCTGAGGGCTGCGGAAGGTCAATATACACCTGAGGGCTGCAGGTCAATATCACCTGAGGGCTGCAGGTCAATATACACCTGAGGGCTGCGGAGGTCAATATACACCTGAGGGCTTGCAGGTCAATATACCCTGAGGGCTGCAGGTCAATATACACCTGAGGGCTGCAGAAGGTCATATACACCCTGAGGGGCTGCGGAAGGTCAATTACACCTGAGGGCTGCAGAAGGTCAATATACACCTGAGGGCTGCGGAAGGTCAATATACACCTGAGGGCTGCAGGTCAATATACACCTGAGGGCAGGGTCAATATACACCTGAGGGCTGCAGAGGTCAATATACACCTGAGGGGCTGCGGAAGTCAATATACCCTGAGGGCTGCAGAGGTCATATACACCTGAGGGCTGCAGGTCAATATACACCTGAGGGCTGCAGAAGGTCAATATACACCTGAGGGCTGCAGGTCAATATACACCTGATGGCTGCGGAAGGTCAATATACACCTGAGGGCTGCGGAGGTCATATACACCCTGAGGGCTGCGGAAGGTCAATATACACCTGAGGGCTGCGGAAGTCAATATACACCTGAGGGCTGCGGAAGGTCAATATACACCTGAGGGCTGCGGAAAGGTCAATATACACCTGAGGGCTGCGGAAGGTCAATATACACCTGAGGGCTGCGGAAGGTCAATATACACCTGAGGGGCTGCGGAGGTCAATATACACCTGAGGGCTGCGGAAGGTCAATATACCCTGAGGGCTGCGGAAGGTCATAGACACCTGAGGGCTGCGGAAGGTCAATATACACCTGAGGGCTGCGGAAGGTCATATACACCTGAGGCTGCGGAAGGTCAATATACACCTGAGGGCTGCGGAAGGTCAATATACACCTGAGGGCTGCGGAAGGTCAATATACACCTGAGGGCTGCGGAAGGTCAATATACACCTGAGGGCTGCGGAAGGTCAATATACACTGAGGGGCTGCGAAGGTCAATATACACCTGAGGGCTGCGGAAGGTCAATATACACCTGAGGGCTGCAGAAGGTCAATATACACCTGAGGGCTGCGAAGGTCAATATACACCTGAGGCTGCAGAAGGTCAATATACACCTGAGGGCTGCGGAAGGTCAATATACACCTGAGGGCTGCAGAAGGGCTACAGTTTCTGGTAGTACATTAAAGACCTTAAAGTGGACGTCTTTAAGATAAAACTGGATAGTTTTCTTCAAGAAGTGGCAGATCAACCGGGCTGTGTGGATATGTGGCCCTGCGGGCCGCGCCAAGCAACAGCCTGTTGGACCAAGCTCTCACAAATTAAGCTTAGCCCCCCGCCGGGCTTCGGGAGTTAAAGACTACCTGTTGTATTCCACAACACTACGTGTTTGTATTCCACAACATTACCTGTTACACCTCCCATTACCGGGCAGACGGGCACCGATATTCGGAAGGGGAACAGTTTTGTTGTAAAAGCACTAATTATGGTAATTGACCGGCAGTTAACGCTTTCAACGGCTTTCAACAGCGCGCGCTAGTAGAGAGAGTGAGAGAGAGAGAGAGAGAGAGAGAGAGAGAGAGAGAGAGAGAAGAGAGAGAGAGAGAGACTAATTTAGTTCATTAAATTTTAAAATATTCTTAAGCTTAAAAGAGAAAAGAATCTTTTTATCATCTCTGTAACTTACCTATTTCCGAAGCTTCCATTGTATTCTGTGTGAATATTTCAACGTTAACATTGTCAAATCCCTAAGTATTTAGTATGTCTATATTATGTCTCCTCTTTTCTCTTTCCTAGTTATGTTTATGTCCAGCTCTTTCAGTCTTTCTGAATACCACGCCCTAAAAAAAATTCAGTGTCGAGTCTCGTTGAAAACATCTGTAACTTTTCACGTTTTCTTAATTTTGGGCTTGACGGTAAGGTAACCATACTCTGGCTCGTCTCACGTAGGCGCCAATGATCTGGAGGGTCTCATGGCCTCCTTATTTAGGTTCCCGAATGATGTTCTGACTTTTGCTTGAAACAAAGCTGTGTGTGTGTGGTGTGGTGGGTGTGTGTGTGTGTGTTGTGTGTTGTGTGTGTGGTGTGTGTGAGAGAGAGAGAGCGAGAGAGGAGAGAGAGAGAGAGAGAGATGAGAGAAGAGACTAATAACACTAGCGGTGTGCAGGAAGAGTCAGTAATTACCAATATTACCGTTTAAATGTTCATTTGGACAGCAACAGTTTCGTATGGAACACTCACACGCCATAGGGCAGTTAACACGCAACAGTAGTGCCAGATAATGGTACAACTACAGTAATAGAAGCAGTAGAACCTATAGAACCGGCCAGCCCGCCTCCTAAGGTTGCCCAACGTCAAGAAACTGTCGTATTAAAGTGTCCTTATCCTAACCTAACCAGAGGACCCAAAACAAAAAACGGGAAAGTATGTCAATTTCGCGAGCCGATACAAATTTCTAGTACGACGATTTTTGGCTTAGGCAGAGTATACGTCAAAATTCGACGCTCTATTAGGAGGACAGGTTGACCAGCAGCAGAAGCAGCAGCAAGAGCAGCTGTGTACACTTAATATCCCAATCTTGCAGGACGGTTTCAAATTCAAATTCAACTCAAATAAGTTTATTGAGGTATAAATGCACTGCAGGACGGTTTGTTAGCCTGCACTAGCAAACTTTTGGGTAGAAGATGAGAATATCTTCTAATATCCTTAGGGAGCAAAGAATCTCGTGTCATTTGGTCTAAATTCATTATTAACTGTACATTCAGTTATACAGTGAATGTGCTCAGCTGTTTTCCCAGAGTTTAAGGATTAGAGTGCTCAGTGTTGGGTGATCCCTTACCTATAATCATCTGCCATAAGAAATAACATCGTAGCCTAATCCTGCTCTCGGCTCTAAACAGAGAACCCAATAATAATACTGTTTGGTCTTTGTATGCCGGAGCTCATATTTGGATGGATATTGTAGTGTTTTGGTGGATATTGTAGTGTTTTGATGTGGATATTGTAGTGTTGTGATGGATATTGTAGTGTTTTGATGGATATTGTAGTGTTGTGATGGATATTGTAGTGTTTTGATGGATATTGTAGTGTTGTGATGGATATTGTAGTGTTTTGATGGATATTGTATGTTTGTGATGGATATTGTAGTGTTTTGACAGGTATTGTAGTGTTTTGGTGGAATTGTAGTGTTTTGGTGGATATTGTAGTGTTTGATGGATATTGTAGGTTTTGACGGTTATTGTAGTGTTTTGACGGATTTGTAGTGTTTTGACGGATATGTAGTGTTTTGACGGATATTGCAGTGTTTTGACGGATTTGTAGTGTTTTGACGGATATTGTAGTGTTTTGACGGATATTGTAGTGTTTTGACGGATATTGTAGTGTTTTGACGAATATTGTAGTGTTTGACGAATATTGTAGTGTTTTGAGGGATCACGTGGTGGGGTTTGACCGTAAAGGGACTAACTAGGCTACCAAAGGCTAGTCAGCTTTTATATGTTACATCCAGCTTAAGCTGCCGTGTTTGATATATTTGGCTATACATGTTAGGCTGTAGCCATACAAATGAGATTTTAAAACTTGAGGCCAATGACGAGGAAAACGTCAATAATACGGTGCTTTATTTTTTAGTAATAAGTCTCATTTTTAACGGATTCGTTGTAAATGCGTTGTTTAGTGTTGTGTATTTGCGACCTGGTTCTGCAATATATTACTTTTTTTCAACCTCATGCATTATTCATCAAACTCTTCAGCACGGGTGGGACACGAACAAGGGGACACAGGTGGAAACTTAGTACCCAGATGAGCCACAGAGACGTTAGAAAGAATTTTTTCAGTGTCAGAGTAGTTAACAGATGGAATGCACTAGGAAGTGATGTGGTGGAGGCTGACTCCATACACAGTTTCAAATGTAGATATAATAGAGCCCAGTAGGCTCAGGAATCACCAGTTGATTGACAGTTGAGAGGCGGGACCAAAGAGCCAGAGCTCAACCCCCGCAAGCACAATTAGGTGAGTACATGGTATCATTAACGGCCACATGAATATAACTGGTTAGTAAAGCTGTGAACATCAAAATAATGATATAATTAGGACTGCAAGCCACGACGACATTCATGCAACACTTAGTATTAAGTAAATAAGTATTAAGTAAAGTCTCACTGAACTCAGACTACACCATGTGATTTTGTAAACAATTATGGGTGGAGTAAATCCTTGGATACTTATACACACTATTAATCAGCACGATTACTCAATGCAGGGGAGTAATAATGGCTGGTGTCCCATGGGATATCCAAAGGTATCCCGTTGGCTGTTCAAATGTATTCTGCGAGCTATTTTGGCACATCCCGTCGACTTTTGTTGCCTTAAGGCTACAACCTACAATAGGCTGCAGCACGCAGTCCACAACACAGCATAAAGGCGCAGGAGTCAGAACATGGAAATAAAAACGAAAAAAAAACACACAAAAAAATTTCCGTAGCAAAAAAAGTGGGTGTAGGTGAAGGCGGAGAAGACCCCAGGTACCTCTCCACACGTAAAAACCATAGAACGGAATTCACAAAAACTGAAACGTGATGCAAAAAATATTGAATGTAATAGAGGAAATGAGATATGCATTGAAATCATGTGGCATAGAAAGTATAGGTTGGGTTTAGCGGGGGGGGGGGGGGTGATGGCAGTGTGGTGATTGCGGTGGTAGTGTACTCACCTAATTGTGCTTGCGGGGGTGGGGGGGGGGGTTGAGCTCTGGCTCTTTGGTCCCGCCTCTCAACCGTCAATCAACAGGTGTACAGGTTCCTGAGCCTATTGGGCTCTATCATAACTACACTTGAAACTGTGTATGGAGTCAGCCTCCACCACATCACTTCCTAATGCATTCCATTTGTTAACCACTCTGACACTAAAAAAGTTCTTTCTAATATCTCTGTGGCTCATTTGGGCACTCAGTTTCCACCTGTGTCCCCTTGTGCGTGTGCCCCTTGTGTTAAATAATCTGTCTTTATCTACCATATCGACTCCCTTGAGAATCTTGAATGTGGTGATCATGTCTCCCCCCTAACTCTTCTGTCTCCCACGAAGTGAGGTTTAATTCCAATAGTGTGGTGATGGCAGTGTGGATGGTGATGAAGACGCACTCACCATTCACTTACAGTGAAGAAGTGCTCACTTGCATCACAGTGCTCTTCAAAGTTCCTAAGTGCCCACGCCTGACCTCTGTCGTCCAATGTTGCATATATGAGAAACAGTGAAGGTTCTTGTGCTGGTTCCTGCGGCACTCCACTTGTTACTTCCCTCCACTCTCAACTCTCCACTCTCACGAAAACTCCCTGCTACTGGCTGGATGGGTGTTCACTCGGCCAGTTCAAGACTTCCAGTTGCTGCAACTTGTCTGTCAAGATTGCTCGGGAGCCTCTTGCGTGGAACAGTGATGAAGGCTCTCTGCCAGTCCGTGAAGATGCAGTCAGTCCATTCTAGGTGTTCCAGTAATCTCCCGGATAATTTATCTTGGCTTCGTCAGTGATGCGAAGCAGTTCAGTTCCTCCCATCTGCCGTTTTCTGTCTCTAGGTTGTTAACTTCAAATTCAGATTATTATTCAGGTAAAAGTACATACATAGATAATGAGTTACAAACATAATGTTGGATTAATAGGTAGAGCTAGTACATACAGTACCTAAAGCCACTAATACGCATAGCGTTTCGTTAAACTCTCCGCTCAACTTCGGGCTCACCATAGCCCGTGCTACTTGGAACTTTTTCTTCCAAGTAGCGAATCTTAAACAACAACAACATCTCCGCTCAAGCATCGTAGGTTAATGAGAGAGGTTCACTCAGAGCTTCAGCTTCATTCTTCAGCATTCATGGGGATACATTGTCTGGTTCTTCACTTCCCAAACATGTGAGCCTCAAACTTCTTTTATTTTGATCTATTGTGCTGTATCTTCCGTGTTGTCAAGTTTGTGTCCTCGAAGGTGTCCTGGGCTCTTCTTCCGCCTCGTTGTCTCGTCTGTGTAATCCAGGTGTGTGTGTGTGTGTGTGTGGGTGTGTGTGTGTGTGTGTGTGTGTGTGTGTGTGTGTGTGTGTGTGTGTGTAATTACCTAAGTGTAATTACCTAAGTGTAGTTACAGGATGAGAGCTACGCTCGTGGTGTCCCGTCTTCCCAGCACTCTTTGTCATATAGTGTGTGTGTGTGTGTGTGTGTGTACTCACCTATATGTACTCACCTATTGTGTCTGCAGGATCGAGCATTGACTCTTGGATCCCGCCTTTCGAGCATCAGTTGTTTACAGCAATGACTCCTATCCCATTTCCCTATCATACCTGGTTTTAAAATTATGAATAGTATTGGCTTCCACAACCTGTTCCTTAAGTGCATTCCATTTTCCCACTACTCTCACGCTAAAAGAAAACTTCCTAACATCTCTGTGACTCATCTGAGTTTCTAACTTCCATCCATGTCCCCTCGTTCTGTTACTATTCCGTGTGAACATTTCGTCTATGTCCACTCTGTCAATCCCTCTGAGTATTTTATACGTTCCTATCATGTCCCCCCTCTCCCTTCTTCTTTCTAGTGTCGTAAGGCATAGTTCCCCCAGGCGCTCCTCATACCCCATCCCTCGTAGCTCTGGGACGAGTCTCGTTGCAAACCTCTGAACCTTTTCCAGTTTCATTATGTGCTTCTTTAGATGGGGACTCCATGATGAGGCGGCATACTCTAAGACTGGCCTCACGTAGGCAGTGTAAAGAGCCCTAAATGCCTCCTTACTTAGGTTTCTGAATGATGTTCTAACTTTTGCCAGTGTAGAGTACGCTGCTGTCGTTATCCTATTTATATGTGCCTCAGGAGATAGATTAGGTGTTACGTCCACACCCAGGTCTCTTTCGCGCGTCGTCACAGGTAGGCTGTTCCCCTTCATTGTGTACTGTCCCTTTGGTCTCCTATCTCCTAGTCCCATTTCCATAACTTTACATTTGCTCGTGTTGAATTCCAGTAGCCATTTCTCTGACCATCTCTGCAACCTGTTCAGGTCCTCTTGGAGGATCCTGCAATCCTCATCTGTCACAACTCTTCTCATCAACTTTGCGTCATCCGCAAACATCGACATGTAGGACTCTACACCCGTAAACATGTCGTTAACATATACAAGAAATAGAATTGGTCCCAGCACCGATCCTTGTGGTACTCCACTTGTTACTGTTCGCCAGTCCGACTTCTCGCCCCTTACCGTAACTCTTTGGCTCCTTCCTGTTAGGTAGTTCCTTATCCATGCTAGGACCTTTCCCCCTACCCCCGCCTGCCTCTCGAGTTTGAATAGCAGTCTCATGTGCGGTACTGTATCAAAGGCTTTTTGGCAGTCCAGAAATATGCAGTCTGCCCAACCATCTCTGTCCTGTCTTATCCTCGTTATTTATCATAGAATTCCAGAAGGTTTGTTAGGCACGATTTCCCTGTCCAGAACCCATGTTGATGCTGTGTTCAGTGTGTGTGGTGTGTGTGTGTGTGTGTGTGTGGTGTGTGTGTGTGGGTGTGTGTGTGGGTGTGTGTGTGTGGTGGTAAAGGACGAGAGCCTCACCGCCACCATGGCTACCGGTGTTGGGGAGCGCAGCACACGGGTCTCCCCTACACCTGCCGCTGCAGGAGGCGCTGCCGTCCGCCCAGTGTACCCCTACCCCGCCCCTCGCACCTCCACACACAAAAAAAAAATTGACACAAAAAAACCTGGAGCGCATAAAGATGTTTTGCCGGCCGGCCATATGGTGTATCTGATGCCGGCCCCACAGGTGCAGCCCTTGGTGGGTAGCTGTGTGCCCCTCTCCTGGGGCACCACACACACACACACACACACACACACACACAAACACACACACACACACACACACACACACACACACACCACACACACACACACACACACACCACACAACACGAGAGAGAGAAAGGCAGCTATGGGGGAAGGCAGGTAGGGAGGAGGGCAGGTGGGGAACATATGGGTTTAAGGATGGTCACGTGTTGGCGTAGTCAGGCACGGAGAAAGGCACGTATGTAATTGGGCAGGTTTTAGGTGGGGGGGGGGAGGACGGTCAGGTGTAGGGAGGGCAGAAGTGGAGGAGGAGGGCAGGGAAGATGTGGTGTGGCAAGTGTTGTAGATGACAGGGTAGGGTAGACCAGGTGTGGGGTAGGCCAGGGTTGTAGATGACAGGTGTAGGGTAGACCGGGTGTTGTGCAGGTGTGGAATGGTATGGTACTGGTACACTTGTGACTGTACCCGGGAGTGTCAGGAGCTGAAGCTGGTCATATTCCAGACGCCAGTGGACGCTATTCCTCCTGGGCTCTAGGAGGCTCGAATCCTGGTCCCAAGCGTGAGGGCCGAAGATCACACCAGTGGACTCAATCACTGGCTCCGTCCGTCTCTCTCTTACTACTCTACCTTGCCTCGTATGGCAACTGATGCTCTGCAGGCCTTCAATAAAGCTTAATTTGATCATTGTTTACATTCACATGATAAAATGCTTTACTTAGTACTGTGTTTTGGTTTTCTCCCTTCATTGTTTATACTTCTGGCTC
>WNGS01163947.1:19587216-19653948 GCA_020271785.1 Procambarus virginalis | reverse complement strand
GAACGCACAAAACACTAGACAGTAGAAAGGCTGATACAGAGGTACATATAAATGTATCTAGGACTATTTTTATTATTTACATTATTTAATAATTTTTACCTCGTTTAAGTGACAGTTTAAGGGAATTATGTAAAGTGATATATAATTATTACTTAATCATTTTCGTGGTTAATGAACGCAGTGGTGTTTACATGTTGTTTGGCACACTCTTGCTGCAATTGTTAAAAGTCATCTTTTTCTGCTTTATTTGTAACTTGATTCTGTTTACTGCACATAACTTTAATTATATTTTAAATTAGTATATTGGTTTGAGTTAAATAAGGGAGAAGAAGCGAGGGAGGTGAAGTGAGGAGAGGTGAAGTCTGGCCGCCGCCGCCATACCTCACCAAGTGCTGAGATGTTCTCCCTCTCGAAGGTGCGTACTCGATCCTGCTCTGTCTACTGGTCGTCTGTGCCAGTCTCGTCTCTCTCCTCTCGTGTGTGAAATCTTTGTTTTCATGTGCCAAGTGTTCATATTTGTTATTTTTCGCTCATATGTGCCAGTCTCCTCTGTCTACTGCTCACATGTGCCAGTCTCCTGCTCTGTCTACTGGTCGTCTGTGCCAGTCTCGTCTCTCTCCTCTCTGTCTACTGCTCACATGTGCCAGTCTCCTCTCTGTCTACTGCTCATATGTGCCAGTCTCCTCTCTGTCTACTGCTCATATGTGCCAGTCTCCTCTCTGTCTACTGCTCATATGTGCCAGTCTCCTCTCTGTCTACTGCTCATATGTGCCAGTCTCCTCTCTGTCTACTGCTCATATGTGCCAGTCTCCTCTCTGTCTACTGCTCACATGTGCCAGTCTCCTCTCTGTCTACTGCTCACATGTGCCAGTCTCCTCTCTGTCTACTGCTCACATGTGCCAGTCTCCTCTCTGTCTACTGCTCACATGTGCCAGTCTCCTCTCTGTCTACTGCACGTCTGTGCCAGTCTCGCCTCTGTCTACTGCACGTCTGTGCCAGTCTCGCCTCTGTCTACTGCTCGTCTGTGCCAGTCTCGCCTCTGTCTACTGCTCGTCTGTGCCAGTCTCGCCTCTGTCTACTGCTCGTCTGTGCCAGTCTCGCCTCTGTCTACTGCTCGTCTGTGCCAGTCTCGCCTCTGTCTACTGCACGTCTGTGCCAGTCTCGCCTCTGTCTACTGCACGTCTGTGCCAGTCTCACCTCTGTCTACTGCACGTCTGTGCCAGTCTCGCCTCTGTCTACTGCACGTCTGTGCCAGTCTCGCCTCTGTCTACTGCACGTCTGTGCCAGTCTCGCCTCTGTCTACTGCTCGTCTGTGCCAGTCTCGCCTCTGTCTACTGCTCGTCTGTGCCAGTCTCGCCTCTGTCTACTGCTCGTCTGTGCCAGTCTCGCCTCTGTCTACTGCTTGTCTGTGTCAGTCTCATTCACTTATTTATATATATGAGTAAAATTTGTTTTTTTCATGTTGTGTTCAGCACCAACATTGCATTAAATCTGATTGGATTGTATATTCATAACTAAATTTCATTGTAAATATATTTGTTTACTGCTTTAGCAGGTAGCAGCAAGATGTGGCTGTATGGTGAAGCGTTCACTCTCCTGCTCGGTGGCAAGACGTGCCATCCAATTTGAACCACCATATTTAGATGTAAGTGAAGTATAACACATATGTTTTATTATCAATAATGAGTACAATAACAAATATTTACAAAAGCTGTGCGTAATAATTTACTATTGTGAATGTTATTGCAGTAAATACTGTATACAGATGTACTATACATAACTATGTTTTCCAAAAAACATTACCATACATGACATGTGTGTAGTCTGTATATACAGTATTTCTGAGCTGTCTCATTCGGTGGCCCTCTAAGGCAAGATTATTTCTGGTCCCATAGACAGGATCATGCCCAATTAGGACAGCAAGGCAAGAGAGCACTAAAGAAATACTCAAACTAGCCTGGAATAACCTCTTTTTAAAGTCATTCATAAACATTCAGAGCCCTTTCTATGTCTATTTAGCATCACAGGGACTCCTATGTAGTGCACTTGCCAACTACCAGTTGGCCCACTGACTGCTGCCCAGACTGCCACCAGGTGGCAGCTTTTATACAAAAGCAAGGTTTCCTGACTCGTGCTGCCTCACATTTTTCTTGACTGGTTCCCATGTCCGTTGAGCAGGCACACACCAAATTCAGTTTAGTGACATTTAAATAAATGTCATTAAACTAAAGACAGTTTAGTGTCTTGAAATAAAATCTTTGTTTTCATGTGCCAAGTGTTCATTCTACTTGTGAACACATCTTATGTGCACGTGTACAAGTTTTTAATGTGGGTCTAGATTTGAAGGTACACCAGCATGTGGATATTCTCTTTTTGAATACCACTACTGTACATTCATGGCACCTTGTAACTTTGTGTACCCCCCTTACACATGTGTTCTGTTTACCCCAGGTCGTGCCTTGCTTAGGTTCTTTATGGTTGCACTACAGGATTTATTTGTTCTTTTTCTGGACACAGGCATACCTTAGCCTTTCTTGTCAAGTATTAGACAGATTTAGGGTAGAAATACCCAAAAAATTTAATCCTGGCTCCTGGGCATCTTGTCCATTCAGTACTGCAGTTCAAGGCAGACGTCCTGCTGACTTGATATTGGTATAAGCCAATACAGGTACAGTATTTAACTCTTTGTCATGTTGACCATACCTGGAGTGGGTTCTGGGAGTTGTTCTACTCCCTAAGGATGGCCTGACTTGTGATAACTTAGTGGTGGAGTAGGTGACTAGGGTGGGTGGTTGGGGCAAATGACTGGGGACAGGTGATGGGGTGGGTGACTGGCATGGGGGGGGAGCTGAGTGCATAACTTGAGAATACAGTACAATGATTATCAAAACTATGGTCGAGAATCTTGGATGACTCATACTGAGTTGACAATCATTCCTTCTGTTGTCAGTATTTTTTCTGTTGAAGTCAAGGCAGGTTTTATCTTCAAGTGTGCCCAGTCTGCCCATTCTTGACACACTGCTTGTGAAACAGTGCTGAATTATGGGCTCGTATGCTAAAATATCAATGATAGAGGGCTTGGTTTTCAGCTTTTGTAGAAGCATCTTTGTTGAGTTGTATATGAGTCTCTGGAATTGATACATCATGTTCAGAAGGACTCTGCTTGAATCCTGATTTTAGGTATTTTGGGCACTATTACTGCAGACACTAAACATCTTACCTCCCATCTCCCTCCTGTGGCTGCAGGCACAATGAAACTCCGATTTTCTCTTATCCAGGCACTTGCAGCTTGGAGGCTGGTAATTCTGTTTCTTCAAACATCACACCACTGTCAATCATACAACCATAAAACCTCATCCACCATGTGCTCAAAAGCACACCCGAACCCACAGCCACATCCACGATGTGACCACTTCCACCTACTCACTCACATATGACCCCGCCCACCTCCATGATGTGACCACTTCCACCAACTCACTCACACATGACCCCACCCACCTCCACACATTCCAACCCCACCTCTCTACACCCTAACCCATACCACCAACCTCTCACCTCTTCACCCTATCCCACACTGCCAGTCCCACTTCTCTACACCCTAATCCATACTGCTCAATCCTGTTTCTCTACACTCTAATCTACACCAATTACTCCAATTCACAAATCCATCTATGCTCATTCTCCCTCTCAGTGTGTACAATGAACTAAAAGGTTAGAGGGTCCTTAAACTAACAAACACCCAACCGTACAAATGGCCTCCCAAATCCCCATATTTACATCTAGAGACTGGAGCTTGGGAAATATTGAACATGCAAGTGAAAACTTGCATGTGAAAATATCCATCATATGAGTGGTCACTCTGTAAACTTTGCTCATAGAGAGTGGGAATAAGAGGGTGTGAATGGTATGTCCTTTAATTTTACTCAGGAGTAGAGAGAAAAAAGTCCACTACAGGCTCACCATAGCCAGTGCTACTTGGAACTTTTTGTTTCAGGTAGCAAATCTTAAACAACAACAACTCGGGAGTAGCTTTGGTGATGCCACTGTATTATGAAGGACAAGACTCAAATTTAAGCAATCTACAGAAACTGGTGACACTGAAGATGGTCCACCAATTTCTGCCCTCCACATATCATCACCTTCTATTGTCTCTTTCTTAACCAATTAGAACTTTTCATCCTTCAAAAGACATAGGCAAGTAGGGAAACTCCCTCATTCAAAGTATATACAAAAATAGGGGGGGAGGTAGGTAGGTAGGTTTTAGTGTATTATTTTTCCTACAATTTATTTGTTGATTTTTCATGGTCCAGGAATGCATCCCTCATTTATAGTATTGTGTCTGGGAAATTTGGCTCTGTGTTCTGAACAGCCAACTTGTGAAAACCTTTTTGGAACACATCCCATTCGTAAGTTGGAGACTACTGTGCTGTATAACTTGTACTGTGAGATATTCATGGCATACCTCTATCAACTGCACTCAGAAGTTTCTTAATTATTAAAATGAATAATAATTTTTGCAGGCAGAGGGCCCAGAGGTACCAGAGTATCCTCTAGTTAATGTGCAAATGAAGGGCTATGACTTTACAGTGTTGGAACATTATGCCAAGTGGGTCCACAACACTGCACTCAACATGGATATTGATGTTGAAGACAGGTTAGTTGTGTGTTATCATCATCATCATTGCTGGTTTTTCTACTTTTATAAGGTTGGGACTAGGGAATCATCAGCCTAGGGAAACAAGGGATCAATATAGTACAGTAAAAGGTTATGGATACTGTATTTCAAAACATCAATAGTCTATTCAGTTTAAGGACTTGCCCGAAATGCTATGTGTGCTAGTGGCTTTACAAGAATGTTAATTCATCTTATTTTCTATATTCTCTGTTAACCCCCAATGTAACTTCTTGTATACAAATAAATAAATAAATTATTACTGTAAAAATTGCAGCCCGTCCTCCAAATATGGGGTGGTAAATGTAAGGAGACAAATAAGTGCAATAATGTACTATTCATAGCAGTTAGGAATTGTACTTATTTTAACTTAGTATTAAATCGTACTGTCAAATATATTGTGAATATTTGAGTTTACATGAAAAACTGAATAGAAAACCACAGCCTCTCCTAACCGTCTTAGTTTTTGAAGATAATAATTTTATTGCTTCTTAATTACAATTAGTACTTAACCTATAGCTATATTGATATTACAGTTTTATAAAACTAATAAAACAAAACTAAAATATATCAATAAATTCTAAAGTAACTCGGGATATTTTAAAATTTTGTATAAAATCTATATTGTTTAATAAACCTGAAAAAGAAATTCCTGGTATTTAAAACTTGTGTATAGCAATTGAGATTGAAAACTTCATCCTAAAATTCTGAGTGACTTGACAGAAAACGAGGAGAATTAAAGCGGGGGAGGGAGTTGGGTAAATGTAACAGCCCCATAAGTGTAATTATGCACTGTTTATGACAGTAAGAAAATGTACTTATTACACTTGGTATTAAATCGTACTGTCAATTCGGAGGATGGTTTGCAAAATTGGTACTATTGAATTTGGACAATCCGGAAAAGTTTTTGTACTGATGTTACAAAAAAACTTAACATGTATTTACTCCAGGAATTTTAGGTTATCTGAGGCCTAATCTGTAAAGTAAATATTATCAAATTCTAATACTGTATCTAATTGTCAATTACGTCTACGTATGTACAATGGTCCACGGTTACAAAAAAGTACTACGGTATCTAAACAGGAGGATGGGTTGTATAGTGGGTGTTTAATAAATTCCAGTGAATGTGGGCTTGTGAAAAAATTATAAGAGCCTGCATATGAGAGCCTCATATGCAGGCTTACGAGCTCTCATACGAGAGCCTGCAGATGTGCCTCTCACCCCAGTTATGCAACATCATATTGCTCTTTTTACTTTTTATTGTACTAGAATTGTGTTTGAGGGTTAATAATGTATGTCCTTGCTCTCTTTCAGCTGGGCAACACCATGCCAAAAGCTCTTCATCCAGACTTACAAACCTAAAAGTGCGAAAGTGGAAGCTGAATACAATCTTCAAATATATGAGCGAACTGTGCAGGTGAGAGCATATCTCCACTTGTAACTGAACCCCAGTGTGCTGTAGGCTATGCAATTATAACCATGTTGATATTGTTTAATGCAGTTTTCAGATTTTTATTGGGAAGTCATTGTGTTGATGAAGATAAGCAGGATTAAATCATTGCAATATCTTGCATAATAATTGTTAGAATAAGATTGTTTAGTATTAAACAAATATAAATATGCATAAACTAATATGTACAGTATATACATGCCAACCCGTTCTAGCGAGCATTCCCAATGTCAAGAAACCGTCATATAAAAGTGCCTTAACCAGCAGGCCAGCCAGCCAGCCAGAGGACCCATGAACAGAACATGGGACATTATGTCAATGCACAAAGAAATCACATTGTGATAGAAGGATTCGAACCTATGCTCTGGGTACTCCAAATCACACACCATAACATGGTCAAAAGCAATGCAACCTGGGATTCGACTAAATCCTCTAAGGGCCCTGAGGTTTCAGTTGAAGCCAAGTCAGGGTTTTCATGTAATATGCCCCCCCCCCCCCATGAACTCTTGGTGTGGTCAAGGAGTTTACCTCCAACACTACTTCAAATGCACAAAGAAATCACATTAACGTGATGTATCGGTGAGAAATTCATTGATACATCACGTTAACACCAAGAGTCTATGGGATAATGTGTGAAAACCCTGACTTGGCTTCAGCTGAAGCCTCAGATCCCTTGGAGGATTCAGTTAAATCTCGAGTTGCATTTTTTTTTTACCATGTCATTGTGTAATGGTCTAAGGCACGTGGTTGGGTGTACCCAGCGCATAGGTTCGAATCCTCGTCATGGCTCAGTATGTCAATTTCAAGAGCCACTACCATATTCTTGTACATCAGTTTGTGGCCTTGGGTAAAGTGTACGTCGAATGTGATGTGCTATAAAGAGAACAGGTTGCCCACACGTGCACAACACTAAAACTGAAGATAACTTTGATAAATGTTAAATTGTTGATGCTATTATTAACTAAAGATGGCCACACTTCAGATAGAGCAATGCACACACAGATTATAAATATTGTACAATGTTAAAATTTAAGTTCTTTTAATAATACAGAATGGGTTAGGTTTAAACTAATATTTGCATTTCACTTGGCAGCTGGCTGATCTACCATCTATCATGGCTCCTTTATTTATTGATGTGATCCAGGCAGGACTTCCTCAAGGAGTAGAACTAACTGTTCTAGAACACATGCCAGAACACACAAAGGTACGTCACCAAGGTGTTACTAAAACATTCTATCATGTTACTGGCATGTAAAACTTTCAAGGGTTACATATGAATTATACACTTAGGCTGATAGGAATAAATATTTTGATAATGAGATATTTAAGATGTGAATACAGTATATCAAGGATTTGACCAGCTATTTAGGCTATCAGATAATTTATGTAAATTTTCTTGATAGCCAACATCTGTAGTTAGTGACTGGGGCAGGATAAGGAAGGTGGCAACTTGTAATTTTATTCTAGCTGTACTTTGAACTATAGCATTATTTTGTTTTTTACAGCTTCAGTGGGTTTCCACTGAAGTTCCCAAAGACTTTCCATGAGTTAAAATGATTAGTCTAAATGTGGAGAAGCATCTGTTGCCTGTCCTGCATTGTGGTGTGGTGAGCTTCAAGCTGTTCCTTCTTGCGAGAGACGGCATACAATTTACAAAAGTGGTTTGGATAAACATCATTTAACTTGTACAATATTTTAAGTCTCAGTTAGATCAGCTCATGTCTTGTTTGCAGTTTTCATATTCCTGAGGTACTTTGCTGTTCCTGGTGCAAGAATTGACTTAGTTCTGGGATGAATGTTTGTTGTTCTTTGCTGAACTTTTTCCAGTGCTTGTCTGTCACTGTCTACAGGAGGCGAGATATAATTCTTTGGTCCCTAACTCTTGCCTATTTGTAAGTATTGGAATGCATTTTAAATCTCTTGACAGGGCTTTGGAAGGAATGGACAACAGATGCCATACACTCGATGGTGAATTTATTCTGACCCTAACAAAGTATGCAAGAATAAAAAATGTAGCTCTTGAAGTTAAGACACCTTTAACAGCATCACTTCATGTTACCTAAGCAGTGTAATGCATGTATCTAAAGTGCATCAACATATAGCGAATCACAAAGATGCAGAGTATTAAGTCCTCGCTAGACTTAACACCTGAAAGCTGCCCATGCAGAGTATTGCATGTCTCTAAAATGCTTCGCCCAAGTGCCAAGCACAGGGATGCCAAGCAAGGCCTCATGCTTGGCATCCCAACTTAATGCAAACCATACCACCTTAAGGAGAGTTGTGCACATCTCCAACATTCTTCACCCTATTTGCCAAGTACCAGGACAAACAAGGTCTACATGGCTTATAGCAAGTAACCAGATCTACAGTCTGAGGAAGAAACCCAGGTGTCAGGGCAAAAGTGCTTAGCTATCCTAAACCTTATCCTGTCTGAAATCCCAACAAAGGAAGGCCCCCCCACTTTGCCAAGAAGTGACTTGTTGGGTAAACCACTAACCATGCCCACACCACAAATGGTAGGGAATGGCCATATGTACCCAGTCCTGCATATTCTAGGATAGTTCAGCTTTCTTGTGAATGAGCCAAAATTAAGCTCATGCCATCAAAACATGTTCAATGACTGGGTCGCATATTGAATTTCCAGGGCTGCTTTCCTCTGTCTGCTGGAGTTGGCCCAGGAGCATTTCTTCTCTCACATTTAGTTGTTTCAGACACCCAGCTGTGCATAAGTTTCCCAACCAGCTCATTGGGTGTTGAAATTTTCCCTGCATGGTTTTTCCTCTGGGTTGAGTTAATGGAAAACTCTGCAATCCCTCATTCATTTGGCTGCTTGTGTCCACCTCAGGAATTGTGTAAGTCTAGCCTCTTTGCCTAGGGACCTTTTCAGGCTTTTCAGAGTTGAACATCCTCTAGTTCTTTTTGTTGTTGTTGTGAATTAAGGGGTGATGACGATTGTGGGATCGGATGCGCCCCAGAATACCCATAAAGAGTTAATCACAAATCTCAATGGCGAAACAAATGACGCGTAATACCAGAAACTAGTATGCCTTGCAGCAAATAAACGCACAGACAGGCAGATGACTGGGGAGCCCAGTCATCCACCCACCAACTCCTGGCACCTCACAGCCAGGCCAGCGCCAGACACCGTCACCCCGCCAAGAGACCCAGCCATAAAATGTGAAAAAAAAATAAAGTCTCGTGACCCAAGGGGATATGTGCGCCAGGCATCGTTCAAATCGAAATGTTAAAAGGAATGCCAGACGGCAGTATCAAATCTAAAATTGGAGAACAGAACGTGATCCGGCAGCTCCCAGATGGAGGTGCCCAGATGTCCGCTAACCATCAAAGTTGAACCAGGAGTCCCCTCTAGTTCTTTGTTGCTCACGTTTGTCGCAGGCGTGGCAAACAAAGTCCAGTGTGGCATGGGGACATGTGACCAGTCACCAACACTGGTAAGGTCACCGGTTTCTGGCTCAAGCAGGATCTCGCCTGCACGTGAGGTTGTTAACAGTACAGTACCATACTTCAAAGGTGGATTTGTTGCATTGGCCTGGATCCAGCAACTTGGCTTGTGGTTCTGTTTTTGGATGAGCATGTCATGGCTTTGGATGCTATTACATCTGGTCCAGGGTGAGGGGAAGGTAAGTTAAGAGAGGAAGCTCAACAACTGTAGTGCAGCAGCCCATTGTCTCGCACAACTAGGTGAGTAAAGGCACACAAATACATGCATACATGTACATACAGTATTTCCTGCATGATATATTATTATAGTTATTTAATGTGTGGTATATTCTCTAGGTGCGGTACATCCCAGACTTGGAACTAAAAGATCTACAAAAGCAGCTTGGCGACCTTGGAGGATCATCCAAAAAATAATGCAGTTTAGATGTAGTGGTGCTTTTGTATATTTTCTGTACAGTAGTTAACACTTTAGCATGATTACAATGTTAATAATGAACAAATTTTGAAAACACTTTCATCTAGGATGCATAGGTATGCAACAATTTTCAAAGATTATTCTTTTGACAAATCTTGGAGCTGGGTAATTGATTCACTGCAACACCCCCAAAGTTTTTAATTGTTAAAGAAGCAGGAAGTATTTTGAGGCTATTCCATTCATGACACAAAAATATGGAGAGAAATAGTTTTAAGATTGAAGCTTGTATATTTTAACACTAGTCTATTCAAAAGTTTATTTGGATAGAAATTAAATTTCTTTAAAATCTTTGTGAAGGCAATAAGGTCTTTTAAGTTTTATTTATTTATTGCATCTCATGTTTTTTGCCAATGCAATTTACAGTTATATGATGGTATTATTCAACAATTTGTACAAAAGTTGTAAGAATGAACTGCCAACAGTATGCACAACATTCAAACACAGTAGACTCATGATTGTGTGGATGTGGACCTTGGCTTCAGTCATCACCCTGCTAACATCTTTGTAATCTTTAAAAGAATACAATATACATATTGTTGTCATTGTTATGTCCTTTGCTTACCCTTATGTTTGGGCTGTAGTATTTTATTAAGGATCTTTTGGGAAAATAGGATGAATTTCAGGATCATGGTGTTTTCCAATAAAGATTTTCTGAAAGGGCCGAACGGTGCTTCCCTGGAGTTAGGTCGCCGAGATAGCTCCGTATTTGAGTCACATCAGTCTTAGGAGCCCTTACTGGCCTACTGGAGATCAGAACATGGCCCCCCTCACAGTGGCTCAGATGCTGGGGACTGTTACGATCACCCTCACCAAGGAAACATCCAGAAAGTAATCGAAGCAAAACAAACAACTGCAAGATTCAGACAGGGGAAAACAAAGTAGCAAATGGCTCTACAAACCATCCACCAAGTACTTGGGCTGAAACTACTAATTACAGTTCACCACTGCCAGATGGCAACACCTTTGGGAGCCCCAACTCCCCATGTCAACAGAGCTCAGTCCTGTCACTAGTGTCTACCTGTCTTTGGACTGCTCCTTGAGTCACCAGCCTACTTTGGTTGAAGCCTCCATGTTGGTATTGGTTTATTTTATTTTGTAGTGATGAGGCTACACAGGTGACAGCTGCTTCAGGTTTGTTTGTCCATTGGTGTGGCTTTGTGCTCAAGTGGTTGCCCTGGAGCTGGCCCACCTTAATCTTTGGGGTGTTAGAGGTTGAGCAGCTGGTGTATCTACTGGTGCTATGTTTGATGCTTCTCCTTCCTCTGTCTCTGCTATTGTTGAATAGATTCCTTGTACACCTCCCCCTTTGCTCTGGGCTCTGGGAAATCTTAGGGTTTCAGAGTCTGGGCTGCATTTAGTTGTATTTTGGAGCTTGGCTGTCTCCAGGAGACAGCCAAGCTGGTCCACTTGATATGGACCAAGATGGTCCACGATATGGAGGTCCACTGTACAGTACTACATTGTCAACAGTCATTACCTTAGGGTTGCAATGCTTTATCACTTTCATATAACTTTCATAAGAGCTTGGGTTTAGCCTTCAAATAAAAAAAAATTGCCCTGTTCACTTTGTATTTATCTTCTATGAATGCTACTCTTCATTCTCTTAATTAACTTTATAATTAATTTTGAGCAGATAACAATGTTTCCTTTAGGGTTCCTAATTGAAACTGTCAATACATTCCTTGTAAATATTTTGAGCTGACTTGGTGGCAAGATGTTCTACATTTTCAACAAAATATCAAGAATGTCAGTGTAGAACAGGGTCAGGAGTCATTAACCACTTACGTGTCCACTTACAATACCTGTACATTTTTCCTCCTCCATGGCGGCTTAGTCTGTATTTAACAAGTTAACAATGTTCAAAACTTCACAACCCACGGGTACAGTATCATTATTATTACAGACAAGCTTGTAGCTCTTCAGATTTCATCAACTGTTTTATAAATACAGTAGCACCTCGACATACGATTGCCCCTACTTACAATAATTTCAAGTTACGATGTAAATTTCATCGAAAAATGGGACTCGACATCCGATATTTGTTGGTACACGTTCGGGTCGACCGAGCGAGTGGTTCCCAGTCATGCGGCCGACCTGCCTCAGTTTACTACAGCTGCCCGCTTAGTGACGATCGTGCCTATAAGAAATTCCACTTTTGTGGTGATTTTTTGCATTTTGAACATTAAAGTAATTATTATATATGCTGTGAGTCCCAGGAAAGTCAGTGGTAAGGCTCAACATATGAAAACCCATGTAAGGATGACCATAGAGCAGAAACAAGAGTACAGAATGTCTCTTCCTCAACAATTAAGAAAATGTGTGAAGCATGGGAAGAATTGCAAACCTTTGCTGAAACGACTCGTCCAAATCAAGCTGCAGTAGGTCGTTGCCTTAACCTATTCAATGACACTGATGCATCATTACAGACAAATGTTAAAATGAAGGGAAAAACAAATGTATCTTGACAAATTTGTAGTGAGACAAACAAGCACTGAACCACAACCAGGTCTTAGTGGTATTCAGGTAAAACATAGGAGAGAGTACCCCAGAGAAAACATCACTGCCTTATGTGATAATGGAAGGGGACTCCCCTTCCAAACAGGAACAACTCTCTTCCTCCCTCCTCATCACCATCTTCCATACGCCATCAAGAGCCCTCCATAAAGGTAAGAGACACTTTGGTATTGTATTGTAGTTAGAAAAAAACATTGTATTCAGTATAAAATGTATTTGTATGTTAATATTTTGGAGGGTGGGGAACGGATTAATTCAATTCCCTTTATTTCTTATGGGAAAAATCGCTTCGACTTACGATCTGTCTCTGGGAATGGATTAGCATCATAAGTCGAGGCCCCATTGTACAAACTTAACCGCAATGATTGAGGAAAAGTGTACGGGTTTGGTAATTGAACATGTAAATGCTGAATGTATCCTGGTCAAGGCCCCATGTCAACATGAACTTTAAAACACAAAGCTGGGTCGATGCACTTAACATTCATCTGGGCCATCTGGCTGGGGAAGCATAGTCTCTTGCCACTGAAAAGCAGAGAAAATGGAAAACAAATACGGTACAGTAGTTGTGTTTAAATAGGTCTTAGTTAAATTGTGAATTTGTATCTAACATCAAACGGATAAGATAAAAGTCAAAACTACAAATGTTTATCCTGTGAACTATATTTTCATCTACTGAATAAAAATTGCAGAAAGTTTCTATAGTTTTTATGCTTTACATTAAGTAAATTAATTCATCGTAGGGACAATAAATTTTGCAATGGAAAACCTGCCTCAGCAAGCTTGCATTGCATCTAAATGAACAGAAATAAAAATTGGGTTAATTAATTGATATAATAAATTTATTTTTATTTGATTGTAGCCAGGCTATAATATTGTAAGAAAGTTATATAAAAATGGCCAAAAAAACAAAAACAAAGGTGGGTGTGTTACTACAACCTTCGATCCTGCATAACAAATGCAAATAAACTACTGAATGCACTGCAAAACATGAACAAGTACAATCCACATTACACCGACTTTGCATTCAAAGTCTTAAGACAGCAGTTTGTGCCATGAACTGTTCTTACTACTGGATGTAGTCAGGATATGCTTATAATTAAGTCATTTTCATAAAATGTGTACAGTCCTAACATAAAAATAAACTTGCTCAACATTAACATTGCACTTTATTTTGCACTAGTAAAAAAAAAATAGTTTACAGGATATTACCAATTATTAACAAAATTATACATTGTTATGGAATGACTGACAGAACAAAGCCCAAGTTGGACACATGTATGAGTGAGTTTAGGTGGATATAAATAGTAGCTGCCACATATGAGTCAATATGCTGTCAGCAGTTTCCTTGATTATTACGTTCTTAAATTTATTTTCAATCTCGTAAGTTGGGTTTCTACCAGGAGAGCCTGTCTACAAAGCAATTTTCTCACCTACATTATTTCCCATACCCAACCTCTAAATCTTATTTTCTTCAAGGTAAAGTTATGATTTCCCTAACTGTGCAATTGAACTTTGTCCATCTACTTTTCCATGCCCTAAACTCTTTCTTCTGCTAACAATTTTCCATGAAATATGGGAACCTGTTTCAGTTAATAATTAAAGATATAGTCTCAACAATTTTCAAAATGTTTGACATCTGCTCTGACCTCTAATAAATGATATGAAAGCACAAAAAACTGCAAAAATTAAGGAAAACATCAGGTCTGCTAAATGTCACCGGGACACACTCTGGAATCCGAAAATTTTCTGGCAAATTCTGATTTCAGAGATTCTGTAAACAGATTTGATCTATTGGTTACAGGAATTCATTAAATGGAGGTTCAGATTTTGGAGAATGCACTGTATGTGGTAAACATGATGCAAGTATAATCTAAAATCCATTAAAAAAATAAAGTGTACACTCTACTGCCTCTAAGTATCTAATAACATAGAAAGCTTTTCCCACTTGGATGGCTAATTAGTGTTAGAATTTGAGCATATAAAAAAAATTATGGCTAGTTTTTGCAAACAATTGATAAATTCTGCCTCTCTAAATTACAGAACCTCTAAGTTTTCTGCTGTTATACTGGAGCTTTCTACCAATATAACTCGGGTGCATTCCAAAGACATGTAACAATAGCATGCACTCCAACCAAGTTCCACTGCACATACACTCCAACAGAGTCCCACTGTACATGGACTATTTACACACTATCACAACTACTAGCAATACACCTACTGAGTTACTGATATATATATAGCCGACAGAAAAAAGCATGCTGTAAACTATTTTACACAAAATGAATTATGGATTATAAATTTACCACCAATAATAAATACAACATTACAGATATATTACATGAAGTGCTCTGCATCAAGACAAACTGCATTTTATAAATATAATTATTAATTATTATATTACAGAATATTTAAAAATGCAGAACAAACATTCTTTGCATTTATCACAGTAACTGTACAACACTGTATATGGATACAAGGTAATCAGTACCTTGGAAATCACTTCCAGCGTGAAACCACCAAGTACGCAGACAAGCCTCAAGGCAGTCGGTCGTCAAGATCACCTTATGGTGGGTGTATTTGTATTGGATCAGAAATAAAAGTTGTTTGGGGTATACAAGCAACACAAGAAAAAAATAAGAGTAAACTTTATGGGTTTCATTTTAACATTATGCAAAATACTTCCTCTAAAAATTGGGTTGCTGAGGACAGATCATTAACACTGGAAAATATACAATAATTTACCAACAAAAGAAGTGAAGTGGCTGGTCTGTACTTGCCTTATTAAAAACAAAAAAACAAAAACAAATGTATTAACTTTTATTAGCAGCAACGGTATTGTCTCAAAAAAAAAAAAAAAAAAAAAAAACTTCTCCATTGTAGTATGACAGTATTTCCAAAATAACTGTACAGTTATTTTGGAAATTTTCATACACTTGTATGAAAATTTTGTAAGTGTTATAATAAAATACATTTTCACCTGACTTCCCTCATAAGTACTATACTTAAATATATAACAGACAAGGAGTAATCTGCCTCAATCTTCTGCCAAACAATCACAGAGAAGCCACTACTTCACTATCTCCTGGAATGTGAAGCAACCAATGAGCTTAGAAGAGCTTTAAGAGTCCCTGAATCTTGCAGTAATCACCCTGAAGCCTTCAACACTGCCACTCTTCTGGTCCAGCAGCTGGACACCCTCATAAATACTGTCAAGCAGTATCCTCCCCCGCGATAGCAGCCTGACGATTGAATTGTACCCGGCACACTGTATAGATTTACTGAACAAAAATTTTACCACTTACAGGCTATTCATGCCCGTGCCACCTCTTGGGTGGCTTAATCTTTATCAGTCAATTAATCTGCCTCAGTCATTCAGAAAAGTTATATCCATTTACTATAATGTCTATAGATGTATGAAAACTACACCACATACCAGAAGATGAGGAGGAGACGACGTTTCAGTCGACTTCACCATTATCAAGACAATCGACTTGATAACGGTCCAGGACGGACCGAAATGTCGTCGTCTCCCCGTCTTCTGCTGTGTGGTTTAGTTCTCATATCTTCAAGCCGCTTTATTGTGACTCATCATCTGTCTAGAGTTGTATACTACATTAAATTTACATAAATATTGTATATGAAAAGCCCATTTTTTCAGATTCTTATACAGTGGTACCTTTGTTCACGATCATAATCCGTTCCCAGACACACGTCTTCATCCAAAAATTCATCAACCAAAACTAATTTTCCCATGAGAATTAATGTAAATTGAATTAATCCATTCCACACCCCCAAAAATATTAACTTAAAATACAGCATGATTTGCTCTTTACTGTACAAATATATGCCTGAATACAGATGCCGAAAACACTGTGTATCAGTGGATTTAGGTGTAGTAAATACATGCTGTGCCTAGATATCCAACATCCTTCTTGTAATCCATTTTGTATATATGTACTGTACTTTCCTAAACAAATATTGTTACAGTATGGTTACTTATACATCAAGTAAAACCTATTAAAGTTTAAACAAAAAATTAATGCAGATTCTGAAGCTGGAGCTGAGCAAAGGCCAATTATAAATTTGATTTCAATGTAAATACTGTACAGTACACAAAGTTACAGCACTAAAATCATTTGAGTAAAATATTGAAAATTTAAATATTACACAACATACTTCCAAGACTTATTCATTCCATTTGAATATAACAACTTTAACTGTTCTTGCCATGAAAAATAAATAAATGAAGTATGAAATATTTTACGGTGACAATTTGAAACTGAGACTACTGTACTGAGAGCATCCCCAGGCGTCGGACATTTGTGTGCACAAAGCTTTATGCTGCTGCCATTACAGTATTTCATTTGTAATATTTTCCTAGGTCGTCTTCTCCTCTCAGCCCTAATAAAGTGTTAATATCATCCTAAAATCTGCCACCAGAGTGCATCATGGCCCAATAACAACTGAGACATCATTCTATCATAATCATCGTTTCACAGGATCCTGTAGAGCATGGTCAGTGCAATTGGTTCACAGACAAAAGACCCAGGATTAAATTCCTGTTGCAAGACAGAAGTGCTTAGGTGACACTTCCTTTCACCTGATACTTGTGTTCACCTAGCAGTATATAAGTACCCAAGAGCTTGGGTTGCATCCTGAGGGAAGGTCAAGATGTACCTCAATAAAATGTATAGGCCAGTACGAAACTTTTTTTTTTTAGCACTGCCTGTGGCACAGACAGTGCACAGTGCTTTGGCAGTGTCTGTGGCCAAAAAGTCCCATTCATGATGTTAATATGAGTAAAAAAAAAAAAAAAAAGCATAAAATGAGCCATTTTAAAACATTTTGATTCACAAGGGCTTTTATTGAGAGATAAATGACTCCAAGGGACATTAGGAAAACAAGAATTTCAATCATAATGAAAATCAGGATCGGAACATTCTACAAGGAGGGGCATGACTGTCAGTAGGACAATGCAGTTCGGACATTAACGTGCAGGTCTTTGTTCCATTAAGTTCCCGTGAGTTAAGCATGTGTTACTAATACACAGCGTAGCCAGAACTGTTTCCCACCACCTCTTATGGTAATAGAAGGAAGGCTATGGGGATAGGCTACACTTAACACTATGCAGTTTATTATTCTTAATGCTCGATCAACAATCGGCCAAAAGTTACTAACAGAATTGCATACAGCTCCACTGTAAAAAAAAAAATTGTCTGGGGAAAGCCTGTACATGTAGTGTGATCAGGAAAAATAATAGAGAAAGCAATGTCATCAACAGACTCTGGCCCATCCATAAGCAGAGTGGCAGTGAAAATGTTCAAGAGGCATTTCATGATTATACAGGTGAGATACATTCCTGGTATGGATTGATTGTGACCAGTAAATGGGTCATCCTGGCAGTAAAAAAAAAAAAAAAAAAAAAGTGAAGTGGTCTCAAACAGGATATTGCAGTCAGGGTGCAGCAGAAATGAAAATGGTGTTGAAAGGACTATTTGTAATATTGATGGCACTACCGATCATAATGTTGGTATAAGGTTCAGTACCTGCTCATGCAGGTACGGAACAAAACACTGGTTTTCACAAATTGACTGAAGAAGAGTGAAAGGCACTAGAGCCAAGATGCATCCCCCTTATGATGCAAAGTATCAAGACAATGACGCTGTGAAGGGTGAAACTGATGCATATACAGGACAACCATAGTTCGGTTTAGACTACAGAATAGTGCAATTAAAGAAGTGAATGTCTTATCAGCTTCCAAGAAGGTATGTGATAAGACCTTGAGTAATGAAAGGGTCTTGGAGCACTCGGTCAAAAGGTAAAGAACAGGGAACAACAAAGATAGGCGGGCATCAAAGATCAACCCTAAGAGCTTCGTATTAACTTTACAAAGGGGAACTCCCATAACACATCAAATACGGATGGGGAGCCACATGCTATTTAGTAAAAGTTATGGCACAAATCTTCAATAGAGAAAACTAGAAGCCATGCATCTGGTAGTTCAGGATGAAAAACTATCAATTGCAAGCTGAGCAGGTGCTGAAGGGAGAAAATACCATCACTGCAGCAAATGGTGATGATGTCCACATAATGATTGATCGAAGATAAGAGGGAAGACCATTACAGTAAATGAGAAAGAGTAGTGTTCAATACACTACCCTAAGAAATACCTTCATAGTGGTCTTAAGAGTTAGATAAACAAGTCCCAATGTGAACATAAAATGTACGACAGGACATGAAATTTTCTAGGAAGAATTACAAATGGCCACCGAGGCCTAGATAATGTAGTTGATTAACATACTGTATTACAATATAACTCCAGGCAGTGTTGTACTATTATTGCACTTCACTCTTAAGATGATGATCAAAAATTGTTCAGGAGAGAACAAGCAATCTTTACCCTTATATAACCCCCACCCAAGGTAAACAGTCTCTGATATTACTTAAAAGAAATATAGTACATATAAATTTGGAAGAACCTTCTGGAATAACATATAAATTTGGAAGAGACTTCTGGAATAACATTTTACAAAATATCACATTATATCAAATATTAGTTATGAATATGAAAACTTTGCAGGTTGCAAAGCTGAGAAATCTGTACAATACATGAATAGTAGTACTGTATAAGGTATTAACCAAGCCAATTATATTCTCTCAAATCCCTGAGGTACTATTAGAAATAAACTAAAAATAAAAAATTAAAACCAGCCCTGAATGTAATGAAATGCCATTTTCTGGGTGAGCCCCGGAGGCTTCCTGAAGCTATGCAAACTGGTATAGTGGGCTTCCCACAGAAATTGCTACCATATCATCATACAAGGCTTAAAAATCCCAATCAAAAATGAAATTTGATCAAATAATAGCCAACGTTAAAATACACTGCACTATTAAAAAAAAAAGTTATGAAAATGACGGTGTTTAAAATTTTAAGTCATTGTAGAGGAATTATTAAGTTATTATTTGGAAATAAACAATTCCAGATAAAAATATATATATAGAGAGAGAGAGAAAAAAGAGGTCACTGCAACACAGTATTCCCAATATTGGATATCTAAACACACAAATTAACTTGTTCACCTTCATTAAAAGTCTTGCACAGTCCACATATTGATACAAGCAGCAAAATCACACACTGTTCAAGTGTATTGTAACTAGCATGGAAACAGATGTATTATATAAAAATGCTTTTATCACCATATTGTCATATATGCAGTTCCCAAAAGCACTTGTAATTTATTGTTTCCTTTACATGCTATCATTTTCAAACAGTACTAATATAAGGCAACAACATAACCGCTCCACTTACTAAATGATGAAACTAACCTGGCAGAATTATTCAGTAATTGTACCAGACAGATTCTGCATGCAACATCCTGTTTGCATGCTAAACAAAGCAGGACAATACACAATATAAAATCTTGGCAATCCTATGGTAATGGCATAATAATTTAACTAAAACTCAAAAGCAGTGGGTTAACTCGTGAGAAGATTGCCAAGACAATAACATCATCACCTGTCGCGTCGAGTGCCTTCACGCGAGTTATCCCAGTTTTTCCGGGAGGTACCGTCTTATAGAAGTATCATATGCTATATATATGGTATACAGGAGAGTATCTTATGAAAGGAACCTTAAATTGATTTCCTTTTTTATAATCAAAAGTAGTTTAACTTAATCTTGTTTATGGCTACAGCTATGAATATGCAATGGCACATCTATTGCACTGCTATATTCACTTAGAACCTTTTTAATAATCCTTTCAGTCTTATGGTTATATACAAACTGTACATCAAAGCTAACAATAACATGTTCAAATCTTTTTCCACTTTAACTGTGGTGCATCTTCAGTTCCCTTGCCTCCAGACAATTTTCTCTTCCTATATTTCTTTCCATGTGACTTACCACCAGAAGCTGCTGCCTCACAAATGGTCTGTGAAGAGGATGCCAAGCTACCTACAGTCTGTGTGTCTTCTTGAGTGGGATTTTGCAATGATGTTGAAGATTGTGACACAGTTCCTTGCATACACTGGCTTGTTTCTAAAGTATTCGACGAGCTTACGATGTTCGGTGAATGTACTGGGGAGGTGGGTGATGCCTCAGGAGCAGGAGACCCACCGAGTGAAATCCCTCCAGTGGTGAATCCTGACAATGTTGGCGATGTTACATAAGCTGGCGATGATAGTTGAGCAGGGGCTAAATTAACTGGA
This sequence comes from Procambarus virginalis, assembly GCA_020271785.1. Lineage (NCBI taxonomy): Eukaryota > Metazoa > Arthropoda > Malacostraca > Decapoda > Cambaridae > Procambarus > Procambarus virginalis. The sequence continues at coordinate 19,633,167 of WNGS01163947.1, read as the reverse complement.
ACCAAATTTGGCCGCACCTAAGTGACAAAATGATAACGGTTAATCTTACAAGACAGGTACAAACAATTAGGAAATAATTTTGTATGAGCTAGTCATAAAAGTCATACTGTATTTGCTCAAATCACAAATTCCTTTATATAATCACTACTTTCCATTCTCTACCTTTCACTCGTCCTTTAGGTTATTTCTGCACTCCAGTTCTCCTACTGGTGTACCTTATTACATTACACCCGATCATCCTCATATTGCTCGTGTATTAGCTTAAGTAAGTAGTAACTGCTGCTTCATAATTATTGAAACATGAAGAATATTTCAACAAATATTTCCAGCAAGACTTGAGATAATATTTAAATAAGTGTTTAACATCTTAAATATTTTAAGTATATTCATCGTGTGTACCTGTATCATTGCTACAAGGGGAAGCCATGTAGATTAAATCATATATGTGTATCTGCTTGATTTCTTAAGATACTCCTGGAGGCTCTTTTTCCACCCAACCTTTGCTCATACTTCTTTCTTAAATGTGTTCAGCCACTTAAAAGTCTATTCTATGTATCTCTCCTTTAAGCATATTCTTTGAATAACCATAACACACTAATATGAAAGATTACATGTTTTGTATAAAAAACTCTTTTTATATTTAAAATGATCAGATATAATATAATAATCATCATTTCTTCAATATCATTACCCCATTTTTTCCCACTATAATGCAGTAGGAAGGCAGCAGCCCAGAGGCTTTTTGTTTACAATATTGTAAAAGAAGGTCATGTACCTGGATGGAGTTCTGGGAATTGTTCTACTCTCCAAGCCCAGCCCAGGGTCAGACTTGTCGTGCTAAAACTACAAAAACTACTTGTCCATCCTCATACCACAAACACTATACAGCATCACATATAAACAAGCACCATAACGCAAAAACTATTCTTTGAGTTAACACTTTCGCTGCCCGATGCTGCATATTCCACCATGGAACCAAAATTCGGAGTATGCCCAATGATGCAAACTGCGTCATTAATTTTAAAAATTTTGTAAAAATTCTATTTATTGTCCAAATACTATGGGACTTGTTTCAAAATGTGTGCCAACTTCTGCCCATTCTCTGTATACCCCAAGTGGCATCCTGACCCCACTGTGTGGGCGCCCACCCACGCTGGAGGCTCACTGTTCTCATGACCTCCCTCATGACAGTTGCGGCCTTCTGTCGAGTCAAAAAGTTTTCTATTCGGTTATTTTATCTTGGCTATTTGTTATTACCGACTTTATAAACACTGCAAATTGACTTCTAGATGGATACTGATCAAGAATAGAGCCAATCTATGATGAAAGCATTGAAAGAAATACGTATGAGGGAAACGTTATATTGTTTTTGTAGAAAGTGTAGAAAAGTGAGGCTTATATGTTCTTATATGCAAATATCCCTTTACAGCATTCTATTGCAAAAAATGTGATACCAAATTGAATGACGTAGCATGAAAATTGAGGTCAGAAAGCTAAAGAGAGTATAAACATTTGTGTGGTGGTGAGCTCTCAGCCTACTTTGCAGTGCGTGGCGGGTCTAAAGTATAGGAAAGTGAGATTTATATGTTCCTATATGCACATATTCCTTTAGAGCATCCTATTGTGAACTATTTGATACCAAATTGAACGACTTAGCATAAAAATTGAGGTCAGAAAGATAAAAAAAGAGTATAAACATTTGTGGGTGGTGGTGAGTTAACGCACACCACTCAGCCGACCTTGAGGTGCGCGGCGGGTTGCCCGCCGGAGCAGGGAAAGTGTTAAATAGAAAAAATAGGTAAAAATAATACTGATCAAGCATATAAGCACTTTATACACAGATAAATGAGTAAGAGTGTTAGATAATGGATAAGTCCAAGAACATACAGAAAAGAAGCAAACTTGACTTTGAGGATAGTTTGTAGTTCGATAGTAAATGCTACACCAACAACTTGTATACCTGGAGCATACCTGGAGAAGGTTTCAGGAGTTCTTCTATTCCCTGAGCCCGGCCTGGGGCCAGGCTTGTGTTTGGTGAGGATGACTTGTATATAACCAAAGAAACATTACTGGGGCAAAAAACACATTTGCAAGCAGTGGTTCCTCAAGTGACTTATGAACAGCACCTATACTACCAACTCACTTTCATCTCATATAATCTGGATCCTAGGGTTGACACCCCTTATACCAGGAAAAATTGTCAAGGAAATATGTTGTGCTTATTTAATGCTAAATGATAACTACAGTGCCTGAACTCTTAATACAATAATATTAAAGTCTTATATATAAATCATTTACCATATTGGCTGCTACAAAGACAGTGGAACCAATGGCAGGGCTTGGGAGATTATGTGAGCCATAAAACTGATGATTCTTGCCCTCCCTTCCCCAACTTGTGCCAGTAACACTGCTGCTGTTAGGATCTCCAATGCACCCTTCTCTCATACGTGCCATCTCCGATACAAGCTCACTAAACCGCTGATCGTATTCAAGCAGTTTGCGATTCACCTAAAAAAGTATAATGAAGCATTAAGTTTTGACAGGATAGATAGCTACATATGTTTTGATCACAGTGGATCAAGAGAAGATCTCCCTGGCAGTCATATCTCCAGATATAAAATAAGTGGTGCAATGACTACAGGGTTCTAGGAATACAGAATAGAGGGGGGTGGTAGTAGAGGTGGTGGCAATGGTAATGGCACTGATAATAGTAATGGTTCCACTATCATTAATGTGGTGATAGTTGTAATTTTAGTAGTATCAATAATGCTGGTGGTGCATACTGTGAGAGAAAGGTGTTTTCAGCTAGTCCTGTACCCGAAGGTTGCTGTGCTGAGCAATGCTGTGCACATGAGCATGAACCCCAGACCCTCCGCACCGGCTATCCAACCCCAGTTTAGAGGCTGAATATCAAAAACGCGAAAAGCCACCAACCAGAGGGAGGGATGCTGGGGAGCCTCTGGGTCTCACCCAGAAAATGGCAGTTCATTACAGTACATTCAATGCTGGTTTTCTGTGGCGAGCCCCTTCGACTCCCTGGAGCTACCTAACCAAAGATAAAGGAAAATAGGGATTTACCCGGGAAGCGGCTGCCACTCGCTCCTCAACTGGAAGTCGAGACAACTGGCTACAACCTGTGACCCAAGCCTACACACGCCCAAGAAGGGGTCTGGAACATTAATGAGGTACCATACGGCCAGGACCCTGTTCGACCTCCAAAAGCCTGAATGTCAGCCCAGGACATACCGTATTGCCAAAAACAGCAGCCAAAGTCGCGAACTTACGAATGTCATTCGAAAGTTGGCCCCAAAGAGCCAAGGGCTGCATCGAACCCCCTTGGTTCAGGCAATGAACCACCGGGGAGCAGTCCAAATGGAGCCAAATTGTCGCTCCATGAGTGACACGAACCCTCCGAAGCATTACTCTGGTACCTCGTAATGCACCCAGTAAGGAAAAAGAGGAGCCAAACTCAAAAGAAGAAGGAACCATTATCAAGGCGAAATCCGGGTCTCGCAGGAGGTAAGCCGCAAGGGCCTCCCAGCACCTCCGTAGGCGGAATGCGTGAAGCCGAACACCTCCGGAAGGAAGGAACTGAAGAACCCAAGGGAACCCGGAACCGAATTCGGGGATGGAGCTGAACTCATATCAAACTCGTACAGGGAGGGGAAACACAAAAACCCCTTCCCCCTGTAACAACAAACCCCGTGACGAGGGTACCAACACCCAAGCAGGGTCAAACGAGGCCCAAGCCCCACAAGTCAACTCCTCCCCAGCCCCAGGATCTTCCAAGTCAGGACCCGGGGCCGAGCCGTCCTCCAAACCATTTGTCTCTGGAAAAAAGGCAGAGTCTACTGGAAAAGCAGGGATGAAGGCGGTCCGCTGGCACGACCCGAAAGCCCCGGCAGGAGGGACAGGCTCCAATCCTCCACCACCGATCCAGAAGGGGCAGTCCCCAAGGCCGCCCAAGCTACCTGGAGTTCAGGTAGGCTGAACTCCATAGACTAATGCCCCAGTCTTATGTATCACATATTAGCCTGATAGCTCCATGGGAGCCGTAGGGGCTCCCCACAGAAAATAAATCGACTAAGTTATTCTGGTGTGGTACCACACCTCATTTCTACCAAAAAAAATGCAACTTCTCTGGGCTACTACAGCTAAACCACAAGAGATTGTGACTTTTTACTTAGATTTTTGTGCATCCTGGATGCTAATTAACAATGTGAAAAGAAAAAAATAATTTTTTCAGAAAACAATTTTGTGTGCACCACAGGAGTGCCACATTTACCGTGCGCACAGTGCAGGGGTTAAACAAAATATCTGAAAATAAAAGTCATGACTTGAAAGCATGTGAAAGTACATTAAAAAAAAAAAAGACAAACCTCGTTGAGTTTTCCTTCTTGGCTAGTGAATTTCACCGTCTGCTCTGACAAGATGCGGTTCTGTTCCAGTGCTACTCGTTCCTGCTCGCTCACCTTCCTCCGCAGCTCATTAAGCTGTCAAGCATACAACTGTTACGTTACCTTTGTTTTAAATGTATCAACACGAAATAGGACACAACACGATGGACGTAAACTGGATACATTTAGATTCAGAAAAGACTTTGGTAAATATTATTTTGCGAATCATGTTAAACATTTATGGAGCAAATTACTGGGTAACATGATAAGACTTGGAATTACTGGATTGTTTCAAGAAAAAAAATACACAAATATTATATGTATTTATTATATGCAGAACATAATTCATGCACTAAGTGTATTAAGTAGTTCAAGACTGACTATCATAGTCTAGGCAGATCTTGGAACAACAGTTTTGGACAAGTGAGGCAAAACACATGCGGTTGAGGAGGGTAGTTGAACAAGCTGGGGATCAGAGTATAGATAGTAAACGCTAGCATTAATCACGCTGCTTCCCACACCATGGTTGTTATACCTGTACATTTTTTTTTTTTTGAGATATATACAAGAGTTGTTGCATTCTTGTACAGCCACTAGTACGCGTAGCGTTTCGGGCAGGTCCCTGGAATACGATCCCCGCCGCGAAGAATCGTTGTTACAACCAAGTACTCATTTTACTGTTGAGTTAAACAGAGGCTACAGTTAAGGATTTGCACCCAGTAAATCCTCCCTAGCCAGGATACGAACCCATGAAAAAGCGCTCGCGGAACGCCAGGCGAGTGTCTTACCACTACACCACGGAGACTATGTAATGATATAAACATGGGTATAATACATCTACTGTATAGGGGGGTATAATTGAGTTAACCTAGACCCCATAACAATTTTTTTTGCCAAATATGGAATGTAATTACCATGTATTAATAACCTGTCATTATTCTTAAATCAAAATTTGGTCTTTCTCACCTGTGTTTGGATGTTTTTAAACATTACCAGACATAATAGCAGCAAAGGAGTGCGTTGCAAGATACTTTCTCTTCAGCTTTGCCAGGAACAAATTTATGTTCAATATAGGTGTACATACTATTACACTGAAGGCCTATACAGTATACAGCACCGAATCACTGTTTTCATCAATTATAATGTGTACAAAATCTAGTTATTCTACACATTTTGTAAACTAAAGTGACACAGCAAAAATATAAACCATCTAACATGAACATCACAGCCCTCTCCACTACAAGTTAACAAAATTGCGTCGCCACGAGCCACTGTCCCAATGGATACAAGTCACATCATACACAATACCATGTGCTAACGGATATTGAAACCTACCTAACAACCCAACCTAACCTAATCCAACTCAACCAAGCCCAATACAGCCTAATGTAACCTAATACTGTACTGTACATCCTAGCCTAACAATATAAATGCTTTTAACAAATAGCAAAGAGCTTTGTTGAATCGTCTTATGTACGAAATGACCATCCCATCCCAGTGACTCGACCATGCAGCTTCTTTTTCTTGTGCATTTTGCATCAAATCTTTCATTTTTTTAAAGAACAATTTATTAATTAACTTTTTCTGGCACCTTTTATGATAGCCGCACATGAAGGGTTAAAACTGAAAACCAACAAACATAAGACATGGCAAAACTGCAAAATATACCTACTGGGAACACCTAACAAAAGTGCACTATTGAATTGTATGCACATTTAAAATGGAATGTACTGCAAGACATATGATCATTGCTGCCCATCATCAGCCAAAGACAATAAAGTAAGAGAGAAATAATTATATATAAAAACAAAAAATAACCCTAGCCATCTTTGGAAACTTACTTCAATAATGAATTATTCATTTTAATACCTTTGATTTTTGGTCGGCAACTTCCTTCTTGAGTATGTTAACACAATTTCTATAGTACTTATTAGAGGCAATCAGATGCGGGAGGTCATCTGATGAAGATACTGATGACGACGACGACGACGACGACAGAGATCGGTTAAGTGAAGACCCAGCTGTGCTTGCTGTAGATGGTGCTGTCAAACGTGATGTATTAGTCAAGTTCAATTCTAAAATTACATGCAACAAATGTCTTATATAAGCTATACTGTACCTTAATATCTAACTGAAAATGAAATATCGAAGATTACCCTCAGATACTCCCTGTGCTGGGATTAGTATTGTACCAAATGGACATACTGTACTGCTGATACAACTAAAAATATGGAAAATAAAAGTAAATGTCTATTATTAAAAATGAAGCATTCAGTTCATATAAAGTGCCATTCTGAATAGAACAGTCTATCCCTTTTTAAGAGATATGATCCAGTGTGTTTTATGTTATGGATCACTAACAGGTTTAGCAGGACAGACATACACTGTACACTGACATCAAAAAGGAAATGTTTCAAATACCCCTGCAGAGTTATATGAGTTACTAGAAGTTTATCTTGCTCTAGATAAGATAAGACTAGAAGTCTTAAAAGGTTGTCTTGGGGAACTTGTTGTGGTGGTGGTGGTGATGCCAAGTGCTGGCAACTGGGAAAAGTGACCTATTGGGCAATTCTGTACTTAGCTAGTTTGCTGTTTGGTGTGCTGATTATTAGTTTTAAGTAAATGCACTTCCTGTCAACAGAAAGGAAAGGATTAAGTATTTTACAATGTCCCCCTGGCACTGTACAACCCGATGGGGTAAATTTTAAAGGTTTATAGATGCACTGGTGCAGAATGACAACTTACTATGACTATGCCAGATCTTAACTTGGAATTAGTGATAGCTTGTCTAAATGTCTAAGGGAAGAATTCAGAAAGTTCACATGAAACTTACAAGTCAGAGGTGAGAGCGTTGAATAGGTAGTGGAGAGAGAGAAGCGAGGCGAGGAAGGCGTTAGAGACGTAGGTTTGAGAGTGCGGATGATCTTCTCCTCAAAATGCTCCATCGCCATACTAGATATATCTCTAAGTTCTGTTAGAATTTCATGAGCCCGTGGTAATGTCTTATTAGACTGGACGAACCGCAAAACACGGTAGATTTCATCAATAACCTGCAAGAAGCAATATAAAGTAATATTAGTCTTATTTTATCAGGAATATTAGCTAAATTGCTATTATTTTGTAGAGAAATTCCTGTAAACTATTCTAATTAGTATCTGGATTATTTTGTAGTCCATTTTTAGCCTATGGCACCTCTATTCCTCCCGGGTTCTGCTCTGCATTTCCTACAGTATATTTTGCTCCAGTAAGAGGTAAATCTACTGTGTAAGTTTGGAACCTGCCCTTCCAGTAACTTCTGCATATACATCATTTGATATCTCTTTTTATCTCCTTTCTAGAGAGCACATTTTAAGAGATTTGAGATGGTCTCAATTTTATGTGATTTATCATGTCTATACATACTATACAATATATGTTCTCTGTATTCCTCTATTTCAGAAATGTCTCCTGCTCTGAAAGATGAAGCGAATACTGAGCAGTAATCAAGCTGGGGGAGCACCAGTGATTTAAATAGTATTAACATTGCAGTGGGATCCCTGGTGGGATCCCTGGATTTTACTGTTCTCATAATCCATCCAATCATATTCCTGCCTGATGCTATATTTGCATGGTTATGTTCACTAAATATCAAGTCATCAGACATCATAAATCCCAGATCTTTTATATGTTGTTTTCCTCCTATGAGTAGGTCTGATCGTGTCTTCTACCCTGTATTTCGTTTAAGTTCCACATTTCCACCATTCCAAAGTATCTTGAAGTCACTGCTGTTAAACTTCATGTTACAGTATTATCCGTCGCCCAATCGAAGACTTTATTAATATCGGTTTATAGTTTTCAGTGTCTATCACAAAGGTTCTATCACAAAGGTAATTTCATGCTGATTTTTGTATCATCTGCAATGGATGACACAAAGCTGTGATTAGTAATTTTGTCTGTATCTGGTATGAGAATGAGAAAAAGCAGCAGTGCAAGGACAGTGCACTAATTACAGTAGTCTCTAATTACGTTATGACGTAGACTGGTAATTTTCATTTTTCCCCTCTGCCGGTCTACATCATAGGGGTATAGTACTGTATTTTGAAATTTTCTCCCCCTGCCGGTCTATTGCATAGGGGTGTTTTGAATTTTTTTTTCCCCAAGCCAGTCATTGTCACTGGGGTGTTTTTTATATTTTCCCCCTGCCAGTCTATGGCATAGAGGTACAGGTATTTTGAAATTTTTCCTCTGCCGGTCTATGGTATAGGGGGTGTTTTTTAAAAACATTTCCTAAGCCGGTCATTGGTACATGGGTGTTTTCACATTTTTTTCGTATCATTTCTCAAGTGCATCCTTCAATCATATATTATTTTTCAAAATGGGGATTAAAAGGTGGTGCCCTGGGGTACAGAGCTTTACACTGCACTTGTACAGTACTTGATTTTATTTGATTGACTGACTCTTTCCATTCTGTCTGACAGAAAAATTTAAAATCCAATACCCCACTTTGCCCATTATTCCTATTGATCTTATTTAATGTGCTATCACTCTATGGTTACACATCAAATGCCATTGCAAATTCTGTGTATACATCTGCATTTTGTCATAGTGGATGAGAGAAAAACAGGATGTCCCCGCTCTGAATCCATGTTGAGCTGGGTTATGAAGGTCAATGTTCTCCATAAAACTGGAGATTTGATTCCTAATCACTCTTTCAAAAACTTTTATTATAGGTAATTAGTATGATTGGCCTATGGTTTTTTTGCAAAGCCTTTACTACCTCCATTGTGTAGTGGAGCTATATCTGCTGATTTAAGTGCTTTTGGAATCTTCTGGAATCCAAGTGTTTTGTCCATATTACACTGAACACTCATGCTACTGGTGCTTTAGAATTCTTCATGAATATGGAATTCCAGGAGTCAGGACCCTGGGCTGAGGGCATGGGCACATTGTCAATTCCTGTTTCCAAGTATTATGTGCTCATGGTAATATCAGTTAAAATTGTCAGGGGTTTAGATATCGTTCATGAAAAAAAGCTGTTCGGGTCTTCACCTTTCATGTTGCTTATTGGGGGTGCTAAACATGGCCTCATATTGGTATTTTAGGATTTCTCAAATTTCTTTGTCATCTTCTGTGTATGAACCTTCAACTATAAGAATAGATCCAATACTATTGGAGGTTTTTCTATTTGTGCATTTGTAAAAAAAATTTTATTTTTTTTATCTCTTGTATAGAGATAATCTTGTTCCAATTTCATTTCCTCAAACTGGAATGATTACTTCAGTGTCTGTTCTATTTCTTTCATTTCCCCTGTCTTTTGCCTTGTTATGATAGTCATACCTGCTTAAGCATGTCTGTGATTTTTTCCCTCCTTTTGTAGTCACCTGCGTTCTTTTTCTAGAGTGGTCCTCTTCTTGACCTTCTGCAAAGCCACATGCATCACGCAAACTTTGTACACTTCGGTAGTCAATTGTTCTATTCCTGCCACAACTTTTGTGAAAAACATCTTATCACGAGGGACTTACTCATCCCAATTAAAGTATCTGAATAATGCAGATGTATAGCAATTGTATATCAGATAAAGACACTCTCTCTTCCATATTCACTGCCAGCCAGTGAAAAGAAATGAGCTCATGAGCAACTATTTATGAATACTAGTAAAGTCCTTTATCCTCTAAAAATAAAAAAAAAATTTAGATATTGTCAGTAATGATATTTATCAGTCTACAAATGCTTATGTGTTCATGAAAATGCTAAAATCTAATATACAGTATAGTATAGTACAGTATCTTATTTAATATCTTTAAGAATGTTATAATACCTTTCATTTTTTTTACAGACCTTTCCAGGGATGAAGCAGCACATGTGGCAGTCAACATATTTAATGAAGGTCATATTTAGCAATGACAACCTCGTCTCGATAGCTGTCAAAATGTCACAATGGCGGAACAAAGGATGGTTTCGACGTTCTGACTCTCGGCGAGGCAACTGGCTCTTTACCTGAAAATATTTCAGGTTTTCATTTTTGGGATATGAAATATTTTATTTTATTTTATTTATATATACAAAAGTTCTTACATTCTTGTAAAGTCACTAACACGCATTGCGTTTCTGGCAGGTCCTTAATCCTAATTTTTCCCCAGAATACGACCTGCCAAATCTTTAACCAGGTACCCATTCACTGCTGGGTGAACAGAGGCTGCAGTTACGAATTATTGCCCAGTCAATCCTACCCTGCCAGGAAACGAACCCAGGCCAAAGCGCTCGCGAAGCGCCGGGCGAATGCTTTATCACTGCAGGCATTGGTGGCACAATGATGACTGGAAAAATTTACAGTACAGTAATAAGAAAGTGGGTACACAACAATAAATCTTGCACACTAAGGCAAATATATTTCATCTAGCATTACAGTTTGCTGTCAAATATTTTACAAATAATTTGTATTATGATTACATATACAGTACATAAATAGGATAATAAGAAAGTAAACAATAATTACAGTGAGCACATGACAAATATTATGTAATTTTTATAGTGCAGAACAGTACTGTACTGTCCCCTTGATCACCACAAATTAAGTATAAAATGTAGAGAAAGGGCTTTTTTCTGTAGGCCCTTAGTAGCTCTCCGGTGCTATTTGCTGGGATTGCTAAGCCCGAGTATCATGCCAGAACTCTGAGAACCATGCCTACCCACCGGAAACCAACATCAGCTTCTGCTCTCTCGACAAGGCAAGGGGAGCTTGCAAACCACACCTCTACCCAAAACTATTCAAAACTGAGGCAAACAACCAGAAAGGTTATGTAAAACAAAACTAATTATGACTTGAAATAAATAAAAATGAGGAAACCAAGGTAAAGATAGTTTACCGCAGGTGAGGAACCCTTACCCTAATGTACCCAGCTGATGCTAGATGATAGCCTGGGTAACCCAGGGTACCAGCCAGCCACTCACCTTACAAGCTGCCTTTACTGAACTCCAAAATAACTCATGGAGGAGGAGGAAGAAAATATAGGGCAGTATGGGGAATTACTGAAGGACTTTCAGAAATGGGTATTTCATTACATTCAATGGATGATTTCTGGCACGGCCACCTCAGTAGTTCTCCAGTGCTTATTCACAATCCCACTTCAGAGAAGAATACCTGTGCTGAAAAGGCACATAAAATTAGCAGTTCAAGAACAAATGTAAAGAATTTTTCCATGAGAGAATACTGCAGAGTATATTCTCTGCAGTATTCTTCTCTGCAAAGAACTCTGCAGAGAACTCTGCAGAGGAGTTATGCCTATGTGCACCATATAGGCATAACATGACTCCGGAAAATCCGACAAGCAGCAAGTAACGAACACTCTGGTGGACTTGCAAAACCCCAAAACCCAGATATCATGATGACATATTAGCATAAATGTTGCCAAAGCAGCATATTCTGTATGTCAAGGATATGAGGCTAGACCAAACCACCTTACAGATAACCTGAGAGAGCTTTGTCTTTCAGCTAAGAAAGACTAAGAGACTAAGATTACTTGAGTCTCTTTAATAAGAAACTAAGATTAGTCTCTTTAATAAGAGACTAAGATTAGTCTCTTTAATAAGAGATTAATTAAATGACTAGGAAATAGTATCTGTGAAACTTTGTATTTAACCATAATATAACATGCAGAAATGCTCTGAAAAGCAATTACAGTATAAAATGTCACGAACCTCTTTAAGGCACTTGGCTTGGTATCTCTCAACTCTTCGAAAACCTTTGTTGAGAAGAAGCTGATTTAGCTGGTTAAATCTTCTACATACCTGAAAAGAAACACTGTGCTTATCTTTTAATCAACTACAAAAATTTGAACATGATATCAACAATATAATATCAATGTTGAAGAGCAGATTCATCAATAAGAGATACACCACTGCAATAATATATTTTACCATATCTTTAGTTGTGAATAGAATATTTATTTGCAAAGAAAATGTACAAGATCTTCCATGTGATAGAGTAACACTATGGGAATCAAATGAACTCACTAAGAAACTTGGGGGAAGGGGAAAAAAAAAAAAAATAAGTATATAAAATTTAGAGGAAGGAAATACAGTAGTATGAGTTGAACCCTCAGACTATGTCAAATGTTCCCCCATTAAGATTAAGCTTTTTCTAGCATTTGTACCAAAGCTCTGCCCCTGGACCCTTGTGGGAGCCTCACTTACACCTACTGAGGTGTGATGCAATATTGACAACTAAGACAATATTTGTCATTATCTTAATGTGCTTAACTGGTAATGTCATTCAAGCATCAGTCTTGATAAAGGCTGTGGTGCTTGTACTGGACTATGAGCAGTGAGCACAACAACCTCATGGAATAGGAAATATTATATATTAGACCACAGAGGCAGTAGAGTCCACTGGAGTTGAATTCTCAAATTCGGTGACTTACTTCTTGGGAACAACCAATTGTTAGCGTTTAATATTAATTATTAATATGCACGATAGTTTATTTATTTATATACACAAATTCTTACCTTCTTGTACAGCCACTAGCAAGCATAGCATTTCAGGCAGGTCCTTAATCCTAATTTTCCCCGGAACACTACCCGCCAAAGCGTTTAAACAACCAGGTACCCTTCACTTCTGGGTGAACAGATACAGTTAAGGATTGGCGCCCAGTTAATCCTCCCTGGCCAGGATACGAACCCAAGCCTAAGCACCGGGCGAGTACTTTACCACTGCACCACAAGGACTATTTATATAAGGTTGTGGGGTTACAGCCTTGGATGAGTCAGTAGTTCCACTTAGGAAGGGACATCGTTAGAGGTTTAAGGTACACACACACACATATATATATATATATATATATATATATATATATATATATATATATATATATATATATATATATATATATATAGAAAAGCGTTTTGTCCCAGATAAAACGAATTAACTAGGCCTATGCACACTTACTATCCGTAGGTGAGACAACTCCTCGTAGCTGATATACCCGAGTATCTTTTCCACAACTATCTCTGGCAGGTCCAGGAAATTTTGACGGTTTCCCTTTCCTTCCATGATGGTGTTTAGTGATAACAACAGCTTCAACAGATCATGTTCACATCGCGGGACCTTCCCGAGACGTCCCTCAACACGACCAAAACAATGAAACAGGAGACGCTCGGCTGGCGCCGCCAGAGCAAAACAACAACAATAATAATAATAATAATAATAATAATAATAATAATAATAATTTTTTGCAAGAAGGTACAATGGTTTTGTTGCGATTACATAAGATTGGTATTTTTATACTCATGCTTAGCCACTAACACGCATAGCGTTTCAGGCAGAAAAATTTGAACTTGAAGTCGCTTGGTACACAAGACGGATCGCACCCGGATATTTTTTCAAGGTGTGCAATACATACGTGTGTGATACGAGATGAATTTTAGTATTAAATTACACGTAACGTAAATTATTGCGTGACGAATTTTAACCTGTTATAGTCGCGAATTTTAAAGAAGTGTGCGATACGTGTGACATTGCCATTATATATATATAATGGCAATGTCACTAAATATTATTATTTCCAAATTCCCTTTAACACTAAAAGACGCCATCTTCAACACTACAAGGAAACCCCACATCTACTGCAGATACATCGATGATATATTCGTATGAGTGAAAGACCTCCAGGAATCTACTTATCCAAAACTCAGTGCTTAACTTTGCCCAAGATTACTCGCAGATCATCTCAAGATAAATAACCTCAAGATAAGATGAGCTCGGCGGCATGGATGGTATACTCCCTTCCTCGATGTCTTCGTGAGAACCAAAGACAACACTTTCACCCACACAAGTTTATGCTAAACCCACCAACATTGGAATGTGTATCAATGGTCACTATGAAAGCCCAGACAGATATAAGACTAGTGTAATGAACGCATTTATACGCAGAGCCCCTTACTCATTGTTCTGACTGGTGTAAAATCCAGAAGGAACTGGAGAGAGAAGCTTTCAAGTATTAATAAACAACAAGTACATGAATAGAGAAGTTAACACCCATATCAGAAGATATTTAGAAGAATGGTGTAACACCTCTCCCATAAAACTCTAGTACAAATCCACTATGAGCGCTTTTTAATGGCAGAATTTAGCCATTTTGTGTAACAACTTTTATATCTCATATTTTTAATTATCATAGTAGTGGAAATATTCATATTTTGGACATAGAAGATCTGAAACAGCAAGCCATGAGCTACAGCGGTGGGATGAACGCTCGTGATGACGTCAATGAGGAGGCGGAGCTTTCACCAATACCTTCTTGTGATTGGCTGTTACAGGAAATGTCAACACGCTTTCTATGAATAAAATGCAAACTAAGAAATATGTCCTTTAGCACAACAACCTCTTTGTTTTGTTCCTGACAGAAATTTCCATCTAACTGAATAATAAAGTCCAATACGAGGGCGGAGCATCGTATCATCGATGTTACTTGCGTAAGGCAACCCCCACTGATGACGTCACAAGTTAGGTAGCCAAGCCATTTTTCTATAACACCTGTTACATCCTATAATATTTAATTATCACTTTAGTAACACTTTTCAGTAATTAAAACTTCACTTTTTTGGTAGATTAAAGTTGAAGCAGAATGTCATAAGCAGGGATATTGTGCTGAACAGAAATAATTTATTAAGTTGCTGGAGCCTTTAGCTGATGCCTTCCTGTGATTGGCTGTTGTGGTGAATGTCAACAAAGAGCTTCCACCAATCATATGCAAGCTCGGGGAATTCTTACTTCAGCACAACAACCCGCCTTATGGGCTGCTGTTTGGCTATTTTTAGTGCATGGGAAAAATAAGAGATGGCGTTAGCTGTATTTTGAAGGGTGTTTTCTTAATGGTATAATTTGATGGCAACAGATGGCATAAGCTGTATCTTATGACTACTGTTGACAAGGACAGCTGATAGTGTTCTTTTCTGCCGACAGATGGCATCAGCTGTGTTATTATTTCCGAATTCCCTTTTAACACTGATCTACAAATCCCGTAGCTTATGATAAGGTTATGTACCAGTTATTAGGTAGCTGGAGTTAGTTCTGCGATTACTATTTTTATTTAAATAAATGATAATGATAATGTTTATTCAGGTAAGGTACATACATACAAGAGATTTTACAAAATTGGTACAAAATTGTTTTACAAAATTGGTATTTTACAAAATACAAAATTTACAAAATTTACTAGCTGTTGAGGATATCATCATATAACGTCTGGTTAGGATGTACTGCTCTTTGTTGAGATGTGATGTATTTCCAAATAAATTAAACATCAGTCCGTAATATTATTAAAACAACAAGTTGTGTAAATAAATTGTCATTCACACTTCCGTGGAAATAGACATTCCATTCACCTGCTCGGTCAGGTGAACATATATGCAGTAGCTCGGTCGATAGAGCTTACACAGACACAGCACATTCAGCACCGCTCCTGTGCCAGGTTAGTCCACTACGGGCTCACCATAGCCCGTGCTACTTGCCCCGCTCCTGTGCCAGGTAAGTTACGGGCTCACCATAGCCCGTGCTACTTGGAACCTGTTCCGAGTAGCTGAATCTATAACAACAACAACATCGATAGAGCTTATTTTCTTCATTAATCAGGAGATAGAGCTTGGGCCTCACACGCGTGGGGTCTACGGTTCGAGTCTCCTAGAGCCCAGGTGAATGGAAATTATGCATACAATTTTAATTTAATTTAGTGAAATTAGCATTTCACTAAAAAATATTTGGATATTGAAATTTGGTAATGAATTCTAATCTAGGAATCTCCCACGACGAAACTGTACTGTGTTCGCTTTAGTAAGGTATACTGTATATAATAGTTAATTCATTGTGTAGGGGGACAGTCAGCCAGTGTATATATAAATATTAGGCTTATACCGAGCTAGGTCACTCCAAGGTGGAACTATGGAGTTTTTTATTGTTATTTTCTACCACAGACGTTGTTACACATTGTAAATGTGTAGCCATAGATGTGGCTACACATTTACAATGCTAACCATCATATATATATTTTCTTCTGTCCTCCATGGACAGGGTGAGTTCAAGTATGTTTATTGAGACAAGAAAAAATACATCTCAGAGGGATAGAGTAGCTTAGGCTATTTCTACCCCCTCTACTTCAAGTCTCACAAGGGGCACACGAATTCAGTGAGTACAAATACACAAATCACAATACAAGAATCCGATATGGGGACAGGAAGCCGGCGGTTTGTTAAAAGTCCCGCCTTATTCCTGGTGATTTTTTTGGCAATAGCTTGAATAGTTCAGCTTGAAGCTGTTGCTCCTTGTATGCCTTACAGAGTAGTCTGGATTAATCATTCAATCACAACTATTCATAAATGGAAGTACATCTATAATTGAGAAAGTTTACATAAAAAGTATAGTACAGTATTCGCATAAGAGTCACAATAACAGAATAGTACCCAGACATTGTCATTATCGGAATTAATGGATTTAAATTCTTTCAATCTTCTGTATATCCAAGTCGACCTTGAATGTCTACTCTAGTTCTGCTTTTTAATATACCAATGACGTTAGCCTCAAATAACCTAAACTTGTTTCGTAGGTTAAGTATGCATGAACGTTATTTGTTCGTCATCCATGGGTAATGCATAGGTTTAAAGGTACATAGGCCTACTCAACGCCTCACTGCCTGTAGCCGCTTTAGCTATTCTCGTTATCACATAATCAGGAAGAACTGGATTTTTTGGGTCCAAGAATATTTTGCCAAGGTCGAGCGTCGTATACCTTGAATATATGGACAGCTGGCGGTGTTATATAAGCAGCAGTCATACTGGATTTCACCCGGCCCCACCACGATTCATTATACGAGCTGTAGATACATATGTGATCATGTGTCCGACGGGTAGACTGATGTTTGAGATTGGCTATATATGTTAGTGGGATAAAATCATTACCTGGATTTACCTGAGGGTCAGCATGTAGTGACCTCGTCGGGAACAGGAAGCTGGCGGTTTGTTAATTAAGGGTCACCCATTATTCCTGATGAGTTTTTCAGGTGTTTTTCAAATTCAGTTTAGAAGATAGGCCAGTTTAGATTTGTTTAAATATGGTTTAATAAATTAGATTGGTTTAAATATGATTATAAGTTGGATAGGGCCTAAATTACGATTGAATCTGGCTAAGTTATGTAAAGACTTGATTTAACTGACCTAAAGGTTTTAACCTTCCCGGGAACGAATATTTGTTTGTTCATAACTTCTAGGACCTAAGGCCAGCATCAGGTACCTTTACCTAAGCTCCCTAGGCTACAGCTTTGAAAAAGAGATTTCGAAACGCACTGAAAACAAAGAGGTAAATGAACTCATGACATTTTTTTCACTCTTGTCGTTTTTAATAATCATGTGACGGAGAAATAACCAAAGTTAACTGAGAGGCTAAATATATGTTCTACATTAGGCCAAGGTTACGTTTGGTTATCGTTTGTGTTCTGCCACGTGAAGCCTTGTCACCTTGAGGGGAAATTCTTCAGTTTAGCTATTTAATATTATTGTAAATCATTATCATTATTTTTGTATTATTTTTATAATTATAATACTGTATTATTATTATTATTATTATTATTATTATTATATTATTATTTTACACATGACTTTGAAGTTTACAAACAAGATCTGCTTTTTCTCTGTGCTGTATAACTGTAGCATTATTTTATTTTTGAACAATATTTTATTTGTCAATCATTTACACAATTGTTGAAATTGTTAAAGTATCAGATATTGTTGTTCGCCATTTTGTTACTAAAAATGCGTTATATAATTCCGCGTACTCCGATAAAACGTCGATATTGCTGTGTTTGTGCAAAGGGAACATCTATAGTCACCTCTTGTTTGGTAGGTTGTTCTTGATGGAGGGACTTGTTTGGCAGGTAAATGTGGGGGTGTGCAATTTGCATACTTTTACATAATACACATAGACCCACCATGAGATCTCTTCTGTGCTGGAGAATCATTGTGTACGACATTGCAGGGGTCAAGTTTGTTTTCATTTGATTCTCAATTACCTTTGCACCGTGTGAGCGGGCGTCACATTAGTAGAGATGGAGTATATTGAATTATTCAAGAGAGGTATATTAATAAGGAGTATATTGAAATAGGAACATTCTGGCCTTGCAAGACGAAACAGCACGAGATTTGATTGTTCGGCGGCTAGTTTATTGTGCACCCCATACTCATTACGAGCGTAACTTTCATCCTGTAACTACACTTAGCTAATTTCAACGGCCCCTCATCATCCTTCTCGGTCCAATGACATACACTTTTGGTCATGTCCATCCTAAAACACGATCCCTTATCTCTATTTTTGTCTCCATCCTACCCTATACTCCTTTCTCCTTACTGATTTAAAATATAAATAGCGGTAGCTACTAGGCTACGGGAGGAGGGTGGGGGAGGACATGCTTGCGTCGGGTCAAACAGCTTGGCGTTATCCCTCTTTTTCTATAATTTTCCCTTCCTATGAACCCGTCCTCTCGAATAGTACATAGCATTTTGAAGTATAAAGTCACTAAGGCCAAACACTGATGTACTAAAAAATAGCGACTCTGTAAATTGACGTGATGTTCCGTTTTCTGTTCGCGGAACCTCGCTTAGGTTAGGTACGGGCAATTTTTGTACATGAGTTTAGTGCTGCTGTGGACGTTAGAGAGGAAGGACTGTACAGCTGCAGTCCACTTCAAGATTTGTGCACCATGCTTATAAGTCATCACATCACTGAGGCCATGGCTGGCTGACACGAAGATGACAACTATGTAGGTGTTGTGGGGTGACACCTGTGACTGGCAGGTGTTGTGGGGTGACAGCTGTGATTGGTAGGTGTTGTGGGTGACAGCTGTGACTGGCAGGTGTTGTGGGGTGACAGCTGTGACTGGTAGGTGTTGTGGGGTGACAGCTGTGATTGGTAGGTGTTGTGGGGTGACAGCTGTGACGGCAGGTGTTGTGGGTGACAGCTGTGACTGGCAGGTGTTGTGGGGTGACAGCTGTGACTGGCAGGTGTTGTGGGGTGACAGCTGTGACTGGTAGGTGTTGTGGGGTGACAGCTGTGATTGGTAGGTGTTGTGGGGTGACAGCTGTGACTGGCAGGTGTTGTGGGGTGACAGCTGTGACTGGCAGGTGTTGTGGGGTGACAGCTGTGACTGGCAGGTGTTGTGGGGTGACTGGTAGGTGTTGTGGGGTGACAGCTGTGACTGGTAGGTGTTGTGGGGTGACAGCTGTGACTGGTAGGTGTTGTGGGGTGACAGCTGTGACTGGTAGGTGTTGTGGGGTGACAGCTGTGATTGGTAGGTGTTGTGGGGTGACAGCTGTGACTGCAGGTGTTGTGGGGTGACAGCTGTGACTGGCAGGTGTTGTGGGGTGACTGGTAGTGTTTTGTGGGTGACAACTGTGACTGGCAGGTGTTGTGGGGTGATTGGTAGGTGTTGTGGGGTGACAGCTGTGACTGGCAGGTGTTGTGGGGTGACAGCTGTGACTGGCAGGTGTTGTGGGGTGACTGGTAGGTGTTGTGGGGTGACAACTGTGACTGGCAGGTGTTGTGGGGTGACAGCTGTGACTGGTAGGTGTTGTGGGGTGACAGCTGTGATTGGTAGGTGTTGTGGGGTGACAGCTGTGACTGGTAGGTGTTGTGGGGTGACAGCTGTGACTGGTAGGTGTTATGGGGTGACAGCTGTGACTGGCAGGTGTTGTGGGGTGACTGGTAGGTGTTGTGGGGTGACAGCTGTGACTGGTAGGTGTTGTGGTGTGACAGCTGTGACTGGTAGGTGTTGTGGGGTGACAGCTGTGATTGGTAGATGTTGTGGGGTGACAGCTGTGATTGGCAGGTGTTGTGGGGTGACAGCTGTGACTGGTAGGTGTTGTGGGGTGACAGCTGTGATTGGTAGGTGTTGTGGGGTGACAGCTGTGATTGGCAGGTGTTGTGGGGTGACAACTATGACTGGGAGGTGTTGTGGGGTGACAACTGTGACTGGCAGGTGTTGTGGGGTGACAACTGTGACTGGGAGGTGTTGTGGGGTGACAACTGTGACTGGCAGGTGTTGTGGAGTGACAAATATGACTGTCAGGTGTTGTGGGGTGACAGATATGACTGGCAGGTGTTGTGGGGTGACAACTGTGACTGGCAGGTGTCGTGGGGTGACAAATATGACTGGCAGGTGTTGTGGGGTGACAACTGTGACTGGCAGGTGTTGTGGGGTGACAAATATGACTGTCAAGTGTTGTGGGGTGACAAATATGACTGTCAAGTGTTGTGGGGTGACAAATATGACTGTCAGGTGTTGTGGGGTGACAAATATGACTGGCAGGTGTTGTGGGGTGACAAATATGACTGTCAGGTGTTGTGGGGTGACAAATATGACTGGCAGGTGTTGTGGGGTGACAAATATGACTGGCAGGTGTTGTAGGATGACAACTATGATTGGCAGGTGTTGTGGGATGACAAATATGACTGTCAGGTGTTGTGGGGTGACAAATATGACTGGCAGGTGTTGTGGGGTGACAACTATGACTGGCAGGTGTTGTGGGATGACAAATATGACTGTCAGGTGTTGTGGGGTGACAAATATGACTGTCAGGTGTTGTGGGGTGACAAATATGACTGGCAGGTGTTGTGGGGTGACAAATATGACTGGCAGGTGTTGTGGGGTGACAAATATGACTGTCAGGTGTTGTGGGGTGACAAATATGACTGGCAGGTGTTGTGGGGTGACAAATATGACTGGCAGGTGTTGTGGGGTGACAAATATGACTGGCAGGTGTTGTGGGGTGACAAATATGACTGGCAGGTGTTGTGGGGTGACAAATATGACTGGCAGGTGTCGTGGGGTGACAACTATGACTGTCAGGTGTCGTGGGGTGACAACATTTATTAATTAGTTGACAGGTAGGCGTGTGGGAGGGAGGGAGGGGGGGGGAGAAGGAGGTGTTGTCACGTTATCACATAAGATAAGCGGCCTGCCTGCCTGCCTGCCTGCATTATAATTTTAAGATAGGGCCACCAGATGCGGCCTCCCTGTATTATCGCCGCGTGAAAGCAGCAGCTCCTGATAAAGCAGACGGCTCTTGCACCCCCCAGCCTAGGCCACCAGTCACCTGTTTCATCCACCCTGGCACAGTGACGCTCATAGTTCCTCCCTCACGCCCACGCCCACACCGTAGGTGCCTGAAGATGAATTTGTGTTCTTATTATTCTCAATTTCAGCTTTGTCGAGACGACAGAAAATGGAATGTGTTAGGGGGTTAATATCAATGTTTGTGAAGCAGTTTGAGGGAGGTCATACAGTATAGGTTTCGTAGGTGTAGCCGCTGGTGGGTGTAAGTAAACCATTCTCCTGTTTAGAGAGTAGTTCTTTTTGTAACTATGTGCACCATAGTACAAAGATTGCCGGTCTAAGCAATTAGATAGTAGGACTTTGTACTATTCACATTATAAAATCTGAAAAAATGAAGCTAAAACACAAACTTAAATATTCCTAGGCCTAGTATAGCACACATATGTTTTATATTAGGCCTCAGATATCGTATATTAGGCCTAGGAAGGCTTGGTTAGGTTAGTTTGCCTTTGCAACATAAGTAGAAAATAGTTTTCCGGTTTGTCCAACTCATTTGTGTTGTACGTCGGTCTGTATATACTATGGTCCTCATGGTTACTATAAGTACTACCACAACAGGAGGATGGGCTGGTGTAAGAGTCAGATGGGTGTACATGCAGGCCAGGATGTGTACAGTTGTGGGGCCACATGTGTAGAAGTACAGGTTTTGACGTCGTTTTCGGCTCAACCCGCCCTCGACTCAAGTCCATTCCATCCAGCGGTCGACCCCCACAGATGCATTCATAAATTTTAACATGCTGTTCATTCAAAACAGAACTTTTCTCAAATATAAATTGATATTATGATATATTAGCATATTGTGCATATATATAGGCATAGGTTAGGTTAGGTGTTAGGTTCTGTTGGCGATTATTTGTAGTACGTGGGTGAAGCATTTACAGCGTTGTGCTGCAACCCATCCTCGACTCAAGTCCATTACATTCAGCGGTCAACCCCACAGACGCATTCATAAATTTAACATGCTGTTCATTCAAAACGGGAATTTTCTCATGTATAAATTAATATTATAATATATTAGCATATTGTGTATAAATAGGCATAGGTTAGGTTAGGTCAGGTGTTTAGGTTCTGCTGGCGATTATTTGTATTTGTAGTACGTGGGTGAAGCATTTACGGCGTTGTGGTTCGAACAAAATTCGTCAGTGAAGCAATTGTTCCGGATATGTTCGAACGTCAGCAGTTGTGAGTCGTGTGTAAACCGCTTTTCATTCATAAGCAGGGGGTTTGGCGGGTGCATGGAATCACTTTTGGATCTTTGTTTGGAGGACGGGCTGCAACCCATCCTCGACTCAAGTCCATTACATTCAGCGGTCAACCCCACAGACGCATTCATAAATTTTAACATGCTGTTCATTCAAAACGGGAATTTTCTCATGTATAAATTAATATTATAATATATTAGCATATTGTGTATAAATAGGCATAGGTTAGGTTAGGTCAGGTGTTTAGGTTCTGCTGGCGATTATTTGTATTTGTAGTACGTGGGTGAAGCATTTACGGCGTTGTGGTTCGAACAAAATTCGTCAGTGAAGCAATTGTTCCGGATATGTTCGAACGTCAGCAGTTGTGAGTCGTGTGTAAACCGCTTTTCATTCATAAGCAGGGGGTTTGGCGGGTGCATGGAATCACTTTTGGATCTTTGTTTGGAGGACGGGCTGCAACCCATCCTCGACTCAAGTCCATTACATTCAGCGGTCAACCCCACAGACGCATTCATAAATTTTAACATGCTGTTCATTCAAAACGGGAATTTTCTCATGTATAAATTAATATTATAATATATTAGCATATTGTGTATAAATAGGCATAGGTTAGGTTAGGTCAGGTGTTTAGGTTCTGCTGGCGATTATTTGTATTTGTAGTACGTGGGTGAAGCATTTACGGCGTTGTGGTTCGAACAAAATTCGTCAGTGAAGCAATTGTTCCGGATATGTTCGAACGTCAGCAGTTGTGAGTCGTGTGTAAACCGCTTTTCATTCATAAGCAGGGGGTTTGGCGGGTGCATGGAATCACTTTTGGATCTTTGTTTGGAGGACGGGCTGTGTGGTTAGAACAATATTCGTCAGTGAAGCACTTGTTCCGGAAGTGTTCGAACGTCAGCAGTTGAGAGTCGTGTGTAAACCGTTTTTCATTCATAAACAGGGGGTTTGGCAGGTGCATGGAATCACTTTTGGGTCTTTGGAGAACGCAGTCCTAGATACCAGATTCGATTCCNACCTGATCACACACCGATTAAAGATGATGATGGGGGGGGGGGACGAGAAGAGAAGCGACGAGAGGTGCAGCAGCCTGCGACACTGAAGATGGTTGGGGCGACACTGGCGTCCAGCATCACGCCCCGGCCTCATATCCTCCGGATCACGCTGCCACAAGCCACCATCATTTCCTTCCCTCCCCTTCTTACCCAACAGGATATATCGCCACAATCTATAATTATACAGCCTCATTGATTGACGCTATGTCTCATGTCTTTCAAGTTCAGGTAATCAATATGTATCAATATATTATAACTAAAAGATCCGCTACTTCTGAAGATGGTTCATTCCTGGAATTTCTAACTCAGCTTCTGCTGACGTCCTCTGATGTCATTTTATATGTTTAGTTTTTTAGTTTTAGTTCATTTATTATGCACCCCATACCCATCTTGTGGGCGGTAGTGGAAAGGGTTACAGAGGCACATAATGGGCTCAGGGATTGGGCGAACTTGGCTGACTAACTCATACGTGTCCCCCCCCCCCCCAGGAAAAGGGCAGGTCAATATTCTTGACCACACCTGAGGACGCGTGCGTTTTCACCTTTTCAAGCTACGCATTATTAAGCGTAACCTTGGGAGGCACGGGAAGGACAGCCACTAAATGGCAGGTGTGCGCGCGCGCATGTGCTTACCTGTGTCTCCGGGAAAAGATGTGCCTCTTTAGATTGATTAATGAAGATTAAAGATTGAGATTAATGAAGATTAAGTCAGACGGGAGACATCTCCCGTCACGCAGGGTGCAGTCGCACCTCCACAGATCTCCAGTATCATCTATTGATACTGGTAATAGCTCAAAAGGGCCACCACTTACGGCTATTCATGCCCGTGCCACCTTTTGGGTGGCTTAATCTTTATCAATCAATCAATCGAAGATTAAGCCACTCCTAGAGGTGGCACGGGCTATGAATAACCCGTAAATGATGTCTCTTTAGATATTGGAAGGTTTGTTGCTTCTACCCACATAAGCTACCACTTACACCTCATATATTACCAAATGACAGGCTAACCAAACCTAGAGTCATGGCATAGCCCTCTCTCTGGGTAGGTGTGGTCTGAAACAAATCCAAAGTTGAATTCATGGTATTTTCGCTTTCCTATGTGATTTTTCATGAACGTTCTCGATGCCCCGACAGATTTCATATGCTTGTGGAAATGAATTTTATTACAATTAAAAATTAAGCTTTGCAAATAATTTTAAGTTCTACAATTTGAACATTTTTAAGTTTTCACTGGACCAAAAAAACGTGAAAAGCTGTCTTTTAAATCTTATAAATATCTTTCCTGAGTCAGATATCAAATCCCTGAGCTCTGTTCGCTGGCTTAGATAGCTTGGATAGCCTAGCCAGTCTCTGTTGGTTCACAACTGAACGATGAAACACTTTATTCGTTTCATTTTGGAGAAATTCTTATCTCCTGAGGCACCGATGACAGTGGTTGTTATACCAGGGCCATCTTAGTCCTGCTTAGATAGTACTTACAGTAACGATGTGGTCCATCGTACATGTATTGAAGTAACGGACAATTAGAAAGTAGAATTTGGTATTACTGAATTTGGACAAGCCGGAAAAGATTTTATATATATATGTTGCTAATAAAACCTAATCTAAACCATTTTAGGGCTAATATATACGCTATCTGAGGCCTATTGTGGTATCAATATATGTTAAACTAGGCCTAGGAATACTTAAATTTCGATTTTAGCATTATTTTCTCCGGACTACAAATGTCAACAGCACCAAATTATATTATATAATTGTCCATTACGTCAATATGTACGATAGTCAACATATTTACATGAGAACTATTTAAACATGAGAATGAGTTGCATTATGCGATATTCAAACGACAAGCTGGCATATGAGAATATGATAATTAAAGAGACTGCGAAAGCCAATTTGTCGAAACGAATCAGCTGCTATTTATATACACCCAAACTCATTCATATAAGTAGTAATCATTGTGTCGGGGGGACAGGAAGCCAGAGTGTATTCATACAGGTTAGGCTTTTATCGAGTATGTTACCCGGTAAATTTATCCATAAATCTATAACCCCTCTTTGTATCTATTATTTCGTGTGGATATATTTAAAATCTTGTTTATATCCTCTGTGTTATATACTTTTATCCATCTGTGCGTAAATCACGAAAATTAACACGTGATGAAAAATGTGACAGTGTCAGCCCACGGAGGAAGAATTGAAGCAGGAATTTCCTTAAGTACTTTCGTATATTAATACATTATTGATCTTCAGAAGGAACTTTATCCATCTCTGTGCTTCAACCATGTCTCACCCTGACTCTCCGTCTTGCAGCACTCTACTTAAACATTCGTGGTATCCTCAGGGTCACGCTAATAAGAGGCAACCACATCAATTATGCATAAATTATAATGATTCATTGTGTCGGGAACAGGCATCCGGTGTATAAATATACATGCCAGTGTATAATATCAAGGCCCTGTGGATTTGTTCATGCTAGGCTTATATATATATGTATATTATATATATTATATATATATAGTATATATAATATATATATATATATATATCAGTATATATATATATATATAATATTATATTTTCTCTCTCTCTCCCGTCCGGAATTCGAACCCGGAATTCCCGAGTGTGAGTCAGAACGAACCAGACAACACCGGCGATGGATAACACAAACCTGCTTCCGGTTAGGTTTTAACGCTCATTCCGTTTTCTGATTTCCACCCATACTCTCTCATCTTATTTATCACTCCTGCTTCGTCAACTTGTCTATTCCCCAATGTGTTGTATGTTATGATCGGGTTTCCTCTGGTTTTTAGTCTATGATTATGTTGAGCTAAATGTGGCTACAGACTGAGCGCTCGTGGTGTCCCGTCTTCCCAGTACTCTTTGTCGGATACGCTTTGAGACTACTGCGGTTTTGGCCTCCACCACCTTCTCACATAACTTGTTCCAACCGTCTACCACTCTGTTTGCAAAGTAGACCTTTCTAACAAAACAAACAACAAAATCGGCACATTTGTTTCCTAAGATTGAATCTACACCTCTTGTTCTTGAAGTTGCGGATCAATCATTCCTGTCAATTTTGTTGATTCAATTACTATTTTGTACGTAGTGATCATATCACCTCTTTTTCTTCTATCTTCTAGTTTTGGATATTTAAAGCCTCTAACTTCTTCTCGTAGCTCTTGTTTTTCAGTTCTTGAAGCCATTTGTAGCGTGTCTTTGCACCTTTTCCCAGTTTATTGACGTGCTTCTTGAATATGGGCACAGTACCCGAACGAGGGTATGAGCTACGAGGAAAGACTACGAGAATTAAACCTTACGTCGCTGAAGACATAAGAGTTATAAGAGATATGATCGCCACCTACAAGATTTCTCAGAAGAATTGATACGGTAGATAAAGATATTATTTAACTTAGGTGGTACACGCACAAGAGAACACAAGATGGAGAATGGTTACACAAATGAACCACAAAGACATTAGAAAGACCTTTTTCAGTGTCAGAGTAGTTAACAAATGGCAGTGGTACTAAAGTACTTTAACAGTACTAAAACTATTGTAGTAAAAGGCACTAAGTACTTTTTGAAAGTAAGAACAGTATTAGGCGGTGATTTGTGATGTGGTGTAGCAACTCCATACACAGTTCCAAATGTAGATATGGTAGAGCACAATTGTTCAGGAATCTGTTCACCAGTTGATTGACGGTTGAGAGGCGGGACCAAAGAGCCGAAGCACAACCCCCTTAAGCCATTGGATGAGTATACACACACACGCACACACAAGAACAAGATGACATGTTCAAATTAAGGAAACAAAGCTGCCGAAATAGCATTAGAAAGTGCATTTTAGACAGTTGAAACAGGCGGTGGAAGCCTATGAATGTTGACGTCCCACAGGTGTGGACCCAGACCGTGACGTCACCGGAACATACCTGGTGACGTCACGTTGAGGCTCCAGACAGTGACGTCACCGAAACTTACTGGTGACGTCACAGTTGAGGCTCCAGACGTGACGTCCCGGAACTTACCCGGACGTAATAGTCCCTTGGCGCCCCTTCCCATGTTTGGTGTTCATCTTCAACCCTGAGCCCATTATGTGCCTCTGTAACCCTTTCCACTACCGCCCACGAGATGGGTATGGGGTCATAATAAATGAACTAAAACTACAAACTTCAACAAATGGCGAAGGTGTTTTAATTGTGGCGATGATGATGCTGAACATATTGATGAAGTTAATTATAACCTCACTCTGGGTATATAAAGATGACCAACAAACTGACAAATACTCATCAATATTAATATTTACGGTTTACTGGGATAACTATCATCATCCATCAAGGCTGGAAGCTCCAGATTACACAAAGACACATCCTGACCTCTCCCAGAGGTGGTATTGAAGGCATAGAGCATTAATCCCTTCTCAGTATTATTGGGAATATTAATATAATAAGCTCCCAAGCCTCTATACCGGAGCATTAAATGATCACCATATGGCCAACAGCGCTATCGCGTTGCCACCTGTATAATAATAATAATATAATAANTACGGGTTATTCTGCCCGTGCCACCTCCTGGTTGGCTTACGCTTAATCAAATTTGGGCCTGCTCGTTCAACAAGCTGCCGCTGACCGACGACGCTATACCATCAGTTTTTAACATATTGTATATTCCAAGTCGGTATTTTATAAAATATATAGCCCGTGCTATTGGAACTTGTTCAGAGTAGCTGAATCTATAACAACAACAACAACACTTGTTCCGGAACTGTTCGAAGGTCGTCAGTTGTGAGTCGTGTGTAAACCGTTTTTCATTCATAAACAGGGGGTTTGGCGGGTGCATGGAATCACTTTTGGGTCTTGTTTGAAGGACGGGTTGCGACTCACAACTGCATACTACAAATACAAATAATCGCCAACAGAACCTAAACACCGAACCTAACCTATGCCTATATATGCACAATATGCTAACATATTATAGTATTAAATTATATTTGAGAAAATTCCTGTTTTGAATGGACAGCATGTAAAAATTTATGAATGTGTCTGTGGGGTCGACCGCTGGATGTAATGGACTTAGTCTGAGGACGGTTGCAGTTGTGAGTCGTGTGTCATTGTGAAATATTTTTCATTCATAAACAAGTTTGGAAACTGGATTAATGAGCATTTGACCTTTTGTTTATGAGAATAGGCTGAAATCCCAACATAACAGACTACGTATCAAATTACCAGCTCATCCTCCAATGAGGCTATAGCAGCTTTAGCAATTATTTGTTGTACTGTACTAGGCAAAGAATCTGCCTTTAAAGGAGCCGTTGAGTTTAACCTTGGATTGTCAATGAGCAATCTGAGAGCAGCAGTACACCGAGAACTTCAACAAGATCTTGTAGATCTGAGACAAAGTGAAATTGACACCAGTAATTCCATCTATCATCATATTATCATGCAAGAGGAGCCACACATCTATGGATCATCCAATAAAATCAGCAGACTTCTAGATGTTACTACTGCTCGGCTTAGACTCGGTTACAAGTATCTCTGGGAATTCTCATTATCTGCTGATGTAGACCTAACCAAATGTAAACTGTGTCAACAAAATTATTCCCACACCCTCCGTCACTATGTGATGGAGTGCGAAAACATATGTGAATTTAGAGACAATTCTATAACCAATGCTCCAGCGATGTGTAAATATTTAATTCAAAATGATCTGCTACCAGAAATTCTAGCCAAATATCCCCAGTTTGCTAACTGTAGGTAGTAACTGAGTGATTGTAACCTATCCACCGCTGCCCGCTGGATGGGGGGGCGGTGTGCAGGACAAACATATAAATTGTGACACTAGCTCTCCACATATGTCAGTTGCTTAATTTAGAACCTGTACTTGAGGTCGATCTCGAACCCATTGTTGATGTGACGACTTATATTGAATTTTGTAACTAGCTCATCAAGATTATAACTTGCTTAGCTAAATGAATTGTGGGGTTCAGTCCCTGAGCCCATTATGTGCCTCTGTAACCCTTTCCACTACCGCCCACGGGATGGGTATGGGGTGCATAATAAATGAACTAAACTAAACTGTACTAGGCCTAGGAATATTAAATTTTTTTCTGTGTTTTTCGTGCCGTGTACAAAGGTAATAGGGCAGAACGTAAACATATTATTGGCTGCACAATCCAATTTTGTACGTACGACCAAATGGTGATTTTAAGTATTTTGATTTTAAGTCCTGTCATTTTAGGAGGATGTTGATGCCCCATCACTGACACCGGTCTTATATGCTCTCAGGTGTGAAATAACTCATACTTCTAAAACTAGATCATATATATATTAACGCATATCCAGTGATAAACGTATTAATGATTGTTAAATAATGTATCTTGTATAGAAACGGTGAGCTTATTAATGGAGCCGTAATACTAATACAGTATGGTAAAATAAAACACAAATACGCATATTTAAATCAAGATAGGAAATAAATGAGGTAATAAGCAAAGGTAGAACACTGAAATATTAAGCATACTTAAAAACAAATACAACTGATTCCGTTGAAGGAGAGCAGCGTCTGACAACTCCCGGGTACCTAGTTACCGCTAGGTGAACAGCGGCATCAGGTAAAAGGAAACGTGTCGAACGTCTGTGTCCTGTTGCAGGAGTCAAAATCGGGGCCTCTGGGTTGTGAGCCGGCGGAACAGCACAACGAAATTTTGAGTACAAACGACCATTTGCGTAATATACGAATAAGACCAAGGATGGCCCGCCTTCGGAATCTTCCTTAAAGATGTTGTGGCGACAGTGGTCTCTCAACAACCACTGCCAGCGCACAGAGGAGGCTATTCTAATATCTGGCAGGGAAGCAGAGAACTCGACGTAAAAACGAACATAGTGACAGGTAGCCTACCAACAGTGGCTCCGATCAGGAACGACGGCCACAAATCTGATGCCAGCATTGGGGGTTTGACCTGTCAACATGTCTAGGAACAGACTCCAAAATCAGGGAAGAATGCTTCAAATATATGTACAACGTAATTTTAGTGTTACTCTGCAATACCAGAGAGCAATCTGCAGTACATTATCTCCGTCTAAGAGAAATCTCATGGGTGAAGGTTGTCGAAAAAAAATAAGGTTTAACTCAGATCACAGGTAAAACTGAGAGATTCCGGTGATGTTTTGAATACGATACCAACATATCGTGCATTATCCAACAAGAGGCTACCGAGTATGGCGAAATCCGGAAAACACCAGACAAGTGGCAGCAGTATGGTTCTTACCCAAGCTCCACCACAAACAACACCGAGACACTGTGCAGCTGGAAAAAAAAGGAGCATGGCTGTCTGTTGCCCCACCTTCCCCCCACCAAATGTGGCACAGTATTGTCCAATGTTCCCAGAATATCTAAGGAATGCATGCACGTAGTCCTGGGATGACGGATCCATGTCAGCTTATCAATAGACAGACCTAGGAAACGCGTATCTTCACAACATACCCTTAGGAATGTGGAGAGACTAATATGGGCATCCTTCCTCATCCGAGCTGGTTGACAAGACCGTCCGCTAGGAGGTCAGAGACCGGAGCCTGGGGATATTGATTCTCGAAACCAGCTCCAAGTCATGAGACAATTCACGTACATTTCATAGAGCCGCAATGTTTCCACACTATTACAAGCACCATAAAGCCACGTAGTGAAGGAGGACCTCCTGCGGCGCGAAGACTTACCATTTGCTATGGAATGGGAGAACCAACTATCAGCCTGCTAACAGGAGTCATTCAGCGTCTGTTCCTGTACCGACTTGTGTGGAAGAAAAAGTGTCTTGCCAGAGGAAGAAACCATTCCACCCCTTGGTCGTTGTATCTTGCGATGAAGGAAAACGGGAAAATATAACGGGAGCAGAGACTTTGTTACACCTAGAGGATTGTGTAGACTTCCTAGGTTCAGCAACCCCGAGGTATGAAGGACTGCCTGGGTACGCCTTTCCTCTAGTTGAGCCACTCAGCTAAGTGGTGGTGGGGGGTGGATTCCCAGGACCTGCGGTCTGTATACAAGCGGCTCCTACATCAGATATTGAATCATCAATAGTAAAATAGTGAAACACATGTGAAGAACCTCTCACACACTCACAGCTCCCTGACAAGAGGGAGCAAGCTTAGCTTAGCTGCCAACACCCACACATCGTGTCAGCAAGGCGGACAGCCCGCCTGCTTTCATACCTCTCACTGTATTTCCCACTTCTATACTTCCCTTCACCTATGCCTCTCCTTCCTCTTTACTCCCCCCCCCCCAAAAAAAAAATGGTAGAAATTCCAGCAGCAGCCTGTGTTTTCCAGTCAGACATGCGCGAACATTGACAGGTCAGATGACAACTGAAACATTGACGAGCATTACATGGCTTAATTGATGGGTTGGGATCGGTTTAGAAAAAAATACATAGCAATTTTTTCACCTTTATTATATATATTAAGTCGCAGTATATCACAAATGGTTTTTTGCACAAGATATCAAAATAAATACAAGTGAAACTGAGTATGGGCGCAGTGAGCCCAAGAAGGACCTCTCGTTGCAGATAGTTCTTTTAGACTGAACCTACTAATTATGTTCCACATAATTCAGGTGACATTTAATAAACAAACAATTGAACTTACAAGTAAGGCCCTTACCTATATTATAATACATAAATTAATTTGTGTGATATGATATGAACCGAAATAGTTTATTTACAAGGAAATATAGTACTGTATGTAGACAAAAAATATCTACACAAAACGCGTATATGTATTATACATACATACACACACACTTATAAAAGGAAATTGCAAGTAACGAATCTCTAAATAGGGAGGACCTCATTTGCAAACTCTGAATATGGGCGAGAAAAATTCTTCGACATTATATTCGTGAATGGCAAGTTATCAAGTGAGATACTGTACCTGCAGCTTTGTAACTATTTCATTCACTCACTGATAATATAAGATATTCTCATACTCTACCCAAACTTTGTTACTGAAGGCTAATAGACTAGACTCGCATTCCATATGTATGGCTAAGCACTCTCTGAGATGGGGATATTAGGTGAACCTTTTATATAACATATCGATTGTAACTTGTTGTAAGTTGTGGTAGTCAAGTTGCAACATATATGTTGCAACTTGACTACCTGTTTGTAGGGGACGAGCTTCATCTTTTAGGCCCCACCTCAAACAACCAATTCATTGGTTCGTGTACAAATTGAGGAACCCTTTGGCTCTCTCATATCTACTTTTGAAACTGCCTTTGTATTGGTCCCATATTACAACCATAGGAGTCATTTCATTCCCTGAAAATTACAACCATGTATCATACTGTTATTGAATTAATAAAGTGTAGTTACAGCATGAGAGCTGAGCTTGTCAGGTCCTGTGTTTCCTCGTGTGTGTGTTGTGTGCATGTATATAGATGTTTGTACATGTAAGCATGTGTACATATGTACTCGGTTCAGCCTTCTTAATGCTGTGTGTTTGCATGTAGTTGCTTGTATGTGTATATATATATATATATATATATATATATATATATATATATATATATATATATATATATATATATATATATATATATATATATATATATATATATATATACATATATATATACATATATATATATATATATATATATATATATATATATATATATATATATATATATATATATATATATATATATATATACTGTATATATATATATATATATATATATATATATATATATATATATATATATATATGTATGTATGTATGCATTTTTTAAATATTCTGTCTGAGGTATATTAATTAATACAACACATAAAGTACCAATGATATAGAAAGTAATAGTGAACACTTATTTAACTGTGACTATATAAATATATTTAAGAGTATATCTTAAAATGTCAACACCTTAAACAACTTTGTATAATCCATGGAATGTTGATCACTTATCTGCATCTCATCAATTTTTTTTTTAAAGTGCGGGAAAACACACTTACGAGATACTGATTCTTGCATGTCCTCAGAGTAGACAAGTGGATCGAAGCAATAGACTTGGAGTATTAGATTTGAAATACCTCTTGTATGAAAATATATATCAACCTACTATTGAAATTCATAAGTATATATATATGTATACTATACTTTCATAAACATATAGATAAAAACAAGTTATTTCAAAGATTTCATTAACATTCAATAACTGTGAAGTGTTGAGTGTGGGTGAAATATTTCAATGAAAATACGAAATAATGACAGATATTTGAATCAAACGTTCATTACCATTCATCCATTATTTGCAAATTTCTTACTTTAAAAGTGTGAGAAAATGTGAGACAGTATGTCATATTATTTGAAGTCCATACATCCTAAAAAGGCTGTCATCTTAGAGAGCAAACTTTTGAATTTTCAATTTCATAAATTTTGTTTAATATCAACTGCATCATAAATATATCCCAGTGATTACAATGTGTAGTTTTATTTTATGTATGTTAGATATTACAGAAAAATCTCATCCCTCTCCCCAATGCATGCTCAACTGTGCCAGTCTACTTATACATCACAGGAGTTTAGGAACTTTAACTGACTCTTCTCACTCAAAAACTTGGTAATTTTATAAAGCAACTCTTTTTGGCTCGCTGCTGAGAGCCATTCAGTTAATTTATTTTGGGAGGCATAATGAACATAGTTGCTGGGTTTTGGGGATTATTGTTCTTGTTCCAAGATGGACTTTGGCCATGTTTTTGTAAACTGTGTTTACTTCCACTTAGAAAAGTTTACTCACTGAAACTTTCCTATGCATGGCTTTTTGTCTGATTAAAAGTGTAGTTAAACAACCCAATGATGAATCACTTAACTACTATCTTCGAAATGTGCTACTTATGAAGCACGACTTTTAGGAAGTCATCAAATTTGTATTACCATCATTATCATCATCCAGCCCATCCTCTTGTTTTGGTAGTACTTATAGTAACGATGAGGACCATAGTATATATACCGACGTTCAACACGAAATTAGAAAATAGAAATCTGAATTATTGAGTTGGACAAACTGGAAACTATTCTTTACTTGTGTTGCTTTGACAAACTAAACTAACTTAACTTAACCTTCCTAGGCCTAATACACGATATCTGAGGCCTAATATAGTACATATGTGTGCTATATTAGGCCTAGGAATATTTAAGTTTGTTTCATTTATTTTAAGTTTTAGCTTCATTATTTTAAAAGAATTCGTTACTACTCAGTATACTACTATCTAAAAGCTAAGTACCAGTACGTACAATTTCGTGACTATTGACTACCGTCACAATAGGGACTATCTAAACAGGAGGACGGGGTTGTATCATCATAGAGAGTCTGAGATCTACCAAAATCCATCGATGATTGTACATCTTTCAAGAGTAATTACCCCAGGGTGAATCTACTGTCTTCGTCTAGTTGGCAGAGTTGTAGATGATGTAGATTTTTTGCACAAGTCAAGAATCTGCTGTTGTCTAGTTGGCAGGGTTCTGGACGATGTAGATTTTGCACAAGTCAAGAATATGTTGTTTTCTAGTTGGCAGAGTTGTTAGACAATGTTGATTTTTTGCACAAGTCAAGAATCTGCTGTTGTCTAGTTGGTAGGGTTCGGGACGATGTAGATGTTACAGCAGGCCAGCCTACTGCCGGCATTGCCAGTGGTGAGGGAGTCTGGTTTGTTGCCTAGACCGAGATCGTCCCTATCCTCGTGGATCACAATGGACCGTCCCACAATGGACCGCATCCCAAACAGGCTAATAGTGTTCTTGATCTGGTGTAGAGAAGAGTAACATTAACGCTACTACCAATGCTACTATATAGAGTATATCCAAATAATAAAACTTTAATATTAAGTGCTGACACAGTTTGTAGACTCAGTTAACAGTAAAACAAATGAAAGTGCACAAAATATATAATCAAGTTAAATAGAAGCCATTGCTAACAAAAATGTTTATACTGTACTAAATAATTTGAATAATATAAGTGTTCACAAATAGATTCACAATCAGGAAAAATTCAACTGAAATAAATCATGCACAAATAACTTAATTAATCACGAAGAACAGAGTATATTGTAAATAAAACCGATAATGCAAGTGTTCACGTATGTCAATTATCATGGAGACTATGAGCTGAACCCCTGTCCAAGGTGGTTCTTTAAGGACCCTTCTTCTAGTCTGAGGATACGAGACACATAAGAATGTTGCTCCTTCTAAGAATAAACCTTGGTGAGCCTTGGTGAGTCCAGCAAAGCTTTCCCTTGTTTGAAGTTAAGCTATCTTAAGATTCAATGAGTAATGTATTAATTCGACTACAAATAAATTGTTTACCAATCAATCACAACTCGAATACTTACATCAATAATGGCAGTGCCAAGAGCTGTTAAGTCGGGAACGCTCTCAATGTTACCCAGGTCGCCTACATGGCGCATAGTGGCATTAGGGGCGGAGTGGTTGTAGCCATCTGGGTTGTAGTGGCCCTTAGCATCCGCACATCCTTGGTTGGTTCCATTCACACCGAACTCGTGTACGTGGAATCCGTGGAGGCCAACAGACAAACCTGTTAGGGGATTAACAGTTATACCGTGGATATGTTTCTTCGCTGAATATCTGCCCTGTATGGTAAGCAAAATCTATTTCTAAGCACTTGGTATCTAGAGATTCTATAATACTACATATATTAATAATGTATGCATAGAGTAGTTACAGGGTTATTTATAAAGCTGTGTGCATT
Source organism: Procambarus virginalis (assembly GCA_020271785.1). Taxonomy (NCBI): domain Eukaryota; kingdom Metazoa; phylum Arthropoda; class Malacostraca; order Decapoda; family Cambaridae; genus Procambarus; species Procambarus virginalis. The sequence continues at coordinate 19,596,639 of WNGS01163947.1, read as the reverse complement.
AGAGTCTTCTGTTGTAAATCTCTTTTCAGTTGGCTCCTACTCTCCCGGATACGACCTACCACTCCCTCCAGCTAGCCTGGGACATTGGAGCACCTTTGTATGTACCTTCAGGTGGTGGGAGACTACATATATGGTACTTTGTCTCTATACGTGCCATGTATATTCAGTCTTAAGGCTGCAAGGACCGTTGTTGCCTTATTGCGAGGTTCACAGGTACTTGGTATAAAGTCCGCTGGATGTTGAGTCTCTGCTGACCAACGTGTCCGTGGATGATCATGGACAAAGTCTACCCAGATCCAATTTCCACTTCTCTTGACATCCCAGAATGTATATTAAGACAAATGCTTGAAGTGTGCACCATAAGAGCCTTGATGATTTCAAATATAAACAGGTGGATGGTGTCACCACGAGTTCCTTCCTGCCTAGGTGTCCTATTTGTAAATTTATATTATAGTATCATTGAAGAGAAAGCCCTAGTTGACATGGAACATAAACTTGACATATACTGCAGGTAAACTGATGATATCTTCTTGCAGGGACTTGGGAGGGAACTCTTGGTATTGCTTGAGGAAGTTTTCAAGTAAATTGCTGTGCTTAGATGTGCCAATGAGATGGAGAATGAAGTGCAACTTCCTTAGATGCAACAGAGTTAGTAAGAACTTCTGCACTTCAGTCTAAATTAAGGAAACTAACATGGGAATGTTCCTTTATGCTAGCAGTGACTGCCCTGACCAGTCCAAGCGAAGTGCTGTTGATGCCTATGTTAACTATGCACTTTTCCACAGCATCAGTTATAAAACGGTAGACGAGTAACTCAGCAGAGAGGCAGATCCTTGTCACATCGGAACTGCTAATGGATATATGGAAGCCATCAAAAGGAATATTAACTGCCGTGAAAAAGTCAACATTGCACTGATGAGCCTCTCTTCTCGCCAGGGTAACCACCTGTCCTCTCAACACTCCTGAACTCACTATACTCCTCCATTGATATTATAAATTATTTCCTCTTTATATGCTAAGCTGAACATGGTGGAAGGAGTCAGGCCTTCCTGACTCCTTCCACTATACGTGTACAAGGATCCCGGGTTTGATCCTTGGGCGGGACAGAGATGGATAGACACATTTCCTATCAACTGATAACTCTGTTCACCTAGCAGTAAATAGGTACTTGGGAGATAGACAACTGCTGTGAGTTGCGTTCTGTGGAAGGTCACTAGTTCGACCTACGGTGCATCGATAAGCTTAAGTACAGGCTTCCTGTCCCCTACAACGGGAATTAAACTGAATTAAGTGTTACTAAGAGTGGAGGTGAGCTATATATAGTTACTGCTGTATACCTTCAACCAAACTTACTGAGCTTGGGCTAAATTATTTATTCTAGTTACGTACCTTTTGATATCAGGATGAATTATTAATTTGATTTCACTTTATATAATGCAAGTTTTGAATTTAGTTAATTGCTTTTGATTTATCTTCGTAATCATCAAAGTACAGGTCACGCAACACATCTTTTCCTTCATTAAATATAATGTAACGTTCAGAAGATATCAGATACAACATTGGAACAATAACAAAGAATGCTGCAACCTCTCCCAACCACTTGGGCTGGACGGTAGAGAGACGATCTCGCTTCCTGCAGGTCGGCGTTAAATCCCCGACCGTCCACAAGTGGTTTGCCTCCATTCCTTCTTTCCCCCCTCCGTCCCATCCCAAATCCTTATCCTGATCCCTTCCCAGTGCTATATAGTCGTAATGGCTTGGCGCTTTCTCTAGATAGTTCCCTTCCCCTCCCACCGCGAGAGAAAGGGCCGGTAGTTCAGGGTTGAAGGGCCACCTACCGGAGACGTTCCCTGTGATGTGGGTGTAGACCTGGGTCCGTTCTGCTTCAGAGTTAGAGTGCCGCTCACTTCCCTGCCCTTGGCTGTCCCCGACAATACACACATCGCCGTCCGGCTCTGTTGGGATACACACAGGTGAGAAGCGTAACACACCGCAGGAACATACATTTACAGGAAACTGCAGAAGGCCTATTGATCCATACGCGGCAGCTCCTATCAAGCAAACTCAATTATGTATTTGTCAAATATACACCTCCAAAAAAAAACATCGATCCCATCTATTATGTTATCAGGTATCTGTTCCTCCAAATCAACAACCCTGTTTCCAAACCAGTATTCACCCAAGTCTTTCCTGAACCTAAGCTTCTCCCACTATTTCCGGTTCTATTTTGTGTTGATATATTTAAAATTTAATTGATGTCCCCATATCTTATACCCTTTCATCCCCTTACTCTGAGTGAAAGGTGAAAGCGAGAGAGAAGAAAACTCGTCTTCCTCTTGGTAGTCCCTATTGTGACGATCGTCAATAGTCACGAATTCGTACGTATTTAGCTCTTAGACAGTAGTATACTGAGTAGTAAGGAATTATTTTAACATAAATGAAGCTAAAAAAAATGAAATATTCCTAGGCCTAGTATAGCACACATGTGTACTATATCAGGCCTCAGATATCGTGCATTAGGTCAAGGAAGGTTAGGTTAGTTTGTCAGCAACACAAGTAAAATATAGTTTTTCCGGTTTGTCTAACTCAATAGCTTAGATTTCTACTTTCCACTTTCGTTGTACGTCGGTATATATACTATAGTCCTCGTCGTTACTATAAGTACTACCATAACAGGAGGATGGGGCACCAGAGACACAGCCCGCTCTTGTGCCAGGTAAGCTACGGGCTCACCATAGCCCGTGCTACTTGGAACTTGTTCCCAGTAGCTGAATTTATAACAACAACAACGGAGGATGGGCTGAAGAAAAACACCTCACCAGCCAGCAGGAGTGTCACGATTGGCTCACGAATCTCTTGTTGTTGTTGTTTTAGATTCAGAGATGTTACTGCTGCTCGGCTTAGACTCGGTTACAAGTATCTCTGGGAATTCTCATTATCTGCCGATGTAGACCTGACCAAATGTAAACTGTGTCAACAAAATTATTCGCACACCCTCCGTCACTATGTGATGGAGTGCGAAAAGATACGTGAATTTAGAGACAATTCTATAACCAATGTTCCAGCGATGTGTAAATATTTCATTCAAAATGATCTGCTACCAGAAATTTTAGCCAAATATCCCCAGTTTGCTAACTGTAGGTAGTAACAGAGTGATTGTAACCTATCCACCGCTGCCCGCTGGATGGGGGGCGGTGTGCAGGACAAACATATAAATTGTGACACTAGCTCTCCACATATGTCAGTTGCTTAATTTAGAACCTGTATTTGAGGTCGATCTCGAACCCATTGTTGATGTGACGACTTATATTGAATTTTGTAACTAGCTCATCAAGATTGTAACTTGCTTAGCTAAATGAATTGTGGGGTTCAGTCCCTGAGCCCATTATGTGCCTCTGTAACCCTTTCCACTACCGCCCACAAGATGGGTATGGGGTGCATAATAAATGAACTAAACTAACTAAAGCTACTGGGAACAAAACGTTCCAAGCAGCACGGGCTGTGGTGAGCCCGTAGTGGACTTACCTGGCACAGGAGCGGGGCTGTAACTGACGAATCTTCTATAAAGCAGTGATTAATATGACGTCAGTCGGTGTAGTGGACCAGTAAATTCTGGTTGTAGTGAATCAATAAGCACAAGGTGTAGTGAAAGAGTAGTTTAAGTATACTGTATAGCGAATCAGAAACAGAATGGTAATCAATAGGCACACAGGGATGTGAACATAGATATACACACCTCGTTAGGAGAGTCCTCGAGCATCTGTGGGTGGGTGTACCACACGGCCAAACCAGCCACCAACGCCCCTATGCCGATGCACACCACTGCTGCAGCAACATATGCCACACACTTGCCCATAGCTGCTGCTGCTTCTTCTTGCTGCTCCTATGAGGTTCTGAGGACAAGGGTTGGGTAAGTGACTCTGGATTCAAGTTCAAGTAAGTTTACTGAGCCAATAAGATAGTTTCAAGGATAGAGTAGCTTAGGCTATTTCTACCTCTCAATACTCTGGACGATTGTGTGTGAATATCAACAGTGAGACATTGAGTGTTATTTTTTTCCATACAACTTTAATTAATTTACTATGGAGCTCATACTCATCATGTGAGCGATAGTGACAAAGGTTACAGAGGCACTTAATGGGCTCAGGAACTGAACCTCAGCACTCGTTTAATTCCAGAGTTTGTTAAATTTATACATCAAGTCCATTCACAGTTTTGGTTAGTTTACTCTTAGTGTAATTATCATGAAGGTTAGTCACATAGTGAGTTGATAGTGAGTGATAGATCTGGCTCACAAAAAATGATAATCCTAATTACACTGCTTTCCTCCTTGATAAATGCACAAAAATTAGTTCTCTTATCTATTTTGTCGGATATACAGAACTATGAAAGAAAATACGCAATAGAAGCGAAAGTACACATTAAGAGGCTAGTAATGTAAATGTAGGTCGTGCTTGACTTTCACTTAAGGTATTTGATCACCAAAGTGAAGCTTTCGCGGTCGTGGCATTCTCTCTCTCTCCACGTTCCGATCAGTACTTCCGTCGCTTTCTCTCCCTCTCTCTCTTTTACAGTGATAAGTACAGGAGCAGATGACTTCCGACTCTTATTAGCACGTTGAAAGCTTTCCCTTCTTTTTTCTCCACTTCCCTCCGTCAACCTCCGCGCCTCTCTCTCTCTCTCTCTCTCTCCCTTCCCCCCTCCGGGCCGACCCCCTTCCCACCGAACAATGCACAGTCCTGTCAACAAATGTTTTAAACTTCCGTAAATCTCGACAAAATATGTTTGGACATTTCGGTCATTGTGTTTTGCGCTAAGCCTACCGTATTTCTCCTTAGATTGAATATTTCCCTTAGTTGTAAATATTTAAATATAATATTATGTGGAAAACTCTTAAACTAATAGTATTTTATTGCGAAATATTCTATGGCCTAATTTTTTCTTAAATAGTAGTTACTTTAAACAAAAAAATCACTGAAAGATGTCTCACGGTCATGTTAGGTAGTAAATTTCGGAGACACTGGTAGATATGTTAAACAGTGGGGTCTCTCCCTAGGATGCACCATGTCTCTATATATTATAAAGTTCATACTTAAAGAACTAACAGAGACTTCTGTTAATAGATTTTGGATGTGTACAGTTAATTTGTTTTGACTATCGTTTAGGGCACGGCAAGTACTTGTACTTCAAGTTCAAGTATGTTTATTGAGACAAGAAAGAAATACATCTCAAAGCGATAGAGTAGCTTAGGCTATTTCTACCCCCCTATTTGTACTTACTTGCCTAGAGCAACACCCTACGAGCTTATCGTAGTTTATCGTTCTGCCCATTTACTACATCCACGAGAGTAAAGAAAAACTGAGTGGTGATAACACAATCTAAAACTACACAATTCTCCATTTTGGGTTGATTAACCTCTTAATTACTGAGAGCTGGTAAGAATGTTGAGGAAAGTCACCAGGTTGTGGCGGACATCATCGTACCTCGTCACTTTCCATCTCATGTGTTCAGGTATACTATTAGCGTCCGTCACATGGAAAGTTATCTTTCAACGACATGTTATTACCGATGTAATTACAGCATGATGTAATTTGACTGTGAATAATAGCATATTGCAATTTTGCTAGCTAACCAAATGGAGCAGGATATCCAAAAAGCCTAAAAAATAATATCCTGTTTTAAATTACTCATGCACCTGAAAAGACACTTGACTTGCATTGTCAAACACCACTTTGCGACCGCTTCATTTTTACTTCATAAAACACATCAAAATTAAACACTGCGAAAGATTAATATATTACTCAAGAATGGTTTATATCATTATCACATCCGCATCATTAAACCTCCCATTTCGTACCAACATATTATCACCCTCAGCCCTCAACCCGTATTTAGATCTTAACTTTAGATCTTAACAACCCGTAACTAAGATTTCAGCGAGGGACACGTGAACTTTGTCTTGCGATAACAACATAACCTTTAGCTGCGTCGCTCTCGTGATAAATACAGCATGAACGACAATTTCACATTCTGGCTCTAGAATTACAAGTGACTGCTATAGTAGGTTATATATATGTATATTGCTTTCTCTCTCTCTCTTGTCTCTTTATTAGTTCTCAACTTCTCAGCTGTTACACTTGCAAATCATGCAAAGCCAAACTTTGCTAGCATGCAGACGGGGGTGCCTAATAGTTTATATACGGGGAAATTTAATATGCATCAGAGTTTTCAATGAACATTTTGATGGTTGATACAAATATGCGTTAGCAAAAAAATTAATGTCCTGTCCGGCTCCCGAGAAGCAAGAGGTTCTTGAATAATGTAATTACTTAAAATTAAGTGTAGTTACAGGATGAGAGATACGCTCGTGATGTCCCGTCTTCCCAGTACTCTTTGTCATATGACGTTTTGAAACTTGGTGTATGTAGGTTTATGCAGATTATGACTCACAATGACGTAGTTAAAGATATGTTGACCAAACCGCACACCAAATATGAAGAGACGGCGACGTTTCGGTCCGTCCTGGACCATTATAAAGTCGATTGTGTGACCGACTTAATTATCACAATCGACTTGATAATGTTCCAGGACGGACCGAAACGTCGTCGTCTCTTCATCTTCTGGTGTGCGGTTTGGTCAACATATGTAAGTTTGTGATACGCAATGTTTAATCCATTGGATTTTTCTGGAATTTGAAGTGGTAACTAGTGATGTATATATGTTAGAAAACCACCCAACTCCATCGAACCATATCTTCATGTAACCACCCAACTCTATCGAAAAATACGTATAGTAATACACATTTGTAAACATTTGAATGATCCCTAAGCCATGTACAACTGTAATTTCTATGACCCCTCTTGGAGTCAAACCCGGTTCGCTTGAGGACAGAGTACCATACCCCCAGGCAGTTTGGGACTATAACAAAGCCAGTGATCGTCTAAAGGCCTAAGAGCAGTAAGGACCACACGTCTATGGGTCATCCAATAAGGTTAGCAGACTTCTATATGTTACCACTGTAAGGCTGTTGGGGTTGTTTTAGATTCAGCTACTGGGAACAAAAAGTTCCAAGTAGCACGGGCTATGGTGAGATCATAGTGGACTTACCTGGCACAGGAGCGGGGCTGCTAGGCTTAGGCTCAGCTATAAGTACCTCTGGGAATTTGCAACATCAGCTGATGTAGATTTGACTAAATGTAAACTCTGTCAGCAGGACAATTCGCATACTTTGCGTCAATATATATGGAATGTGAAAAAATCGCGGATTCAGAGATAACACCATCAATGGAGTTCAAGAAATGTTTAAGTACTTCATTCATAATGATGTACTGCCAGGAATCTTAGCGAAGTATTCAAAATTTGCTTACTGTAGGTAATGCATGCACCTGACTGTAAAGCGGCCTCCCAGAGGGTGGGTGTGGAGCAAGACTAGTAACACTGTGTGACTCACCATAGATGTAAAGTGCCTTGTATAGAGACACTTGTGAGCCTCTTGTTGAATCACTTGTGATATAAAAAGATTATTGATATGCATATATATTTGGTACAGGATTATATATATATATATATATATATAATATATATATATATATATATATATTATATAATATATATATAATTATATACATGTTATTAACATTACATGTGTTATAGTGTACATGTGTATGTAACATTAACAATTGTGAAACTAGCTTCAAAAGATTGTCATTTGCTTAGCTTGTCGCATCCCGCCCACGGGATGGGTATGGGGTGCATAATAAAGAAATGTAATTGATCCTAAGACCCACATGCACCCAGCACCCGCCGACACTCCTGGCGTATTTTTGGCCAGTTATTTCACGCTAGGGGTCGCACTGTCGTGTAAAGCTTGAATGATCTCCAAGCCAATGTACGATTGTAAACTCTATGACCCCCTCAAGGGCATATGTTTATACTAGAACACATACACCAGACGACCTAGCCGGGAGGCCTGGTCGGAGACCGGGCCGTAAGGTTGTTGATCCCCGGAAGCTACACAAGGTAGGTAAGTACACACGAACACACATATTGTTTGTAATGTATATTACCAAGGAATATAAAGGCAAGAGATTTGAGAGAGAAAACTAAACAATTTACCAGCACAAACTGGATAGTACACAGCCAACCCACACACCAATATCGACCCACAGGCAACAGGCAAGTGTTTGCAAACAAAGCAAGTAAATGTGGCTGTGTGTGCAGGGATGAGTCACAATAACGTGGCTAAGTATGTCGACCAGACACACTAGAAATGAAGGACAACGACGTTTCGGTCCGTCCTGGACCATTCTCAAGTCGAGAATGGCCCAGGACGAACCGAACGTCGTCGTCCCTCACTTCTAGTGTGGCATGGTACTGACGGTACGGGTTAGCCTTAGGTTGGTTTGAACCGTTAAATTAATGAGGTGCATTGTATGTGGTTTAAACAATTGATGCAAGTAGGTTAAGAAAATAGAGCGGTATTTTCTAGATAAAATTGACAATAGCCAAGAAGGTTAGGTCATATCTTTATATTGGGGCTGGCGCAGTCAGCTAGCAACTGATTTTGCTAGCGGAATCAACTGATTCCGGGATTGATGTTCGAGGGCGTGACTTTGGGAGTTTGTTTCCTTACACCTGATACGCTGTTTACCTAACGGGGTCGACCTAACGGGAGTTAGTCAACTGTTGTTCAAATTCAAGTGAGTTTATTGAGAAAAGGGAGTACATCTCAAAAGGATAGAGTAGCTTAGGCTATTTCTACCCTCGTAACTACTATTTTTTGGTTACATCCTAGGGAAGGTCCGTCGCTGACCTTGGAAAATTTCGATTTCAGGCTTTCTCTTCCTAACAGTGGGAAACAAATTAATTGTATAAGTGCCCTAACAGAAGGGCACAGTTCAAGTGGGTATTCCAAGCCACGACCAATGCCCAATACTGGTGTCGCCACGCACGAGATTGTGACTATTTTTTACCAACTCTACCAAATTTGATATTTCTAAGTTTTGCATTGGAAAAGACGGACCTCGGGAGAGAATGACTCACATGAAAGCTGGTAAAATTCATTTATGCAAGAGAAAGTCAACGTTTCATCAGGATTAAAATATTAGTTTTATCCGAGGACATCAGTTGCGTTAACCTTACAACAACAAAAATCCAGTCTTTCAACACACATCTTTGTTCAGATGTGGCGGATATCACTGAGGATGTCGAAGCGCGACCGCCTCCACTCAAGTTTTCAGACACAAACTTTCAACTAGAATTTGGTAGCTTTACTATTAACCACATATCAATTCAGCTTAAAACGTTATTATATACAAGAAACACATACAAATAAAACGTGGTAAACGAGTTATTTAAATGAATGTTGAAACGAGAAGAGGAATGATGCTTCTATACCTATTTCTGTTCAAGATTTCAGGATAA
>WNGS01163947.1:19546420-19571367 GCA_020271785.1 Procambarus virginalis | reverse complement strand
ACACCCCCGGTACCTGACCTGCCTCACTACACCCCCGGTACACTGACCTGCCTCACTACACCCCCGGTACACTGACCTGCCTCACTACACCCCCGGTACACTGACCTGCCTCACCACCTCCCACTACAGCCGCTACAAGTACTGTCTACAAGGTACAACTAAAAGTACAACTACATGGTACAACTACAACATACACCTACAAGGAACAACTACCTCTACACAGGTACATCTACCACTTTCCAAGGAAGGGTAGTGGAGCGGCCGACCAATCCTATGAGCAAATAATGCGGTCAGCGGGGGGCGTACAACGCCACTTTCTCCCTAGCTTCCCTAGCAAGGTAACCCACATGTGCTCGCGCCCACACGCCACACACACACACAGGCACAATGAGCGAAAGGCAGCCAGCGATGGATAGACTACCAGCGAGGTGGGAGGGAACCAGCGAGGTGGGAGGGAACCAGCGAGGTGGGAGGGAACCAGCGAGGTGGGAGGGAACCAGCGAGGTGGGAGGGAACCAGCGAAGGGAATCACTCCATGGTCACAAGCGTAGAGCGCTTTTGCAAGTCTGCGTATACAACATCTGGCATTTTGTTTTGCTTCTAATGCTTCTGTGATTTTGTCATAGTGGTTGAGTAACTGACAGACAGGATTTTCCCGCTCTAAATCCATGTTGTCCTGGGTTGTGTAGTTCACTGTTTCCATAAAAACTAAAATTTGATTCCTAATCACTCTTTCAATAACTTTTATTGTTCAGCCCGTCCTCCAAGACCCAAAAGTGATTCCGTGCACCCGCCAAACCCCCTGTTTATGAATGAAAAACGGTTTACACACGACTCACAACTGCTGACGTTCGAACATATCCGGAACAAGTGCTTCACTGACGAATTTTGTTCGAATCACAAAGCTATAAATGCTTCACCCACGTACTACAAATACAAATAATCGCCAACAGAACCTAAACACCTAACCTAACCTAACCTATGCCTATATATACACATATGCTAATATATTATCTTATTAATTTATACTTGAGAAAATTCCCGTTTTGAATGAACAGCATGTTAAAATTATGAATGCGTCTGTGGGGTTGACCGCTGGATGTAATAGACTTGAGTCGAGGACGGGTTGTGTTATGTTCTTATTGTGTGTGGTGTTAGTGCGACTAGTCTATGGTTTCCCCAAAGCTTTACTACCTGATGGAGCAACCTGTCCTCTTTACGTCGCTTTTGGCCGTTTACCAGTGTGGCCGAAAGTGGACGTAATTTGAAAATTAAAATAAATGTGGGATTTTTTTTCAACAACAGTAAGTAAAGGGTCCTCTGATAGGTTAGGTGGGCAGGAAATTCTCAAAGTTTCAAAACGACGTTATGAAAAACGTTAATTGAAAGCTTCCTCTTCTAACTTTACCGAGTAAGCCGGACGACTCAAACAGAAAACGGGACAGTACGTCACTTTTGTGAGCATTTCATTTCAAATTACGTTCAAATTTGGCCATAGCGCGCATACGAGCCAAAAGTGACATTTTTAAGAGGACGGGTTGCATTGCAAATTCAAAAACAGCTGTTATCTCCCATGTATCCAGGCTCTTTCGCCATATTACACTGGGTGCTCGTGTTACTGGTACTTTACATTTCTGTATGAATAATTAAGTCCACAAGTCAGGACCAGGGACTGAGTACTCGCCTGGTTGTACTCACCTAGTTGTGCTTGCGGGGGTTGAGCTTTGTCTCTTTGGTCCCGCCTCTCAACCGTCAATCAATTGACGTACAGATTCCTGAGCCTACTGGGCTCAGTCATACCTACATTTGAAGACGTGCATAGGAATGTTGAAAAATTCTCTTTCGAAGTCTTGTGTGTTCGTATTAATGTCAGTTATATTGTCAGGGGTTTGGATATTGTTTATAAAGAAACTGTCTGGGTCTTTAACTTTCATGTTGTTTATTGGGGTGCTAAACAGCCTCATACTGGCCTTTTAGAATTTCACTAATTTCTTTGCTGTCCTCTGTGTACGTATCTTCATTTGTAAGTAAAGGTCCAATACTTGTGGGGAGGGGTTTATTTTTATTTTGCATATGTGAACAAATATTTTGGGTTTTTCTTTGTTTTATAACTGTTCCAATTTCATTTTCTCAAACTGGTATAATCGCATCAACGTTTGCTGTATTTCTTCGGTCTTCCTGTTTAGGTTTATTTTCCTTTCTTGTGATAGTCGTGTCTGTTTAAGCATTTCCGGAATTTGTTTTCCTTCTCCGGTACAGTCGTCTGCGTTCTCTTTCTAGAGTGGTCCTCTTTCTGCCCCTCCTCACAGGCACGTGCTTCAAGCAGACCTTGTATGCTTCAGCCGTCAGTTGAGCTATTCCCTGGGTGGGAGTTTTGTCGCTTAAGACCGTCTCCCATTGAATGTTTAAATGGTCTATATTTTTCCCAAGTCAATCCACTTAATGTTAAAATTGAATTGACTGAATAACCTCTCTTGTTAATCCTCCTGGAGCTATTAGACATTGAAATTAGTTTAGAATTAGTTAGCTTGTGGTCTGAGTATGAAGTATCTGAGATTGTAATGTCTGATTAGTTCTCCGTTGTTTGTGAAAATCAGGTCAAGTGTGTTTTCGTTCCTAGTTAGTTCTGTTATCTGTTGGGTGAGCGAAAATTTGTCACAGAATAACAGTAGATCTCTGACCTGTGGTTGGTTATTTCCAGGTTGATTTCCTGCTATTATGTTATTGTCTGCCATCCTCCATCTTAAACTGTGTTGATAGAAGTCTACAAGAAAGATAATACCTGGTACTGGGTTTCTTAAGTTATCAGGGTTCGCCAAGTTATCAAGGATCTATTTTGTATATATTGTCTTTGAATTCATCAAATACGAACCGAACCGCCAGATCGCCATTAGCATAATTAGGTGTATGTTTTCTACTCATTCAGAGTACCTTTACCACCTCATTGGTAGAGATTTTCTTGCTAAGAACTAAAGTAACAGGAGGATGTTAGGTAGAGGGAGATGGGAGCAGGGGAGGTTTAGGGAAGACATATCTTATCAGCAGAGTCTGGGTACAGCAGACCTCTGCTCTGCCCATGCCGGTCCTGCAGCACCAGGTTACCCTACCTTACCTTGCGGTGGTTCCGGGGGTGAAGGTCCCCGCGGCCCGGTCTCTGACCAAGCTTCCTGGTTGATGGTCTGGTCAACCAGGCTATTGGAGGCGGCTGCTCACAGCTTGACGTATGAGTCGCAGCCTGGTTGATCAGGTATCCTTTGGAGGTGCTTATCCAGTTCTCTCTTGAACACTGTGAGGGGTCGGCCAGTTATGTCCCTTATGTGTAGTGGAAGCGTGTTGAACAGTCTCGGGCCTCTGATGTTGATAGTTCTCTCTCAGAGTACCAGTTGCACCTCTGCTCTTCAACGGGGGTATTCTGCACATCCTGCCATGTCTCCTGGTCTCATGTGATGTTATTTCTGTGTGCAGGTTTGGGACCAGCCCCTCTACTTTTTTACGTGTAAATTATTATGTATCTCTCCGCCTGCGAATATAGAGAATATATAGGAGAAGTCATCTAAATCTGTATTCAAGAGAATACAGATTTAGGCTTTTTAGTCGGTCCCAATAGTTTAGATGTTTTACTGAGTGGATTCTAGCAGTAAAGGATCTCTGCACGCTCTCCAGGTCAGCAATTTCTCCAGCTTTGAAAGGGACTGTCATTGTGCAGCAGTACTCCACTCTAGAGAGCACTAGCGTCTTGAAAAGTATCATTGGTATAACATATCTTGTTTGAAAGATTCTTGTTTTCAACCTGTCATTTTTCTTGCAGTTGTGACGGCTACTTTATTGTGTTCTTTGAAGGTAATGACTTCTGACATGATTATACCCAAATCCTGTACGTTGTTTTTACGTACTATGGTACGATTTGACTACCTGGAGCATACCTGGAGAGGGTTTCTGGAGGTCCTCTACTCTTCAAACCAGGCCTGGGCCAGGCTCGACTTGTAATAACTTGGTCTAACAGGCTATTGCTTTGAGCGCCCAGTAGGCCCACATTTCCACTACAGCCTGGTTTGTCAAGTACTTCTTGCAAGAACTTGACTAAGTGTATCTTGAAGACATCCACCATTGTTCCGGCAGTATTTCTAATGCTTGCTGGAAGAGTATTGAACAGCCGGTGACCTCTGATGTTCAGACAGTGCTTTCTGACTGTGCTTATGGCACCGCTACTCTTCACTGGTTCTGTTTGACATTTCCTTCCGTATTGTTCGCACCAATATAATTCTTATTCTACTGTGCAAATTTGGGACCTGTCTGCGCTTTGTACGTGGTTTCTGTTTTATTTTCATTTTTTCCATAACTTATCTTCATTAAATATATTTTATGTGGCCCATTAAAAGACCTGATTTACATCAGTTTAAAAGGTTAATTTTGCTGTGTCCTCTATGTTGTCTACTCTCATAAAAATCTTAAGTGTCAAGGATGATACGGTACTGTAGTTTGTGCCCTTGTCGTTGTCCGATATAAGAATGACAAATTGTACTGGAGCAAGCACAGTACCCTGGGGAACTGAGCTCTTCACGGTTGATGGACCGGATTTTACTTTGTTGACAATTACATATTGGGTTCTGTTAGGAAATTGTCGATCCATCTTATTTTTTTGGCCGGTAACTCCTTTTGCACGCATTTTATGTGCAATAACATCATGGTCACATTTGTCGAAGGCTTTTGCGAAATATGTAAATTACATCAGCGTTTTGTTTGTCTTCCATGGCATCTAATGCCATATCATAGTGGTCCAGCAACTGTGACAGGCAAGAGCGCCCTGTTCTGAACCCATGTTGTCCGGGGTTATGGAGATGCTGTGTAGTGGTATAGTGGTTTTTAACAGTTGCTGATGAATACGGAGTTCCAGGGAAATATCCCTGGTGCAGATTGCATAAGCATACTGTCTATGGCTACTTCAAAATCAAGTGGAGTTAAGAGTGACATCCGATACATGATTTGATGTTGGTATCACATCCATGAACAATTCTGGGCGCGGTTCATACGCCTGAACTTACAATATTCATTTCAGTCGATTTCCGTCCCCTTCAGGTGGTTACGATTTGTATTCGTTACCTTTAGATGTATGGTGCTTGCTGGATTGTAGAGAATACACAACAGTTCACTTCAGCAGTTTATTAAGTAAAGGCAACAAGGTATAAATCTGGGCTGCCGAGGTCCTTCCTACTCTGGTCTTGAGGTTATCTTGAGATGATTTCGGGGCTTTAGTGTCCCCGCGGTCCGGTCCTCGACCAGGCCTCCACCCCCAGGAAGAAGCCCGTGACAGCTGACTAACACCCAGGTACCTATTTTACTGCTAGGCAACAGGGGCATAGGGTGAAAGAAACTCTGCCCATTGTTTCTCGCCGGCGCCTGGGATCGAACCCTGGACCACAGGATCACAAGTCCAGTGTGCTGTCCGCTCGGCCGACCGGCTCCCGTGAGAAGGTGAGAATACTGCCTTGCTTCCAGAGCAGTCACAGGGTCACTACCAGCTCTAAGGAATGACGTCAGAGACCTACTCGACTGTGATTGGCTATATCCCAACCGTCATACAATTTGAGTACTAACATTTGTTCTACTCTTGCAACCCAGCCTTAAGCGAGGCCCGATCAAGGAGGCTGTTGCTTTCCGCGGCCAGCAGGCGCACACAACCATCACAACTAGCCTAATCAGTTATTTTCTTTATAAATGNACAGCCCTTGTGATCAGAAGCCAGGGCCAGAGTACAAGAATGTAACAACTTGTATACATCCAAAAAAAAAAAAGATTCACGAAGCGGTTACGCAAGTACTTACGAACGTCTACATCATTCCTCAATCTTTGATGAAAGCTTTGGTTACATTTATTAAACAGTTAACAAGCATGAAAACTTACCAATCAACTGTTATAAACAGCCTCCTGGTGCTTCGGGCCTATTAACCGTTTAATAATTGTAAACAAAGCCGCCAAAGATTGAGAAAAGATGTACAGGTTCGTAAGTGCTTGCGTAACTGCTTCGTGAATCTGGCCCCTGGTAGCCTTTAGGTGTTTTAACAAGGTAAACGAAAAGACCCCGGTAGTTAGGCCCTTTCTCTTTCGTGTGTGTGTTAACGAGTCTTGGGGCCCGACTTCTGGTTGTGTAAAGAAACTATTTCAGTGTGCAGATTTACAACCAGTTCATCTAATATTTTCCGGCAATAGATTATGATACTCTCTCTCACCTGCGCTCCAGGGAGTAGAGATTGAGGGGACTTTAAACTGATATAATAATAATGTTTTACTGAATTGAATCTGGCCCATCTCGAGGCTAACAACCTCTCGAGGTGTGAATGGGGTTGTTAGCGCGCCACACGAGGGAAAACAAAGGTTGGTCACCATCCCGCTAGCAATACTCGCCCTCCCAATCCCATATTAATTTATATTTGAGGAAACTCCAATGGTTAAAGGCACAGCATGTTAAAATTGATATAAATGCGTCCTTGGGGTCGACCGCTGGATGGAATGAACATAGAGGACGGGTTAGAGTCGTGTGTAACCGCTTTTCATTCATAAACGGGGGGGGGGGGGTTTGGCGGGTGGATGGAATCACTTTGTGGCCTTTGTTTATGAGGACGGGCTGCCCCACCCGACACCTGTCACGTGTCACGGTCACCATGACACACGCGTGACACCACTGGACACACGCGTGACACCACTGGACACACGCGTGACACCACTGGACACACGCGTGACACCACTGGACACACGCGTGACACCACCACAACTACACAGTGTGTGTGTGGGGGGGGGGGGCAGGAACCACCACCGGCAACTGTTCCTCTCTTACACAACGTTGACATTTAACACAATAAAGCGCGGAGAACAAATTAATACATGTACACATCCTCCAAATTATCTATTAGCTAACTTCACCCCAAAATTCATCCCTAGCTCCCGTTTATTTAAAATATCTTCAGTATATATCTATATCTACTTACCTCGTTCTTATAACCCCACCTCCGATAATCTAGGCGCACTACCAATATAGTGAAGGGGGGGGGGAGGTTCCCGGAGCCAGGTAAGCCTCAACACCTGGGATTTCCCCCCTGCCCCCATCCCCCCCCCACACACCCTCAATAACACTGAGAATACAGGAAAGTGTAGAAGGGCAATAGGTCCTTCCGAGGCAGCTCCTATTTATATGCAGCCAAACTTACACATATATACAAGTCTAACCCGCGCTGGAGACAACCCTATTCCCCATCCACTATATATTATTATTATTATAAATAATTTATATATATATATATATTTGTATCTAATTGTATCTAAATTTTCCCGGGCCTCGTAGTACAGTTGGCTTCGTTCTGCACTCACAATCGGGAATCTCTGGTTCAGTCTCAGGCGGGACAGATATGGTTGGGCACGTTTCCTTTCACCAAATGCCTCTCTTTACCTAGCAGTAATAATACCCTGGAGTTAGGCAACTGTTGCAAGGTTGCATACTGGGGGTGGGGGCAGTCAACACACACACACACGCAGGCATCCTGTCCCCGACCAAACCAATAACTAATTATTAACACCCTTTTAATATCTATAATTGAAATCTTTACCAATAACCTCAACAGGGGCCCCCAGCCTACACCAACCTCAACAGGGGCCCCAGCCTACACCAACCTCAGCAGGGGCCCCCAGCCTACACCAACCTCAACAGGGGCCCCCAGCCTACACCAACCTCAGCAGGGGCCCCCAGCCTACACCAACCTCAGCAGGGGCCCCCCAGCCTACACCAACCTCAACAGGGGCCCCCAGCCTACACCAACCTCAGCAGGGGCCCCCCAGCCTACACCAACCTCAACAGGGGCCCCCAGCCTACACCAACCTCAACAGGGGCCCCCCAGCCTACACCAACCTCAACAGGGGCCCCCAGCCTACACCAACCTCAACAGGGGCCCCCAGCCTACACCAACCTCAGCAGGGGCCCCCAGCCTACACCAACCTCAACAGGGGCCCCCAGCCTACACCAACCTCAGCAGGGGCCCCCAGCCTACGCCAACCTCAACAGGGGCCCCCAGCCTACACCAACCTCAACAGGGGCCCCCAGCCTACACCAACCTCAACAGGGGCCCCCAGCCTACACCAACCTCAGCAGGGGCCCCCAGCCTACACCAACCTCAACAGGGGCCCCCAGCCTACACCAACCTCAACAGGGGCCCCCAGCCTACACCAACCTCAACAGGGGCCCCCAGCCTACACCAACCTCAGCAGGGGCCCCCAGCCTACACCAACCTCAACAGGGGCCCCCAGCCTACACCAACCTCAACAGGGGCCCCCAGCCTACACCAACCTCAGCAGGGGCCCCCAGCCTACACCAACCTCAGCAGGGGCCCCCAGCCTACACCAACCTCAGCAGGGGCCCCCAGCCTACACCAACCTCAGCAGGGGCCCCCAGCCTACACCAACCTCAGCAGGGGCCCCCAGCCTACACCAACCTCAGCAGGGGCCCCCAGCCTACACCAAATCTCAGCAGGGGCCCCCCAGCCTACACCAACGGGGGCCCCCAGCCTACACCAACCTCAGCAGGGGCCCCCAGCCTACACCAACCTCAGCAGGGGCCCCAGCCTACACCAACCTCAGCAGGGGCCCCCCAGCCTACACCAACGGGGGGCCCCCAGCCTACACCAACGGGGGCCCCCAGCCTACACCAAAAAACAATTACTGCTGCCAATTGTGAAACTCACCGGAAACGACCTTAACAAAACCTCCCGGAAACGCTGACAGAGGCGGATCCCAACAGGTGTGTCAACCGTTAACGGTACCCAGGTAGAACCGACAGGTGCGTCAACCGTTAACGGTAGCCAGGTACAACCGACAGGTGCGTCAACCGTTAACGGTAGCCAGGTACAACCGACAGATGCGTCAACCGTTAACGGAAGACCTGGAGAGGGTTTCGGCAGTAGGCCTAAAACCAGGTTCCACTTGTGAAAACTTGATCCAACAGGCTGTTGCTTGGGTGGGCCCACATATCCACCACAGCCTGGTTGGTCAGGCACTTCTTGCAAGAACTTATCTAAGTGCCTCTTGAATACATCCATCTTCGTTCCGGCAATATTTTTAATGTTTGTTGGGAGGGTATTTCTAATGCTTGTCTAATGCTTATTTCTAATGGCTAAAACCTCGGCTGAAAGACATTGAAAAACTTCAAGCTGATATTAATAAAGTTCTCGACTGGGCATCAGAAAATACAATGATGTTTAACAGTGATAAATTCCAGGTACTCAGGTACGGTAAAAATGAGGACCTTAAACATAATACAGAGTACAAAACACAATCAAAATGTGCCCATAGTAGGAAAACAGCATGTAAAGGATTTGGGAATAATGATGTCTGACGACCTAACGTTTAGGAAGCATAACCAAGCAAATATTGCGACAGCCAGAAAAATGATAGGATGGATTACGAGAACTTTCAAATCCAGGGATCCCATCACAATGGTTGTACTCTTCAAGTCACTTGGGTTGTCCCGTCTTGAGTACTGTTCAGTACTCACTTCCCCCTTCAGAGCAGGAGAGATTGCTGAAATAGAGGGAATACAGAGAACATATACGGCACGCATAGACGAGATAAAGCACCTAAATTATTGGGATCGTCTCAAAGCTCTCCAAATGTACTCTCTAGAAAGGAGAAGAGAGAGAGATCAAATAATGTACACCAGGAAGATACTGGAGGGCCAAGTACCAAATCTGTACAGTAAAATAACAACGTACTGGAGTGAACGATATGGAAGAAAATGTAGAATAGAACCAGTGAAGAGCAGGGGTGCCATAGGCACAATCGGAGAACACTGTATAAACATCAGAGGTCCGCGGTTGTTCAACGTCCTCCCAGCGAGCATAAGAAACATTGCCGGAACAACCGTGGACATCTTCAAGAGGAAACTAGATTGTTTCCTCCAAGGAGTGCCGGACCAACCGGGCTGTGGTGGGTATGTGGGCCTGCGGGCCGCTCCAAGCAACAGCCTAGTGGACCAAACTCGCACAAATCAAGCCTGGCCTCGGGCCGGGCTTGGGGAGTAGAAGAACTCCCAGAACCCCATCAACCAGGTATCAACCAGGGTGTTTAACAGCTGTGGACCTCTGATGTTCAGACAGTGTTCTCCGATTGTGCCTATGGCACCTCTACTCCTCACTGGTTCTATTCTGCATTTCCTTCCGTACCTTTCGCTCCAGTATGTTGTTATTCTACTGAACAAATTTGGGACCTGGCCTTCAAGTATATTCCGTGTATATATTATTTGATAACTTTCTCGTCTCCTTTCCAAAGAATACATTTTGAGAGCTTTGAGACGATCCCAATAATTTAGATGTTTTATCGTGTCTATGCGTGCAGTATATGTTCGCTGTATTCCCTCTAATTCAGTGATCTCTCCCGCTCTGAAAGGGAAAGTGAGTGCCAAGCAATGCTCAAGACGGGACACCACAAGTGATTTAAATAATATTAGCATTACTGTGGTATCATTGGATGTAAACTTTCTCATAATCCATCCTATCATGTTCCTGGCCGCCGCTATATTTGCTCGGTTATGTTCACTTTGTCGGATCCTCAGACATCATAATTCCCAGATCTTATATATGTTGCTTTCCTTCTATGAGTAAGTCTGATTGTGTCCTGTACCCTGTGTTTCGTTTACATTCCTCGTTTACACCCTACCTCAGTACCTGGAACTTGTCACCGTTAAACATAATGGTATTTTCAGTTGGCCAATCGAGGACTGTATGCCTGTAGCCTGTAGTTATGCATGAAAATCTACCTGTAGTTTTTCAGTGTCTTCTACAGAGGCAATTTTCATGCTGATTTTTGTATCGTCAGCGAAGGATGACACGAAGATGTGACTAATAATTTGTCTATATCGGAGATAAGAATGAGAAATAGCAGCGGTGCAAGGACTGTGCCCTACCTTGAGGTTACCTTGAGGTGCTTCCGGGGCTTGCCTTAGCGTCCCCGCGGCCCGGTCGTCGACCAGGCCTCCTGGTTGCTGGACTGATCAACCAGGCTGTTTGACGCGGCTGCTCGCAGCCTGACGTATGAGTCACAGCCTGGTTGTTCAGGTATCCTTTGGAGGTGCTTATCCAGTTCTCTCTTGAACACTGTGAGGGGTCGGCCAGTTATGTCCCTTATGTGTAGTGGAAGCGTGTTGAACAGTCTCGGGCCTCTCTCAAGGTCTCTTACCTCAAGGTAGGTTCCTCACCACTGCTCTTCCCCATCATTACTGTGGCTCTAAGCAGCCCGTCCTCCTAAACTTTACCAACGCCAAGAAACTGTCGCACTAATGCACGTCAGTCACTTGGACTAGGTTTGCCTCTATCATTATCTGAATTTACCCGAGAGCCACTATATCTTTAGTGGTCTTGTCGAGGACAGGAAGTCGGCGGTTTGTCAAAGGTTCCCCCATATGTTCTGGTGATTTTACCGAGCCGGTCAAATTGAACAGTTCTGGCATTTACGGCTTTGGCGGGTAGGCGGTTCCATGGGGTTTATAACTATGGGTAAAAAAACATCTGTTTCCTGTCATTATTGTCATTGAAGCAAATCCTGTACGTTCCATTTCCGATTTAATAATTTACTGTATCGGGGGACAGGCAGCCAGTTTACACGTACAGTACAAGTTAGGCTTACCCTTAGGTTACCCTAATCGAGGTCCCCCCCCCCCAGGGTAGAATTTCCGATCCCCCCCCCTCCCCAGGATACAAACTCACTAGAAGCTGACAAACTCCAGGGTACCTATGTTACTGCTCCAGGGTACCTATGTTACTGCTCCAGGGTACCTATGTTACTGCTCCAGGGTACCTATGTTACTGCTCATTATGTAAATTTCATCATGCCCCGAGGAGCGACTTTATTGGGCAGCGCCACTAATCCTGTGAGTGGACACACCGCCACAGTGACAGTATTGGGCAGCGTCACTCATCCTGTGAGTGGACACACCGCCATAGTGATAGTATTGGGCAGCGCCACTCATCTGTGAGTGGACACACCGCCACAGTGACAGTATTGGGCAGCGCCACTCATCCTGTGAGTGGACACACCGCCATAGTGATAGTATTGGACAGCGTCACTCATTCTGTGAGTGGACACACCGCCACAGTGACAGTATTGGGCAGCGTCACCCATTCTGTGAGTGGACACACCGCCATAGTGACAGTATTGGGCAGCGTCACTCATCCTGTGAGTGGACACACCGCCATAGTGATAGTATTGGACAGCGTCACTCATTCTGTGAGTGGACACACCGCCATAGTGACAGTATTGGGCAGCGTCACTCATCCTGTGAGTGGACACACCGCCATAGTGATAGTATTGGACAGCGTCACTCATTCTGTGAGTGGACACACCGCCACAGTGACAGTATTGGGCAGCGTCACCCATTCTGTGAGTGGACACACCGCCATAGTGACAGTATTGGGCAGCGTCACTCATCCTGTGAGTGGACACACCGCCACAGTGACAGTATTGGGCAGCGTCACTCATTCTGTGAGTGGACACACCGCCACAGTGACAGTATTGGGCAGCGTCACTCATTCTGTGAGTGGACACACCGCCATAGTGACAGTATTGGGCAGCGTCACTCATCCTGTGAGTGGACACACCGCCACAGTGACAGTATTGGGCAGCGTCACTCATTCTGTGAGTGGACACACCGCCACAGTGACAGTATTGGGCAGCGCCACTCATCCTGTGAGTGGACACACCGCCATAGTGACAGTATTGGGCAGCGCCACTCATCCTGTGAGTGGACACACCGCCATAGTGACAGTATTGGGCAGCGCCACTCATCCTGTGAGTGGACACACCGCCAGTGACAGTATTGGGCAGCGCCACTCATCCTGTGAGTGGACACACCACCATAGTGACAGTATTGGGCAGCGCCACTCATCCTGTGAGTGGACACACCGCCATAGTGACAGTATTGGGCAGCGCCACTCATCCTGTGAGTGGACACACCGCCATAGTGACAGTATTGGGCAGCGCCACTCATCCTGTGAGTGGACACACCGCCATAGCAGCATGTACAACACTCCCCAATAGGAAGAAAACCCGCTGGGTTGTTCATCCTGTCACTTGTACCCAGACACAGCTGGGACTTGCTTAACTGTCTCAAGTGAACAGCTCCTCAAACAACAAGATTAACATCTATCAACCCGTAATAACTTCCTTTAGATTAACAGGGGCGATAGGAAACGAGCCCAACCATTCCTGTCCCGCCAGAGATTCGAACCCGGACATCTCGATTCTGAGACTTGCAATTCTTGCAATAATGTTACACATTCCACAATGACGTCCCACAGACATCCTGGGAATAATATACGACCCCGAGTCTGCTCGAGTCTTAGTTCGTCCTGGGCGGGTTGATTTTTTTCCCCAGGATGATTTATGGCGGTACCGCATGGACGCGTTACCAAGTTTCGTTATTTGTGAATTTGTTATTGTCTTCCTGCTATCTTGTTATCGTTAGTATTACACAATTATAATGATGTAAAAATGTCGGTACAGTTAACGTACTGTATAGGCAACAGCAAAATAAATAAGATGGTATTATCCAACCTACCAGTAATTGCACTCCATCAATACACATGTATCTTAAATGCAGCTCTTGCATCTGGACTATTCCCCGCATACTTCAAGAATGCCACAAGAAGATTAATCCCCAAGCCAGGTAAACCCCCAACCCAAACCGAAAACTACAGGCCAATTTCCCTCCTCGAAGTACCAGGTAAAATATTCGAAAAAATTATCAACCAGAGACTTGTGAAGTACATGGAAGAGGAAGGGAAGTATAACACCAGGCAGCATGGGTTCAGAAACCGCAGAGGGGCCCATACAGCAATAGCCTTGATCTACGAGCATATAGCCAACGCAGTGTCGAAAAAAAATCAGTGTAATATAGTGCTTAGGGACGTCTCGAAAGCCTTCGACAAAGTGTGGCACACAGGCCTAAAATATAAGATATCTGAACTAGGGCTTCCCGAGAGATTTACTGCTACCCTCTGCAGCTTTATAGATAATAGAACTGCTAGGCTTAATATCGGCAGCTACTTGGGTGAAGTAATAGAACTGAAAAGTGGAGTACCACAAGGAAGCTGCCTCTCCCCACTCTATTCAACATATATACAGCTGACCTACCCCAACCTCAACATGGAGAATACATCACATACGCTGACGATGTCACCCAAATATATGCCAACCTGGACCATCAAAGCCGCTACTAGCCGACAAGACCAAGGCAGCTATTGAACTCATAAACAACTTTGAGAAGCAATGGAAAATTAGCACCAACAAACAAAAGTTTCAGATAATACACATTGCGAAAAAAACCCGGACCCCATCATCCTTGACAACCATCCGATCCAATATGCGGAGGTAGGCAGAATACTGGGACTAATGATAAATAGAACAGGGATACAAATTCATGTAAGGACCGAATAAATAAAGCCAAAGCAGCATTAGGAAACTAGAAGATTTCGAAGCCTCAGTACTAACATTCAGATCCACCTATATAAGGCTCTAGTTCGGCCGCACTTAGAGTATCCCCCAGTACCACTACACACATAAAGAAAACTAACATGCAGAAAATGCAAGCGGTACAAAATAAGGCGCTAAGGAGAGCAGCAAAACACCGTCCGCCATATAATCAGACAATCCAGGAGCTCCATGAACTCCTGAACATACAGCCACTAAACATCAGACTGCAGCACCAAGCCATCAGGGTGTGGAACACCATTGAAATGTTAGAGGACCCAATGTTTGAAAGATTGCTCCAAGATGAGACGCCCCGCTCCCACTGCTGGTGGCCCAAGAGCCTCGATTCTCTGGATGAAACCCCGCTCCACAGTATATAATCCCCAGATGAGATATACATGTGTATATATGAACAGTTCAAATATGTGTATGTGTGAACAACTCGATAAATAAAAAATGTGTATGAACAACTAGATAAATAATGTGTATGAACAACTCGATAAATAATAATAATAATAAAATAAAGAGCCTAAACAGAACAACATGTGTGGAAGCATCAGGAGCGTGTATATATGAATGCTACACAGTATTCATCTATAGACATCCATATATGGTGAAACACATGTGAAGAACCTCTCACACACTCACAGCTCCCTGACAAGAGGGAGCCAGCTTAGCTTTGCCAACACCCACACATCGTGTCAGCAAGGCGGACAGCCCGCCTGCTTTCATACCTCTCACTGTACTTCCCACTTCTACACTTCCCTTCACCTATGCCTCTCCTTCCTCTTTACTCCAAAAAAAAAAAAAAAAAAAAAAAAAAAAAAAAAAAAAAAAAAAAAAAAACAAAAACANCCCTGCCCGCACACACAAGGGCCCCCTGCCCGTACACACAAGGGCCCCCTGCCCGCACACACAAGGGCCCCCTGCCCGCACACACAAGGGCCCCCTGCCCGCACACACAAGGGCCCCCTGCCCGCACACACAAGGGACCCCTGCCCGCACACACAAGAGCCCCCTGCCCGCACACACAAGGGCCCCCTGCCCGTACACACAAGGGCCCCCTGCCCGCGCACACAAGGGCCCCCTGCCCGTACACACAAGAGCCCCCTGCCCGCACACACAAGGGACCCCTGCCCGCACACACAAGAGCCCCCTGCCCGCACACACAAGAGCCCCCTGCCCGCACACACAAGAGCCCCCTGCCCGTACACACAAGGGCCCCCTGCCCGTACACACAAGGGATCCCCTGCCCGTACACACAAGGGCCCCCTGCCCGTACACACAAGAGCCCCCTGCCCGCACACACAAGAGCCCCCTGCCCGTACACACAAGGGCCCCCTGCCCGCGCACACAAGGGCCCCCTGCCCGCACACACAAGGGCCCCCTGCCCGCACACACAAGGGACCCCTGCCCGCACACACAAGAGCCCCCTGCCCGCACACACAAGAGCCCCTGCCCGCACACACAAGGGCCCCCTGCCCGCACACACAAGGGCCCCCTGCCCGCACACACAAGGGCCCCCTGCCCGCACACACAAGGGCCCCCTGCCCGCACACACAAGAGCCCCCTGCCCGCACACACAAGAGCCCCCTGCCCGCACACACAAGGGCCCCCTGCCCGCGCACACAAGGCCCCCTGCCCGCACACACAAGGGCCCCCTGCCCGCACACACAAGGGACCCCTGCCCGCACACACAAGAGCCCCCTGCCCGCACACACAAGAGCCCCCTGCCCGCACACACAAGAGCCCCCTGCCCGTACACACAAGGGCCCCCTGCCCGCACACACAAGGGCCCCCTGCCCGTACATACAAGGGCCCCCCTGCCCGCACACACAAGGGCCCCCTGCCCGTACACACAAGGGACCCCTGCCCGCACACACAAGAGCCCCCTGCCCGCACACACAAGAGCCCCCCTGCCCGCACA
This sequence comes from Procambarus virginalis, assembly GCA_020271785.1. Taxonomy (NCBI): domain Eukaryota; kingdom Metazoa; phylum Arthropoda; class Malacostraca; order Decapoda; family Cambaridae; genus Procambarus; species Procambarus virginalis. The sequence goes on along the minus strand of WNGS01163947.1, from coordinate 19,554,938 downwards.
CACAAGAGCCCCCTGCCCGCACACACAAGGGCCCCCCTGCCCGCACACACAAGGGCCCCCTGCCCGCACACACAAGAGCCCCCTGCCCGCACACACAAGGGCCCCCTGCCCAAGATTACCGATATTATTTGTCCACAAGAAAAGTGAAACCTGTCTTTAATATATAGGATGTGATACCATGTGTAAGAATTATATAGGTTTTCGTACACCTAAGAGCTGGGCCTGGATTCGTCAAGCATTTATTTATTTAGACAACCCCCTCCCCCCCACCTTACGAAACCTGTACACCTTTCCTTAATCATGACGGTTTTGTTTACATTTATCAAAGGGACTATGAGCCCAGGGGCACTATGAGGTTGTGTATAACAACAACAACAACCTTGGATTGTGATCTTTCCAAGTTTGTATATGTAACGGCCAGACAAGTAGGCCTCTCATCTCTCTCCTTCCCTCTCTCCACCACCTTATTATTCCTTCCTCCACTAAGGACACCTAGGGGAGGGCACCTACGCCTGGTTTCACCTGATTGGGTGTAGGCCTAGGAAGGAGGCGGATTTTTAGAGCAAGAGACCCAGAGGGGGCGAGGGCAAAGACGTCACCTTGAAGGATCTTGAGTTATCTTGAGATGATTTCGGGGCTTTTTAGTGTCCCCGCGGCCCGGTCCTCGACCAGGCCTCCACCCCCCAGGAAGCAGCCCGTGACAGCTGACTAACACCCAGGTACCTATTTTACTGCTACATACAGGGGCATAGGGTGAAAGAAACTCTGCCCATTGTTTCTCGCCGGCGCCTGGAATCGAACCCAGGATCACAAGTCCAGCGTGCTGTCCGCTCGGCCGACCGGCCGAGTAACGAAGATGGGGAGTAACCTTGATGATTTTTAGTGTGGACTAGTGCTGGAGGGGGGTGGGGTTACCGGCCACCACCACCAGGCCACAGGGGGTAGAAATAGCCTAAGCTACTCTATCCCTTTGAGATGTATTTCTTTCTTGTCTCAATAAACATACTTGAACCACGAGGCCACAACATCACCTATGCAGAAGCAGTGACAAAGGTATTCGAGTTCCCTGCACAATTTGTACTCCATTACCGTGCCTCTAAGGTATACGATGTTACTAGCTGAGGGATACCTTGGAGTTACCTGGGAGTGTTTCCGGGGCTTAGCGTCCCCGCGGCCCGGTCGTCGACCAAGCCTCCTCGTTGCTGGTCGATCAGGTATCCTTTGGAGGTGCTTATCCAGTTCTCTCTTGAACACTGAGGGGTCGGCCAGTTATGCCCCTTATGTGTAGTGGAAGCGTGTTGAACAGTCTCGGGCCTCTGATGTTGATAGTTCTCTCAGAGTACCTGTTGCACCTCTGCTCTTCAACGGGGGTATTCTGCACATCCTGCCATGTCTCCTGGTCTCATGTGATGTTATTTCTGTGTGCAGGTTTGGTACCAGCCCCTCTAATATTTTCCACGTGTAAAATATTATGTATTTCTTCTCCCTGCGCACAAGAGAATTCAGATTTAGGCTCTTAGTCGGTCCCAATAGTTTAGATTATTTACCGAGTGGATTCTAGCAGTAAAGGATCTCTGTACGCTCTCCAGGTCAGCAATTTCTCCAGCTTTGAAAGGGGCTGTCATTGTGCAGCAGTACTCCACTCTAGAGAGCACTAGCGTCTTTAAGAGTATCATCATCGGTATAGCATCTCTAGTGTGAAAAGTTCTTGTTATCCAACCTGTCATTTTTCTTACAGTTGTGACGGCTACTTCATTGTGTTCTTTGAAGGTAAGGTCTTCCGACACGAGTACACCCAGATCTTTTACATTACCTTTTCGTTCTATGTTATGATTTGCCTGAGTTTTGTACGTGTTTTCCGTTTTTACATTTTCATTTTTTCCGTAGCCCAGGAGCTGGAACTTATCTTCGTTAAACACCATATTTTCTGTAGCCCATAGAAAGACCTGATCTACATCTGATTGGAGGTTTGCCGTGTCCTCTATATTGCCTGCTCTCATGAAGATCCTAGTGTCATCTGCAAAGGATGATACAGTACTATAGGTTGTGTTCTTATCTATGTCCGATATGAGGATGAGAAAAAGTACTGGAGCAAGCACAGTACCCTGGGAGACTGAGCTCTTCACGGTTGATGGGCTGGATTTTATTTTGTTGACTATTACACATTGGGTTCTGTTGGTCAGGAAATTGTACATCCATCTGCCTATTTTTCCGGTAATTCCTTTTTAACGCATTTTATGGGCAATAACACCATGGTCACATTTATCAAAAGCTTTTGCGAAATCTGTGTAAATTATATCAGCGTTTTGTTTGTCATCCATAGCATCTAATGCCATGTCATAGTGGTCCAGCAACTGCGACAGGCAAGAGCGCCCTGTTCTGAAACCATGTTGTCGGGGGTTATGGAGATGCTGTGATTCCATGTATTTTGTGATCTTACTTCTTAGCACTCTCAAAGATTTTTATGATGTGCGATGTTAGTGCTATCGGTCTGTAATTTTTTGCCTTTGCCTTATTACCTCCTTTATGGAATGGTGCTATCTCTGCTGTTGTTAGTATGTCAGGATAATGCCAGTATCAAGGTTTTGTCTCCAAGAATGTGAAGGGCCTGCGACAGTGATTTTTTACAGTTCTTGAATATGGAGTTCCAAGAATCCGGGCCTGGTGCAGAGTACATAGGCATACTGTTTACGGCTTCCTCAAAATCCAGTGGGGATAGGGTGACGTCTGATATATGATTTGATGTTGGTATCATATCCATGAAAAATTCATTTGGGTTATCAATCTTTAGTGAGTTTAGTGGCTCGTTGAAAACAGAGTTGTACTGCTTCCTCAGTAACTCGCTCATTTCTTTGTTGTCATCAATGAAAGTTCCATCTCCCTTTCGCAGATACCTGCTTGATACTGCTTGATGGGGTTCCGAGAGTTGTTCTACTCCAAGCCCGGCCTGACTTGTGACAGTTTGGTCCACCAGGCTGTTGCTTGGAGCGGCCCGCAGGCCCACATACCCACCACAGCCCGGTTGGTCCGGCACTCCTTGGAGGAAACAATCTAGTTTTCTCTTGAAGATGTCCACGGTTGTTCCGGCAATGTTTCTTATGCTCGCTGGGAGGACGTTGAACAACAGTGGACCTCTGATGTTTATACAGTGCTCTCTGAGTGTGCCTATGGCACCTCTGCTCTTCACTGGTTCTATTCTGCATTGTTTTCCATATCGTTCACTCCAGTACGTTGTTATTTTACACTGTAGATTTGGGACCTGGCTCTCCAATATTTTCCACGTGTATGTTATTTAATCTCTCTCTCTCGTCTTCTTTCTAGTGAGTACATTTGGAGAGCTTTGAGACTATCTCAATAATTTAAGTGCTTTATCGCATCTATGCGTGCCGTATACGTTCTCTGTATTCCTTCTATTTCAGCAATCTCTCCTGCTCTGAAGGGGAAGCGAATACTGAGCAGTACTAAAGACGGGACAACACAAGTGACTTTATGAGTACAACCATTGTGATGGGATCCCTGAATTTAAAAGTTCACGTAATCCATTCGATCATGTTTCTGGATGACAATATTTGCTTGGTTATGCTCCCTAAACGTTAGGTCGTCAGACATCATTATTCCCAAATCCTTGACATGTTTCTTTCCTACTACGGGCAAATTTGGTTGTGTTTTATACCCTGTATTATGTTTAAGGTCCTCATTTTTCCCGTACCCGAGTACCTGGAATTATCACTGTTAAACATCGTGTTATTTTCTGTTTCCCAGTCGAAAACTTTATTAATATCTGCTTGAAGTGTTTTCAATGTCTTCAGCCGAGGTAATTTTCATAGTGATTTTTGTCATCTGCAAAGGATGATAAGAAGCTGTGACTTGTATGTTTTGCTGTATCTGATAGAGAATAAGGAAGTCCGCATCTACTGTTTCTTAGGGTATGCGGTTTGAGCATATTTCTATGCTACTGAGTTATTTTTTCCAGGCACTGGTTCCAGTTTGCGATTTTCTGCTGTTCTTGCCCAGCTTTATTTCTGGAAAGAATCGGTCATGTTTATTTGGCTCCCATTTATACGTTTATTAGTTGAGTGTTGAATTGCTGAATCTCCCCAACCGGCAATCGGGAGTGGTTTGAAGTCGATCTCCCTATCTTCTTGGGGTTATGGGATGTGAGAGGTGATTTCGGGCTTATGTCCCCGCGGGACCCGTGCAATCGGACCGAGGCCCTCCACCCCCGGAAGCAGCCCGGTACAGCTGACTACTCCCAGTACCACTATTTTAACTGCGTAGGTAAATCAGGCGACAATCAGGTAAAGGAAACATCTGCCCATTGTTTCTTTACTGGCGCCCGGATCGAACCCAGGACCGACAAGGATCACAGCTGGCCAAGTGTTCTGTCCGGCCCAGCCACCGGCGTCCCCTATGTGCTTGTCAAACCTTCAATTAAGTTGTTTTGAGTCATACAGGTATCTTGTATCATTATGTTCCTGATCAACCGGTTCATCATTATTTGGTGAAATGAGGTCCACGTTATCTGCTTCCCTATTGGTTGGCTTCTACGTATATTCGGCTGGTTTAAGGCAAACCTGTGCACATCCCGTAGCAGGTCATTTGGCATGGGGTGCCGCTTCTCTTGGATTTAGGCTACTTCTGGTATTTCTTTCTGATAATACAGGACTGTATAGCCAGGTGCTTCAATTTCAGTGTCGTAGGTTGAAAGTCCCAAGCAATGGGGATGAATTAATTTGCATTAATAAATAGAGTTTACGTTAAGTTATTCTCATCGTTATTTTTATATATTTTTCCCTAAATTAATTCTGAGACATGGATCTTAAATTGATTTGGACTTTACCTGTGATCTTGAAGAGTTTGAGTAAATATATTTCGTTTGTATTCATAAAGTAATGCAGAATGAATTTCATTCATCCAGTAAGTATTACAAGATAAACGTTCCTTAGCATTGGCATTAGTAGACTAGTCTCTTCCAGAGTCAATTAGCCTAACTATTAAGTTCTAGGAGGAGTGGTAGCGGCATTATTTGTTTAAGTGTACCCTCTATTAACACCTAGTTTATATAATAGAGTGTACAGGTATCTTTAACGCCTTGATCATTTCTCTCTTCCTCCCCCCCCCCCCCCCGACCCTTCACTGATGACTGAGCATATTTTCTGCTGCGAGGGCGGACTCTTCCAGTTCTTTGGCGGGTTATCTTGAGATTCTTCTTGCAGGTTATCTTGTTATCTCAAGGGGGTGATCTCAATAACAATTATTACAGCCCACCATGTTACAAGTTACAGCAAACCATTACAGCGAAGGTCGGTTTCATGTTCAGGGAGTGGTTGCAAATGTTTACAGGCGGTGGTGACGTCAGTGTTACATAAACAGACAAATGCAAACACAGCTGCCACAATTAAGAGCAGATGTAGAGGTTTCGTCGGTGCTTGGGAGAATGCCATGAGGAATCCTAGCAATAATGTGTTTTTGGACATGTTTAGTGCCGCTATTTACAGGGAGGTTTCAGGAGGGGGCAGGGCTAAGCAGATGTTCACACTTGTGCTGATGTTGTAGTGTCCTATTACGGCAAAACTCTTGTATTTTTGTTTGTTGTATATGTATTTGGTGCAGTAATTATACCTACATATGACATGTATTCCGTAAATAACATGTGCCGCTCCGTCTAAAACAGTAGTGGTTGAGTGCAGGGTCCCCACACACACACACACAACCACACACCACACAAAGTGGAGGCCAGGAGACCCACAGTATGTTGGCTGAGTGTCAGGAACCCCACCCACACACCCGGGGAGGCCAGGAGACCATATGTATGGCTGAATGCAGGAAACCCCCTACACACCGCGGGAGGCCAGGAGACCACACAGTAGTGGGCTGAGTGCAGGAAACACACCCCGGGGAGGCCAGGAGACCATAGAGAATGGTGGCTGAGTGCCAAGACCACCGCGCCTGGCATTCTTCAACACAACTTTCACTACTCCAGTCTGATCTACCCGGCGACGCCCGGTGCTCCTGACCCTCTCCCCCTTCCCCCCTAAGCCCTCCCCCCCTTCCCCCTCCCCCCTCCACCCCCCCCATGCTCTTGCTTGCTTGTCGTGTTAAGATTCGCCTACTTGGAACTAAAAGTTCCAAGCGCAGCGGGCTATGGTGAGCCCGTAGGACTCTTGCTGCTCTTTATTACTACTATAAGGCCACTATTCTACCACCCCGACCTACACACCTCCCACTGCCAGTCCATCACTTCATGCTATGTTATCTCGAGTTGCTTTCAAGGATCAATGTACCTGCGGCCCTCCGGGTCTCCTACAACTCGGTCCTCCCCGATACCGTCTGTTCAACTAGGCTGTTGGACGCCGCTGAACGCACAGTACAGCCCTTGTGATCAGAAGCCATGGGCAGAGTACAAGAATGTAACAACGTGTATACATCTCAAAAAAAAAAAGATTCACGAAGCGGTTACGCAAGTACTTACGAACGTCTACATCATTCCTCAATCTTTGATGACGCCTTTGGTTACATTTATTAAACAGTTACCAAGCATGAAAACTTAACCAATCAAACCTGTTATAAAACAGCCTCCTGGTGCTTCGTGAGCTCATTAAACCGTTTTAATAATGTAAACAAAGCCGCCACAAGATTGAGAAAAGATGTACAGGTTCGTAAGTGCTTGCGTAACTGGCTTCGTGAATCTGGGCCCCTGGTAGCCCGTTAGGGTTTTTTAACACGGTAACGAAAAGACCCCGGTAGTTAGGGCCCTTTCTCTTTCGTGTGTGTGTTAACGAGTCTTGGGGCCCCGACCTTTCTGGTTGTGTAAAGAACTATTTCAGTGTGCAGATTTACAACCAGTTCATCTAATATTTTCCGGCAATAGATTATGATACATCTCTCTCACCTGCGCTCCAGGGAGTAGAGATTGAGGGGACTTTAAACTGATATAATAATAATGTTTTACTGAATTGAATCTGGCCCATCTCGAGGCTAAACAACCTCTCGAGGTGTGAATGGGGTTGTTAGCGCGCCACACGAGGAAAACAAAGGTTGGTCACCATCCCGCTAGCAATACTCGCCCTCCCAATCCCATATAATTTATATTTGAGGAAACTCCAATGTTAAAGGCACAGCATGTTAAAATTGGATAAATGCGTCCTTGGGTCGACCGCTGGATGGAATGAACATAGAGGACGGGTTAGAGTCGTGTGTAACCCCGCTTTTCATTCATAAACGGGGGGGGGGGGGTTTTGCGGGTGGATGGAAATCACTTTGTTGGCCTTTGTTTATGAGGACGGGGCTGCCCCACCCCGGACACACTGTCACGTGTCCACGGTCACCATGACACACGCGTGACACCACTGGACACACGCGTGACACCACTGGACACACGCGTGACACCACTGGACACACGCGTGACACCACTGGACACCACGCGTGACACCACCACAACTACACGAGTGTGTGTGTGGGGGGGGGCAGGACACCACCACCGGCCAAACTGTTCCTCTCTTACACAACGTTGAACATTAACACAATAAGCGCGGAGAACAATTCAATACATGTACACATCCTCAAATATCTATTAGCTAACTTTCACCCCAAAAATTCATCCCTAGCTCCCGTTTATTGTTTAAAATATCTTCAGTATATATATCTATATCTACTTACCTCGTTCTTATAACCCCACCTCCGATAATCTAGGGCACTACCATATAGTGAAGGGGGGGAGGGGAGGTTCCCGGAGCCAGGTAAGCCTCAACACCTGGGATTTCCCCCCTGCCCCCCATCCCCCCCCCACACCACCCTCAATAACACTGAGAATACAGGAAAGTGTAGAAGGGCAATAGTGCCCTTCCTCCGAGGCAGCTCCTATTTATATGCCAGCCCAAACTTACACATATATACAAGTCGTAACCCGCGCTGGAGACAACCCTATTCCCCATCCAACTATAGTATTATTATTATTATAAAATAATTTAATATATATATATATTTGTATCTAATTGTATCTAAATTTTCCCGGGCCTCGTAGTACAGTTGGCTTCATTCTGCACTCAATCACAATCGGGAATCTCTGAGTTCCAGTTCTCAGGCGGGCCAGAAATGGTTCGGGCACGTTTCCTTTCACCAAAGATGCCTCTCTTTACCCTAGCAGTCATAATACCCTGGAGTTAGGCCACTGTTGCCAGGTTGCATACTGGGGGGTGGGGGCAGTCAAAACACACACACACAACGAAGGCCATCCTGTCCCCGACCAAACCAATAACTAATTATTAACACCCTTTTAATATCTATAATTGAAATCTTTTACCAATAACCTCAACCAGGGGCCCCCAGCCTACACCAACCTCAACAGGGGCCCCCAGCCTACACCAACCTCAGCATGGGCCCCCAGCCTACACCAACCTCAACAGGGGCCCCCAGCCTACACCACCTCCAAGGGCCCCCAAGCCTACACCAACCTCACAGCTAGGGGCCCCCCAGCCCTACACCAACCTCAACAGGGCCCCCAGCCTACAACACACCA
>WNGS01163947.1:19486201-19528877 GCA_020271785.1 Procambarus virginalis | reverse complement strand
ATATTCCCTAAAACCAAACATGGCAATGAACTGAAGCATTATGTGCAAGAATCTTGCAGAATTCTTACTCTGTAATACAGTGTAGTTACAGGACGAGAGCTACACTTGTGGTTTCCTGTCTTCCAGTACTATCACATGATGCTTTAAAACTACCGTTATTTTTGGCATCCACCACTTTGTTCAACAAGGTGTTGTTGAACTTTTTCACTGTCAATCATTCTGTTTGCAAAGTGAACATTTTTAATGTTTTTCTGGCAGCTTTGTTTCCTTGGTTTGAACCTACGTCCTCGTGTTCTTGAAGATGCAGTTTTCAAATGGTCGTCTTAGTCACTTTTGTCGATTCCTATTACTATTTTGTACATAGCGATCATACCTTTTTCCTTCTTCCAGCTTTGGCATATTTAACACCTCTACCTCTCCTCACAGCTCTTGCTGTTTACTTCTGGAAGCCATTTAGTTGCATGACTTTACACCTTTTCCAATTTACTGATATTCTTAAGATATGGGCACCATACAACCGCTGCATTTCCAATTTCGGTCTCATAAAAATCATGAACAATTTCTTCAAATATTTCACTGTCCAGATATTTAAAACGATTCTAACAATGGAAGAATGGCATACACTCCTCGCACAACGTTTTGTGATATTTGGGCGAGTGTTCCCAGAAGCTGCTCCTAAATCTTATTCTTTAAAGAATTCAGATAAAGATTTTTCGCATAATTTGTAGGCTGTGTAGGGTCTATTACCTCCTATTCCACATTCCATAATGTGGCATTTATTCTCATTAAATTCCATTTACCAGGTATTACATCACTTATTTTGTCCAGTCTCTTTTGTAAGGGATAACAATGATCTAAGTTTTTCTTCCTTAGTAACCTTAGCAAACAAACATGTTTATATAATTCTGTATTCCTTCTAGTAGATTTAGACAATGAACGTTACTATTGCTAGAACTGAACCCTGTGGTACTTCATTAGTAATTAATACTTCTCCAGTCTGATATATTGCCCCCCCCCCCTTTTTTTTTTTCTCTTCCCAAGTTAGGAAATGTTTTCATCCATGTTAGAAGTCTCCCTGTCATCTCTCCAGTATGTTGCAGTTTCCAAAACAACCTCTTATGTCAAAAGCTTTGTTTAGGTCCAGATAAATGCAGTCAACCCAGCCATCTTTTTCCTGTAAACTGTGGCTTTATCATGGAAACTAGATAGATTTGTTTCATGGATTTTCCTGTTTGGAAACCATCTGTCTGTCTGCTATTATATAATTTGTCTCCAGGTGCTGTGCTTATTTAATTTATTTTCTCTAATGTTTTGACTAAAACGTTTGTCAATGATACAGGTCTATAATGAATCACCAATGATTGACGATTGAGAGGCAAGACCAAAGGAGCCAAGCTCAATCCCTGCAAGGACAACTAGGTGAGTATAATTAAGATGTTCTTCCCTGCTACTGTTTTTGTAAACTGGAACTGTTTGCCTTTTTTCCATATATCTACCAAGACTTTTGTACACAAAGATTACTGAAAATTCAGTTAAAGTGCAATGCCAAGCTCAGATGCACATTCTCTCAGGACACAAGGTGAAACTCCATCTGGTCCCATTATTTTGTTTTTCCTACTTCATCTCAAGCTACTTCTATGTACTCTATGGATTTCTCTCAAAGCTTTCAGTACACTAGGCCCCTTCCCCATCTCCTTACTGCCATCTTTTCAAATTTCTTCTCGTCACACTACTCTTAACTACAGTAATATTTGTTCACCACTCCTCCATTCACCTACATTTAGGATTCCTTCTCAACGCATTAGCAATATTTACAAAGCCACTTTTCAATGTATTTATGCAATCTGCACAACCTTGCCCATCATATCAACTTTGTTCATTACCTACCATTCATTTTCATAACACTACCCTGAAATATGGATTAATGTCTAGACACTTAAATGAGGATTTAATTTAAGAGCTTTGAAAACAGCATAATTTATTGACGTAATTAATTTTAAGATTAATAGGTTTAAAATATAAGGACATAAAAATTGAATCCATTTAAAATCTATTGACCAATATCAAGTGCATTAATTCTGCATTGAAGGTTACGAATTTCAAGATTGTTTCTTTATTTTAAAATGGAAACTAATAAATGTTTCTTTATATTTTACAATATTTATGAAATTTGGACCCATTTCAGAAGTCTACTAAGTGATCAACCTTGTGTAGAATACTTACTTTTAAATTAGGCAAAACATCTTTTTCAATAAACATCAAGTTATAGATGCAAATAGCACACTAAACCTTTGCTCAATATTTATGTACTGTACAATGAATCTTCATGGCAGCTAATACTGGTGATTCTTCACAAAGAGACCAGCTTTGCCGGCAGCTCCAGAACACGTCCCCGCAACATACTGGCCCAGCGATGCTGCCCCGTTGGCCTTTGCTCGCCTCAGTAGTTCAGCCTGTCCTGCTTTCACGTCCTTTCCACTCCATGCCTTGAGGGCAGATGCCTGCATTGCTCTTCCGTAGCTGAAAGTCAGAGCCCAAGGCTTCTTGCCGGCTGTGCATTTGTTTATGGCATCTAAGTGCACTGTGGCTTCCTCCTCTGACTGTCCGCCAGAGAGGAAGCAAATTCCAGGCACTGCTGCTGGTACTGTCCGTGACAGTGCCAACACTGTTGCCTGCAAGAAGTACAAATTTAAATATTCAATTTAATCAAAGGCTCACTATAACAAAAGGAAGGAATAGCAAAGTCTTAAGCATGTGACACTGTCAAGTATTTAAGGAAAACTTGGTTTATTTTATAGTTTTTCTAAAACCTTTAATTTAAAATCCCTGCATATACTTTAAAGGCATCCTACCATGCAATCAGGGCGTATCTAGTTACCCCATCTAGCTGGCAAATCTTGCACAATCATATTATAAAAAAGGTATTTACAATACAAGTTCAGATTACCATGCATTTATCATCTGCACTAACATGGTACAGTACAGTATATTTGCACAATTAATTTTTTTACCTCGGCAGCCTGCTGTGGTGTGTATTTTGTGGGACACTCTTGACCAGCCAGCACCATGTTGGGTTTAAGAAGGGTTCCTTCCAGGAAAACGTGGTGATCATTGAGAGCCTTGTAGGTGAAGGCCAGCACAGTCTCCGTCACCTTCTGTGCCCGGACCAGGTCATGGGACCCGTCCATCAGCACCTGACAAATTACTAATTGTATAGTATTGATATTCAGCATTATTGTTTTAACTAATTGTTCAGCAATTTGAGCTTAAATAATAATCAAATTTATCTTTTACATGTAGTCAAGCACAACAAGATAAATATAAAACCCTACCTCAGGCTCAACGATGGGAACAAGACCATTCATTTGACAAATTGAAGCGTAGCGAGCCAAGACGTTGGCATTCTCCAGCATACCAAGGTAACTTGGAGTGTTTTGACCAATCTTCAAAACACAGCGCCACTTGGCAAACTCACAGCCATCAGCCTTGTATTGAGCACACCGCTTGGCCAGGTCATCGAGGCCCTGGGTAGTACTCTCTCCCTCTGATCCCATGAGTGACACTACACCCTTGTCCACCTGTAATGCAAAACAACAATTTCCAAGTGTGTTTACTAGTTTTATAGAAGAGGAGCATAAAGTACTACTACTACATTTATGACTATAATGATTTTGTATACATAAAAGTACATTTAAGAAATCCCTAGTAATTAATACTAACTTTTAATAAGGTTTGTGTCCATTACTGAAATAAGGTTATTGGCACAAACCTACCTTTATGCCTGGGATGATGCCCAACTCTTTGATGAGGTCGACAAATGGGCGTCCATCGTCAGACTTCTGGTAGAGTGTCTCGTGGAAAAGGATCACGCCAGAGATGTTGTTGCCCAGTTCCTGTTGATGTAGCATACTTTATTAGATTTTATAGTTACGTTTTTACACTAACAAAATATTATGCCGATACTCTTCTCTGGCTCATCAACACGTACAATTTCAGGTAATAACCAGCTAATCTAGTTTCCAAACCATTACTCCCAATAAGTTAAATAACCCTTAACTAGCATTATTTTTTATCAACAATCTCTTATCTATTATATGCACAACATTTCACCTGAAGACAAGAACGCCTAGGTTTAACCCGTTATGCATATCTAGAAAGCAAATTTAGTTCTCATAACCCCTATATTCCCCACATGCCAATAATTTCAGTCATTGTGCTATATGGCTTCTGGATAGCCACAAGTCCTTCCTTTACGGGCTATTCATGCCCGTGCCACCTCTTGGGTGGCTTAATCTTCATCAATCAATCCTCAATCAAGTCCTTAAGTAAGGAACTTTAAAGATTTTACTTTTGAATGTAGCATCATCATACCTTATCTGAAGTGAAGAGTAGCTGGCGGTACTGGCGGCGATTCTCTTCAGTGTTCTCGAGGCCGATGTCAGCGAGGCGCTTCCCCATGGTGCCCGTTGATTCATCGGCGGCCAGGATGCCCTTGCCGGGGGCCACAATGGCATTGGCAATACGTTTTAGCTCCTCCTGAAGCTCTGGGGCTGGGTAGTCGAAGTAGGTAGTCATGATGGTGATGCCTAGAAAGCAAAACACATCATTAGCGTTTTTTTATAATGCTATGGTTCAAAATATGTTTTTCTTTTTATTTCTGATGGTGTCAGAAATGTCATTTGTCTAGCTGCGTAGAAAACACAAATGGTGTTTTATTTCTGATTTTAGTCATGATGGTGATGCCTAGGAAGCAAAACACATCCTTAGCGTTTTTTTTTTATAATGCTATGGTTGAAAATGTGTTTTTTCTTTTTTATTTCCGTTATTAAGGAGTAACAAATTAAAAATGTCAATCTGGTTTTTTGTTCATATAATTACATGCTTTAATTATTTACACATCGATTTGCAGTACAGTATCTGGCATATCAATTTAATGCTAAATATAACGCAAATATTGAGCATGAACCTCTTGTCTATACAAAATTTTACACTGCTATGAACCTAAGGGGATTTTATGTATTGTCCAGACTATAGTGCATTAACAGTTAAAAGGTATTTTGACAGATACATTTCTTTCACATTTTCTTTCACATTAAAACTATTATTACATGAAATTAATCACATGCAGTGGTTAAAGTAATTATGATTGCAAAATATACTTAGATGTGAATACAGTTAAATCCAGCATTTCATGTTTGGAGGCACGCAGATTGTGAAAGCGAGATTTACAATTTCCCCCAATCATGAACAAAATCATCATATAGTTAAGCGAGGGGAGGACGAGACAAGAACAGGAAAATATGGGGGGGGGGTGTCAAGGGCTCATGGAAAGGGAAAGGTGGGGGGAGAGAGTGCATGGAAGAGGGGAGGAGAGGTCGAGGGCACGTGGGAAGGAATGGGGTCGAGTATTGGAAGCTCTTCAACGTGTTTATAACGTTACCTACAAAAACCTATGAACACAAATTTTAATTCCCACAAGAGGAGGGAAGCAGTCAACTTCAAGATTGCTGCCATCTTGACAAATGAACTGTCAATTAACTTCAAAAACAAAGGCAGAAGTGCTGATAGAATATTTATTCTTTAAATCCTTAAAATTTGTTACATCATAGCTGAATTGAGTACGTACAACTACCGAAATATGAAAAATCTATATTTACTAGATTGTTTAATATATATATATATATATATATATATATATATATATATATATATATATACATACATACATACATACACAAGGAAGACTTGCATATACACTAAATATACATATACAAATAAATATCCATATACACTAAAACTAAAGTACAAGCAAGTTGCTTCTAAACTAGTTTTTACGTAATCCACAGTCCAGATGAATGTCTGCATGAAAGCCTCGTGTACCGGGGATCTCTCGATCTTAGTTCACAAACATTTCCAAATTTTAAACTTTCCCAAGTCACACTAAGGCGAGGCATATACGTGATAACTTATCATTCTTATCGAAGGCCGCAGTTTCGTCATAATCATACATCCGTATAGATACTATATGTACATGTAGAACCTAAACCATGAAATTTGTCTATTTAATCGCCAACAGTAACTGTGCACACATCCCCATTGGAATTTTAACACTATAGAACGTGCAATTGCGAAGAACTTTCACTCTGGTGACCTTGACGCAGAGCTTTGATTTATCTCTCCTGTGTGATATAAACTCGGTACAGCTTTTTTTCCTCAAAACCAAGGAGTAAAATTATTGATCTAAACCAAGTACATATCCCAGCTTTAGCCAATTTGGCTACTCATTGCCAGGGACAGAAGCCTAGTTTGTTTATAGATATCCCTCTGGGCTAATTAATAGTGGACGGTAGAGCGATGGTCTTGCTTCATGCAGGTCGGCGATCAATCTCCGACCGTCTAAGTGGGTGGGCACCATTCCATCCCGCCGTCCTATCCTAAATCCTTATCCCTTGCTGTATAGTCGTAATGGCTTGACGCTTCTCCTGATAGTTCTCCCCCTCCCCCCCTCCGGCTAGTATGTGCTTCTAGTCTCTGATTGGGGTTTTCTGATTACTTCCCACCTAGGATGCACTGACAGTTCGGCGAGATAGATGAAATTGTTTATGTAATAATAATCTCCGTTATGCTTTTTGCGCTACCGCTCACAGGATGAGTATGGGGTGCACAATAAACTAGCCGCCTCCGGCGCGACAATAATAAAAAATAATTTCCTATATAAACCCAAGTTTCACCTATTTGTTACTAGGCGAGCAGAGGAAATAGGTGAAGGGAAACCCTCAAAAATCTTGCCTCGCTCTGCGTTCAGTAATCTTAATTGCCCAATCAGTTGCAGAAAATAATCTCAGGTCTTGGACTTCTGGGGGAGGGGGGGGGCGTAGAAATAGCCTAAGCTACTCCAGCCTTTTAGAGATGCATCTTCGTCTCAAACTTACTTGGACTTGAACTTAAGACTACTTAATTATTGTAAGGCAACTGCATGTATACAGGTTAACGTAATTACCTATAACTGCGTAGATTCCTAATACCTATTTCAGATCCTCCCGATCGACTAGAGCCACAGTGGTGTTAGCAGCAAGAGTTATGTAACCTATCATTTCTAGGCAACCGACGTTTGACAAAGTACATGTATTGCCGAGGTCGAACGAAACACAGAATGGGGAATTGTTTTATTAAACTATATAAAGTAAATGTAAAAAATATAAAGCAGAAGTGTAAATAAACATCATGACGGAGTTCCCATAAGGGCGTAGGGTAGAGAGGTGCTGTGCGTACCTATGTGAACAATTTTCCAAGGGCATGAGGAAGAGAATACAAGGATAACTAAGTTCGTACCGAGTAGGTGAACATAAAGTACTAGGTAGCAAGATGAGTGAGGGGTGCACGAGGGCAAGGGGTGACAACTTAGGTAGGGAAGCATGCAAATTATAAACAGATTTAAGAGTAAAAGTGGCGCCCGATGGACCGGGTAGGGGGTGGCACTCCCTCACCACCAGCACGGCTGGCGTCAGCCCCCATATGCAAATATACTACATTTCTTTAGATAATAGTATCGGGCCATTATCTCTAACAAGATTGATCTCTCCAGGCGAGATACTGAGCAAGGAGCAAGAGCAGCGAGGCGTCTCCAGCCCTCCACCGCCAGAAGGTTAAAGCTCCACGTACACAAACAAAAAACAAGGCTTTTACATAATGCCAGTGACTGAACTCGTGCCAAGACCAGTGAAATGTTAAGGACTCTCATGTTACGGAATATACTTCAAGCTCTGAAATCGCATCAATATTATATAATTAGCAGCATGGCATTAAACAGATTGATGAAGATATAAGCCATCCCAAGAGGTGGCACGGGCATGAATAACCCGTAATGCATATAACAATTTTAACTATATAGTCATATTAAAAAGGGTAAACATCCACATCCCTGGACTCTTGAGGGATGCGAGTGCACACCCATTGTGTGGCCTCAACATTCTTTATGTGACTAGTTCACAATTTTTATTTTTTTGCATAGATGGGTACAGGGAGACATGTACTGTAGCTTAGCTTGGAGATTGATTGCTGTAGTCCACTCTTTGAACCCGTATCTACGGCAATCTATATTAATTGCGCATTAAAACTTCGTGTCCACTTTAAGCATGCAGGAGCGTTACACATTATATATTATTATATATTATATATTATATATAAATAGCCTATCTCATAGTTATGTAAGCAACTGGCATCGTTTTATCAAGCCAACTAGTTACTCATTAGCATAAAGTCCTACTGTCACCTCACGTCAAAATAAAAAGTAGGGTGATGCAGGCTATAGGTAAAGCCAGCATACGCGACACGGTGGAGGAAGTATAAGGGCAGCAGAACCACAATATACACGGTACACAGTACTTGTGTCGCAGGAGTACTCACCAGGGGGTCGTGTTGAGCGTCTGGTCGGTGGTGGTGTTGAGGACGGAGTGATCGGGTCCTGGTCCGGGGCTCAGGGCGGCCGGTCGGCCCTCGCATCAACGCTCAAGATCACTCCCTGTTACTAAGCCCTTCTTACGTTCACTCTGCCAATTCTAGCGTTCGCTGTTTGTCTATAAATCTTCCCTAACGTCGACCATAACGAGTTCATTTCTAACAAAGCAATCAAGGAAACGTTCTGTTTAAACATTTGATGGTACGCTGCTTTCTCTGGAGCCTGAACGCAAAAAAATGGCAGGCAAAACGAATCAAAATTTCAGTCTGTCTCAAACAGTAAGAAATATTCTCTTACTAACATGTGTCGAGGGTCACGTACCGCTGCTTATAGGGACCAGTTCAGAATAAACAATCAGCGTATCCTAACCCGTACGGGAGCGTGACATAGAGCCCATACTCGCTTATCTCGGAGGCGTGTCGGGGGTGTGTGATCAAGCCTGGATGCTCATTGGCTGTTGTAGATCCAGCAACCAATGAGGGCCCACACTCGCCACTGCCATAAACACCTGTTGGACAAGTGCTTACAGTGCCGTACACACTTGTGGGCAGGTGTTCACAAATGGGTATGTGAGTGGTCTACATGTCGCTGTTGCACCAGGTTCAATTGTATGAAAAGCAAATGTGGCAATGTTGACAAAACGAACTGACGCTAAATATATATACGACGCATATACTTATTTTGGTGCGAAATTAGTGCATGTTCTTGAAGGGTCACACCCTCTTCTCTACACTCTCTACTTCACACCATCTACTCTACACCATCTACTCCAGACCATCTACTCCACACCCTCTACTCCACTATTTTTTTTTATTAACAAGCCTATTTTTATATTTTTAACTTCATGGAGGACTAGTTTATTGGGCAGCATCACTACTCGTCCTGTGAGTGAACATACCGCCATAGCAGCATAGATACACGCAGGTGATGCTACCCAATTCTGTGTGAAGGATTGCAGAAACTATAAATGAAGTTTCAAGTCTTGAAACTCTTTGAGTTTCTTAAAAGAGTTCATCTTCAAGAGTAGCTATGAGTTCATCTAATATTCTCCCGTCTCACATGATGGTTAGTCATACATGAAGATATGAGAGAACATGTGATGACAAGTTAAGGAAACTCAATCTCACAACCTTAGAGAAGCAAAGGAGATATGATCACTACATAGACACTACTGAAAGAAAGAAACAATGATGATAGCCTCTTCAAATTTAGACAAAATAGGACAAGACATCGGTGGAAAAACGACTCGGAGCAGAAAGGATTACCACAAGGCCAGGAATGACTTCCTCAGAGTACGGAAGCAAAATAGTCAGTTGGAAAATTTAAAGGCAGATATATTTATAATTCCCGTTGTCAAGAACTGAAATCCTGTACTTTAGATAGTAAAAATCTTCCTAGAGACACTATTGACCTTCATCAGCATGCAATCCACAGCATTTGCTTAACTCCCGGATAAGAGCGACGGTCTGGCTTCATGCAGGTCGGTGTTCAATCCCCGACCGTCCTAGTGGTTGGGCACCATTCCTTCCCACCGTCCTATCCTAAATTCTTTTCCTTACTTCCCTTCCAAGTATATACGACTAATATTATATATATATATATATATATATATATATATATATATATATATATATATATATATATATATATATATATATATATATATATATATATATATATATATATATATATATATATATATATATATATATATATATATATATATATTCGTAATGTCTTGGCGCTTTCTCCTGATAGTTACATTACTTACCAGGTACCTATTTTACTGCTAGGTGAACAAAAGCATTAGGTGAAAGGAAACGTACCCAACCGTTTCTGTCCTCTCTGGGAGATCAAATCCGGGTATTTGGATTATAAACCGAGGACGCAGACCATCCCAAATTTGTTTCCCAGCGACTTCAGCAGGAGAACAACAGAGAAGGAACAGATGATGAAATAGAAGCAAGGAGAAGACACATGTCATAGAGACCGACAGGAAGATATGTGAGGAACTAAACAGGTCTTGTCAACAGAGCAAGGTTCCTGAAGTGATAGGGATGGTGTCAAACAGCATAGTCCATTTAAGCCAGTTCAGATGACCACATACGAAGGCGCCTCCTGCCGGAGCCGAGCACGACTAAGGCAGTCAAGAAGATACCACCATTCACACTGAGAGAAGTAGAGGATGGCTTGTGCTAGCCACTTACTGTTATATATAAAACAAATCGCTTGAAACACGAGAGCCGCCAGAAAGTCGGAAGACAGTCACTGGGTGTTATGTGACAGACAGGAGCCACAGTCACAGCCCACGTAACACTGCTTATCATGCAGTGTGACAGAAAGGACAATAAATGTCAAGTATGTAAACTTGTGAAGGTCTTAAAACCAGAACCAGTAAATGGTAAGGCATTTAACTTAATATCACGTACACTTACGTGAGCACACGTACTTGTACGTGCTAAATACAATGTACTATGTACTATGGTTTTGACAAACGTCAACACCATAGTCAACTGGATGGTATTTAGGAAAGCTGCTGACTGTTATAGTACGGTTAATGGGTATTGCGTGGGGGGGTTAATGGGAACTGAAAGGGGGTAAAGGGTACAGAATGGGGGTTAAGAAACGGCGTACATATTATATATATATTATATTATATTATATTATATATATATATATATATATATATATATATATATATATATATATATATATATATATATATATATATATATATATAAATTTCTTCAGTGCTGCACAGGCAGGAGGCGCTGCCAATCACAGGGAAGCAGCCAAGTCAGGTAAATACAGAGACCTTGATCACCACTACAGTTTTGTCCCCATTGCCTCGGAGAAACTTGGTGCCTGGGGTAAAAGTGCTGCAAGTTTTTTGAAGGAGCTGGGGTCCAAGCTAATTGAAACAAGTAGAGACCCTAGAGCCGCCAGTTTCCTCTTTCAGCGCCTTAGTGTGGCGATCCAAATGCTCACTGCATCCATGGTTCCTGCCCGCCATCTGAGGAGCTGGAGGAACTCTACAACTTGTGACAAGTAGCCTTATACCCCTGCATGTAACCAATGTTGTAACCCTTTTTGTGTAATGAAATTTTAAAATAAAGTTAGAGATATATACACACATACAAAAATAATAAGGGTGGTAGGAGAAGAAAATATCAAAAAGAGTTCAGTGAGGATCCACAAGGTCTTTTGTGAGTACTCTTTATTTTCTTCTCCGAGGCATGGGTTCCTACACTTGCACCAGAGGTGGTACCCCCTATATTTTATATATATATATATAAATATATATATATATATATATATATATATATATATATATATATATATATATATATATATATATATAACATATACATATATATATATATATATATATATATATATATATATATATATATATATATGAGAGGATCACACATGAACACTGTGGTGGTGAAGAGAGAGCGTGTTCACATGACTCACTGGGTGAACACGGATGAGTCAACAATAGATGGTGAATCACCACAGATCAACTGATGTTGACGAAACTCGCTACAGTATTGTATTACATTTAATAACAATCCAACTGAATAAAATAACACTGCTCAAAATACGTAGGCTAAAATAAAAATAGAAGAACACATAACTATGGTAAATATAAATACAAATAATACAATGTTATACAGTGACTCAATACAATACTCATAATATAACACAGTACAATGGTACAAAAATTCTGATAATACAACATAATACAATAACATTAAAATATACAAAATACAACACAATACAATAGTAAAAAATGTACAAAATGCAACACAGTACAATAGATAAAAAAATCATAATACAATACAATACAAAAATACCCACAATGAGGCTTAATATAATGGAACAAAAAGTTAAAATTTAACACTATGCAATAATACAAAAATAGTAAAAAAAATTCAGAATAATACAATATAACAAAAATGCACAATAAATCCTAATACATTGATACAATATAATACAGTGTTACAATGCAATGTGCAATACGATGCATTTATACAATAAATATAATGTAACACAACACGGTGCCACAAAATTACATAATGCACCATAATACATTGGTACAACATAATGCAATGATACAGCACAGTACAAAAATAGACAATCCAACACAATACAAAAGTACAATACAGTGAAACAATACAATATAATGATACAACACCGTACAATTACACAACACAACAATAATATAATACAAAAGGACAAATTGAAAAATACAAATTGAACAATACAATAGTATTACCCAGCACTATGGAAAACAATAGGACAATGCAATAGTAAAACAGAATACAATAATAGATCACATTATTACAACAATACAGCACATTAATGCAATATAATAGTTCAACAAGATAATAGATAGATCGATAAATAAATAGACGACTTTCAAATATTGCACCAAGTAATGGCGAGAGGAAAAAACTACAGTATACATTACATTTCAATTAATAATGGATGAATGGTAATAAATTGGTGTATGTTTGTATGTATACCAGACAAAGTCCATTTAATAGCAGAATTTAGCCATTTTGTGTAAAAACTTTTATATCTCATATTATTAATTGTAATCGAAAAAAGTCATAGTTTGTTTATACAAGAGATGAAACAGAGAGCCATGAGCTAGAGCGATGTGCTGAGTCCATAAGGAGGCCGAGCAGCTTCCAGAAATACCTTCCTGTGATTGGCTGTTGTGGGGAATACCAACACTCTTTTATGAATAAAATTTAAACTAAGAAATAGGTCCTTGTGCACAACAACAAGGTTGTTGTGAAAAAGAACAACAATTTCTGTTTTGCACCTGACAGAAATCTCCATCAAACTGAATAATTTACTGGAATAAGAGGGCAGAGCAGTGTATCATTATATGTGTCACGGCAACCCCCAATAATAACGTCACAAGTTAGGTAGCCAACCCAATTTTATATAACATCTGTTATATCCTGCAATATTAATTATCACTTTATTAACACTTTAAATAATTAACACCACTTTTTTGGGTAAATTAAAGTTAAAGCAGAATTCCATAAGCAGGACTGGTGGGCTGAACTAAGATGATTTACTATAAGTGGATGGCACCTATAGCTGATCCCTTCCTGTGATTGGCTGTTGTGTGGATGTCAACAAAGAGTTTCTACCAATGATATGCCACCATTTTATTGATTATGCACCCCATACCGAGCACAACAACCCGCCTTATGGGTTGCTGTTTGGCTATTTATAGTGCGTTGGAAAAAAACGAGATGGCGTTAGTTGTATTTTGTGGGGTAATTTGTTATAATTGTAATTTGATGTCAACAGATGACGTAAGCTGTATCTTATGGCCACTGTTGACCTGCCAGTTGATAGTGTTCTTATCTGCCGACAGATGGCATCAGCTGTGTTATTATTATTTTAATAATACATTAATAATAATGTATTATTATTACTTTAAACACTGATCTATACGTCTGGTAGCTTATAATAAGGTTTTATACCATGCTGGTATTAGGTAACTAGAATTCTGCAATTACTTTTTTTTATCTACTGTTGAGGATATGTAAGACAAATGTAAGGTTTTGAGGCTAAGTAACGAAGATAGTTACAAGATACGAGCCAGATGGTGTTGAGATTGCAAAAGGGATTATGATAAGAACTTAAGCCAACAAATCAATGCATAAATGTTCGCAAATATGGGACTGGGATTTATTTCTCGAAAAGTTAGCAATAAAATACGCTTTCTCGTCCTTTATTTGTAAAATTAAGATCAGGTATTCTGTCTAACGAAGCTGCAAGCTAAAACACCGTTATCCTATAATGTTCATCTGTAGCTTGACCCTAAATATTCGTTTATTAAACGAATTTGTTGTTAGAGTTCATTAGGAATTAACTTTGTTGAAGGCAGAGTTTCCAACAAATACCTTCCTGTGATTGGCTGTTGCTGGGAATGCCAACGCTTATATGAATAAAATGCAAAATAAGAAATACGTCCTTTTGCTCAATAACCTTATGTGTGTACAAAAGAACAACAATTTATGTTTTATACAAGACAGAAATTTCCATCTAACTGAATAATGTAGACCAATTAGAGGGCGGAGGCATTGTATCGCCGATATTATTTGTGTGAGGCAACACCTACTGATGACGTCACAAGTCAGGTAGCCAGCCCATGTTTCTGTAACACCCGTTACATCCTGGGTATTTNATTTGTTCAGTGTCAGAGAAGTTAACAAATGGAATGCATTAGGCAGTGATGTGGTGGAGGCTGACTCCATACACAGTTTCAAGTGTAGATATGATAGAGCCCAGTAGGCTCAGGAATCTGTACACCAGTTATTGACAGTATAGAGGCAGAATCAAGGAGTCAAGTTCAAACCCCGCAAGCATAACTAGGTGAGTACATGCAGAATTACCCGCACAACAACTTGCCACTAACGCACTGAAGAACAGTGGAGGAGTAATTTTCTGTGAGTCAATGTCAACCTTCAAGCACTTAAACCCAACATGCAAAATAGACACTAAGAATTTTGCTACATCCATTATAAACACATTATTAATGCAAAGAGCAAGAGTTTCAGAGTCTCATTTGTGTAGATACCATCTCACGTAGGTGTTGTCCAGCATGACGAACAGACAAGGCAGCTAAAACTGCATGTGATAAGCCTGAAATTGAGCGGGATATGGGCATTCCAATCTCTGCTGTAGAAGCCGCAGTATTTCACAAAATTAGGGAAGACAGAAGAGCAGTCACTGGCACTCAAAGGCTAGAAAGCACGATTATATAAAGCTATTATATTTTTTAGAACCGAGAATTATATGAACAGGCAGCATAAAGTCCACTAGACAGTGTGACACTGTAATTGCCATAATTAGGCTGGTAATTATGCCATCTATGGCAGGTGGCAGCAGGTAATGATTTCCCGAATGGTGAACATTCCAAGTGTAAACTATGTGAACAAGAGCTGGGACATACTCTCCAACACTATATCTGTGATTGCCCTGTTATCAGTGATTTCAGTCCAAATGGTATGCGGTACTTTGAGCTCTGTAACTACTTCATACATTCGAATATTAGAAGATATTCTTGTGCTCTACCCAGTGTGCTAGTGCAGGCTAATAGATCAGCCTTATATTTCGTGTTCTGATTCCATGTATGACTAACTATCCACAAGGTCTTCTCTGAATACTATTTATTTTCTTCTTCGAGGCTGTGGGTCCCTGCAATTGCACCAAAGGTGATACCCTATTATATATATATATATATATATATATATATATATATATATATATATATATATATATATATATATATATATATATATATATATATATGTGTGTGTGCCCATTGCTTCTGAGACAGCGCCTGGGTTTTTTTGAAGAAACTGGGTTCTAGGCTAATTGAAACAACAACAGACCCTAGAGCTGCCAGCGTCCTTTTACAGCGCCTCAATGGCGATACAGAGGGGAAATGCACACTGCATTCAGAATTCCTGCCCGCCATCTGAGGAGCTGTAGGAGCTAGACAACTTATTATAATCATCTTTGTACCATATATGTAACTCCTTTTTTTGTAACCAAGTTTAAATAAAACAAATATACATGCATATATACAAAAGAATGAGGGTGGTAGGTGAAGAAAATATTAGTGTTCAGTGAGAATCCACAAGATCTTCTCTGAATACTGTTTATTTTCTGCTCCGAGGCTATGGGTCCTCACACTTGCACTTGAGGTAGTACCCTGACAACTTATATTATTATTAATTTATTTACACTATGCGTACTAGTGGCTTTAGGTATTGTATGCTCTATCTATAAATCCAACATTGTTTGTAAATCAACTATGTATGTAGTTTCCTGAATAAAATTTACTTTACTTACTACTTTACATGTTTATATATGCCCGACCACGGCAGGATTTATTGAAGGCGTGGCTGCCGAATAAAGGCAGGCATTAACCTTGTAACCAACGAAGGGCAACATGGCCGGATAGGCCGGTTGTCTCTGGGGAAAGCCCGTGGCGACAGTAATGTTTCCTGGCCGTATTTTACCTAGAATTTCTGGCAAACGTTGCTTTGTACTTTGTAGTGATGGCGTTTGTCTTTGCTAACATCACTATTATATATACATATGTATATAGTAATCCAGCATCCCCCTTTATGTCTAGCTATACAGTATATTCAATTATTGTACACAACCTATTAATATGACTTGAAGAAAGACTTTTGTGGTTAGTAAATAAGAAGAGGAGAGTGTAGGAGGTGCAGGGAGGATTGCAAGAGCCAACGAGGGGAGTGACAGATCAATACAGGGAGGTGCCGGGGTGAGCCGGTAGGGGCAAGGTCATTCTAAGGATTCACTTTCCTCTTGGGTGTGTACTGAATCTACGCCATTTGGGTATCTCAAACGTGTTTCTGTAGCTTGCTAAAGGCAAAATAGGTTGACAGTGTGTGTTAAATGTTTATTATATACACGCGTCGGCGTTCTGGAAATAATGTGAATGGGTTTAAAGTGCGCGGTGAAGGAGGAGGAGGGAGAGCGCGCCTGCGCGGGCCGAGGGGATGAAGGGCGTTTGAAGGAGAGAGTGGACAATATAGCAGGGGACGAGGCCAGGCTCTCACACAGCGTCACCAGGCCCCACCATCACCACCACACCAGGTACTCCTCTCCCTAACCTTCTTTCTTCCCTTTTCGGCCTTCCTCCTCCCGTCCTGCTGCAGCCAGTATCTTGTGAGGAGTCAAGTGAAGGACGTCCTTTCAGCCGGATTGTGGAGGTTACGTTATAAAGGCCGCCGGTCTCCTGTGAGGCACTTTAAATAATTTTAGCCGACACCATCGTTCGTGGTAGTGAAGTGGCGTCACCTTGTACGGGTAATTACACCTGATATTACGACCCAATTAGCTCTATGGTTTCAAATTTTGTATCGTCGGAGTTGATAAAAGAGCCGTGTTTTCTAAGATTTAAGTATAACAATTGTGGTATACCTGAGGTTTGCCGGTGTGTCCGTGACGCTCAGGCCATAATTCTCTTTGTCGCATATAAATATCGTGCCTATATAAGTATATATTTATATGTATATAGGGTGGGAGATGGCATCATTCCTCTCCATGCACCGGCCCAGCATCATTGTCTGCATCATGATTTATTGAATTATGTGCTCATCAATCACTTGTTACGGTCGTCACTGGATGGGGTAACAGCGCAGGCAGCCTAATCTTGGCTAGGGAGAGACCTATTGACAGGTTTCTTGCTCTCGAGAGTTTAGTAGGCCTATAATATGCTAAAGCTATGAGCAGTGTCTTTTTGCTCAGAATTATTGATCAGCCGGCGCGGTGTATCATGGCGTAGGATGCTTCCGTGACCCATATATGTAGTCCACCAGGGTGGATATCATTCATGGTGCGTGCTATATTGTTCATTAACGAGCGGTGAACATTAAACGCAATTTATGGTGGAAATCTGTGTGAGAGAGAGAGAGAACCTTGAGGCTGGGGCGGGGCTTGCATCAGCCGGAACTTTCGTCATGCTGAGCGCGCCTGAGCAATGTGCATCAATACGCCATTATTACATACCTAACATACCTTGTCATAGGAATGTAATCCAGCACACAGTTCACAACTACTGAGATGTTCAGCGGACCTTCCATGTCTATACAAGACACACTCGAGCACGGTTTCCTGTCAGCGTCGTCATATTTTTATATATATGGGTAATTGCGTTAACAGCGGAGAAATAATTTCACCAGATGAAAGCAGGTAACTAACTGTTCCAAGTGTTTTGCGCTGATGTAAAAACTGCAGTTAGTTAGGGCCTGGTTGAGGTAGGAAAACTGTCTTAAGCCTGTAAGACCTGGCTGGCTGCCAGTTTCAGAGGTCGGCCAAGAACATTTCAAGGTGAACCTTGCCTGTGTAGGTTATTTCATAGTAACTTTCATTTTCAGAGCTAATGTAGTTATCTGGACATTATCTTGATGTGAATTAATTAATCAAGGGGGGCATTATTTTATAGTTGATTGTTTTAACTAGCCAAGATTGAGAACAGTGTGGTGTAAGTAGTGTAGTGCACCTATTATCTGGATCTTGCAGGAGAGGTTAGGTGTAGGCTTGCAAAAAAAAAATCATACCAGAGAGATTAATTCAACACATTCTTTTAAGTTGATAATTGGTTTATTCAGTACAACAGACAAGTAACAGACAGGATGAATCTTGCATACAGTACTGTACAGTGTAATAGATTTTTCTCAAATATAAATCAGTATTGTACTTTTATGCATAAATAGCTCTAGGTAGGGAATTTTTTGTCATTGGTTTAGGAAGTGGTTTAATACAGGTTGCAAGTGCATTAAGCACATTTCTAAGTCATGGCTTGCAAGCTTTAAATCAAATACTATGCGTAGACTATCAATATTGAAACAAACTGTTTGCTTTGATAATGGGCTGGATTAATTTGGTGCCTGTTAAGTTTGTAGATTGTTGAGCTTTTATCAGCCTACATTGTGAACAGCGAGAATTACATTCTTGAAGCACATGTATGATATGTCAATAGTTTCTTAGTTTATTTTTAACCCTATACAGCATATTCATCCTGTGTCCTGCAGCACTGTAGTTTGTCACTGCTAATTTTATAGCACTGCTAAAAAAGTTCCCTGTTGGATACCTCCCATAGAGTAAATATATACAAATTGTTATTTGTTAGGATAAGTCAGGATTTTTAAAGAATACCATTGCTGTAGAATGACAACTACTGAGGGCCCTTTTTTTTTAACCCTATTTTATTGGATTATCCATGTGTATGGCTTTTCATCCATGGCAGTATGATCGATGGTTTAATTTAGTTCATTTATTACGAATCTTGTACCTATTCTTTGGGTGGTTCTGTAGTGGAAAAGATCAGAGGTACATAATGGGCTCGGGAACTGAACCCAGGAAAGTCATGTAGCTAAGCAAGTTAGTTTTGATAAGCTAGGTTACAGTTTACAGTATACTGTGTTATATCAACAATGGGTTTGAGAATGACCTCAAATGTAGTCTCAAAGCCAAGTAGTTTACTTATACAGTGAGCTAGTGTTATCATTTATCTTATCATGCAAATCACACCTCATCCAGTGGGTAGTAGTGGAAAGATTAGAATTGCCCACATTTACTATCTACACTTAGCAGACTGGGAATATTTGGCTAAAAGTTTTGGTAGATCATTTTGAAATAAATATTTACACATTTCTTGAACACTGATTATATAGAACTGCTTCTAAATTCACTTGTCTTGCTCTCGGATCTGAGGAAACATTTAAGAGAATGGTCCTCCGTATAATAAGAACTATACTATCCAACCCAAATATATGGCTCGATGCATGAAAGGAGTGTGCATTATTGCATTACCACCTTTTCTTACCCTCCACACTAAAAAGTTATATACTGTACTGTACAATCTTCTTAGATCTTGAGCTACCTTGAGGTTACCTTGAGGTGCTTCCGGGCTTAGCGTCCCCGCAGCCCGGTCGTCGACCAGGCCTCCTGGTTGCTGGACTGATCAACCAGGCTGTTAGACGCGGCTGCTCACAGCCTGACGTATGAGTCACAGCCTGGTTGATCAGGTATCCTTTGGAGGTGCTTATCCAGTTCTCTCTTGAACACTGTGAGGGGTCGGCCAGTTATGCCCCTTATGTGTAGTGGAAGTGTGTTGAACAGTCTCGGGCCTCTGATGTTGATAGAGTTCTCTCTCAGAGTACCTGCTGCACCTCTGCTTTTCAAGGGGGTATTCTGCACATCCTGCCATGTCTTCTGGTCTCATGTGATGAATTAAATCTAGATCTTGAATTAAAAATATTGGTGGTCGGTTTCTTTGTCGAAGGTTACTTGTCTACCATGAAGTCATCTGTGCTGCTCCAGGGGCATAGGAGTGCAATAAGACTGACTAGGCACCCCACAGGGAGGTGTCCTCAGCACTATGCACACATTAAAATTTGAAATAGGGTAGTGCTGAGGACACCTCCCTGTGGGGTGCCTAGTCAGTCTTATTACACTCCTATGCCCCTAGAACAACACAGATGACTCATGATTATACCATTAAACTCTGCTTAGCAAACCCAATGTTCACATAATTAGCTATGCTGCTGATATATACCACTGGATATGCTAACATGCAAGGCACTCTTAACTCTGCATTAGACTTGTGTTAGGACCTAGGTTTAGTTATCTCGTTACATAAAACAGATACTAAATTGGCATCCACCTAGGCAGGGAGGTGTTTGCAAAATGCATCTGTATGATGGGGCTCACAGGGAGCTTGACTGCATAGGATAAAAATAGTTTTGATTCCTTTCTACTTTCTTAATGGCCTTTTGCCCTCTTCACCTCACTGGATTTTGTGATTCTTGCATCTTTAGTGCGATAGTTTCTATTTCTCCAAACAGCCTTCTTTGTCGTTCTTGAGATCGTGAAGCATTTGAGATGTTTGATTTGTTTTCATCACCTATATAAGGTATGCCATTTTCATTCCAGTTTGCATCTTTTTCTGTCAGTGGTATGTGACTTGCATATACAGTACCTGTATTTCTAATGCTAATGTGCCTGTTTTCTCAAGGCATTGGTTAAGTTTACATTATCTAGCTGTCTTTCCTAGCATATTTCTATGAGGTCTTAGTTTATTTGTTCCCAGTTAATCCTTTTATTATTAAAATTTAATTTGCTGAATTTTCCTCCTCTCTGATACAAGACTAGATGCATTGGTCTATTCCCTGGAAACACAAACCGAAACTGTCTATATTTTCCGCTTGTTACAACTTGTAATAAAGTTGTTCCATCTTGGCTTAACGTGTTTATGACGTATTAGAACGTTGTTACAACTTGTTATATTGGTTGTTATAGCTGGTTAGGAGGTGTTAAAACTTGTTCGAACGTTGTACCAACGTCGTAGTATCGGTGTGTGTTTGGCGGGTTGCCCATACACTTTGAACTTCAAATAGGTTGTGATCTGAGTAACATGTACAGTACAGTATTTGTAATCATTGTCTCTAATCAGTTCATCATTGTTTGTAAAAATAAGAGCTAGGGTGTTTTATTTGTTTTAATTTTTGTGTTATCTTTGAAAAATAGTACAAAAGTGTTGGTTGCAATGGTTCATTTTTGCACGTTTGATGAAATGGTTGCTATCAATACCTGTACTGCAATTTAGGAGGACGGGTTGAAATAACTCATTTTGCATTCACATTTTTTTGTCATTTCTCCTTGCAACATTTTAAGTTAATATTTGACCTAATTTATCTTGAAATTAGACACACTTTTACATCTTAAATTTCCTTACGTTTAGACACTTGCTGTACACTTTTCTCTGTACACCCACCTCCCGTCTACTGTATATTTGCACAGCACTGCATGATGATTATTTACAAATAAATCTGAATTCCCTTTTATACCATGCACACTATACTTTCCAACACCTGTGAATTTATACCATTTTTGTAGATTTTCCCACTTGATTGTTCTATTGATTCCATGATTTCCCCCCATCTCACTCTGTCCTATAACATTTTCCTAACACACTGGAGCATATGCACTTAGATACCATGTGTACATACCTCACTTTACATATCTTGCAATTAGTGCAATGTATTTTTTGAATTGCTCATACTCCTAACATACTCCCTCATTCTGTGAAATACGCAAAGCTACATCCCCGTTCATTTTACCCCTATTATTTCCATCCATTCCTTGCTATGCATCTAAACTTCTGAAACACTCCCAACACAGATTTTTCAGTTCTCCCACTTGCCCCTTCCCATCAAGATGTCATGCTTACACCTAACACATCTACTTCACCATTTATACAATTTACTTTTAATTTCTTCTTTCCTGCCCACATTTATTTCGTTAACATTAAATGTAGACACTCGCGTACCAAATTATGCTTCACTGCTCTTTTTTCCTGGATGCCCTTCACCTGCTGGCTGGTAGCAAATCGTGAGGGACTGTAGTCGAATCATCTTGCTACCTGATAAAAAACGGCATGCTTCTCTGAAAATCGGAGAATCTGTTAATATGCTAAAAGACGTTTTGTCAAACATTGAAAGAAATCAAAACTATTAGGGATTAAAAACCTATATAAACAGAGTCCAGATGTCCATCCACTGTCAATATTTGCTGAGAGATACTCCCTAACCCTATAGTTCAACCACAAATATTATAATAGAAATATTATACAACCACACATTATAATACTGTACAAATATTATATTATAACAAGATCACCATGAGAAGGCTAGGTGAAACTTGGATACCTTACCAGTTAGGGTATTTGACGAGGTATATACCTTACGCATGCAGATATGTGTAAGGTAAACGGTCAACTCTCATACCTAAGGACTAACAAATACAAATGAAACATGACAGGACTAATACATAGACCTCTTAAAAAATTGAACATGTTAAAAGACTTGCTTCAAGAGTGATTTGGCCGAGATTTATATTCTGTCCATGAAAGAGGTGTAAGGTGTCCGTGCTAGGCGCCAGTCCTTAACTGTACACCTCTGTTCACTCAGCAGGGATTGGATGCCTGGTTGTTAAATGATTGGCTGGTTGTATTCCAGGGCAACTAGTAGGTAATGCTTGTGATGTGGGTAACCAGGAGCTATGATAAAAGAAAGCTCTCAGCCTGCTAACAGGAATCAGATGTCGGCTGCTCCTGTACCCACCTGTGTTAAAAAAAAAAAATAAACTGCCTCAAGCTCAACAAGCTACAATTTAGGATAGATAACAAGTGGAAGTGCTTTTTTTTCACTTGTAGTAAAGGGCCCACTTAATATCTTGCCCACTGAAGCCAAGTAATGGAATGGAATCTTCCAAAAGCCACTAGCTTCATGTTCTTATCGAGGCAACCAGAGATGGTGGCTGGTTATATTGTACCGGTATACGCAAGGTACACCCTATATCAGATTGGTAATTCTTATATTTGCACCAAACTGGAATGATATTCTATCACATCAATAGGAACTCTTAAGTCTTCCGACTACTACCTTGTTATTTGTCAATCCATGCCCGTTGGTAGGGTTGTTGGTCTTCTGTTACTGATAACAAACTGTGTGGTTTTAAGGGTAGCATTTCCCATGGCCTTCCTCCTAACACCGTAACCAGTGGTGGGACACTGCTATGGTATACCTTGAGGATACCTTGAGGTGCTTCCGGGGCTTATCGTCCCCGCGGCCCGGTCATCGACCAGGCCTCCTGGTTGCTGGACTGATCAACCAGGCTGTTGGACGCGGCTGCTCGCAGCCTGACGTATGAGTCACAGCCTGGTTGATCAGGTATCCTTTGGAGGTGCTTATCCAGTTCTCTCTTGAACACTGTGAGGGGTGACATAGTGACATATGTGGTAAGGTTACATATTGTCCATACACTTGTAATTCACAGGTACTAATAAAGCACTGCCCTGCTTCTTATTGCCTGAACTGCATTGTCCCTCTTATGGTCGTGCATATCTTTGTTGACTGTTCTGACTTCGGGGCGTTGCGTCTTGCTGCCCGACTGTCCCTCACGGTCGCTTGTACCTCAAAAGAATCCTTGGTGAATCCGATGCCTTTGATATCGCTCGCCTTGTGTGCATTTGTTCTTGTACTGTATTGGCATCCATGGTGATATTTAGTGTCTTTTGAATATTCTGCAACTTGCATGGTGCTACATAGTCTTCCTGTGAGCAGTGATAAAGGTTAGAGACAGATAATATGTTCAGGAAGTGAACCTCAATACTTGTTTAGCTACACAAATTACAGCATTAACAAAATAGTTACATAGTTTAACAAATACAGGAGCAGTCACTACAGTGTGTATAGGCAGTCTAAGTCTATACACTATCAGATTAACTGCAGGCTTTAGTGACAACTTAAATTTCATAAAAAAAAACAACCTACAGGAATGCCTCCTTGTTTATTAATGATACTGTACTATTAAATCTTGAGGGGTGGGGCGGATGTTTTATAAATTTTTTTAATTTTAATTGCTAATTGCATGAATTAACAATTGCAATAGTTTCCACAGGTCCAGCATGACTACCTACTTCAGCTACCCCGACCAAGCCCTCCAGGATGAGCTGCGCAGGATTGCCAATGCCATCACTGCTAAGGGCAAGGGCATTCTAGCAGCTGATGAATCTGTTTCCACAATGGGCAAGCGTCTGGCAGATATTGGTGTGGAGAACACTGATGAGAACCGACGCAAGTACCGTCAGCTTCTCTTCACTACTGACAAGGTATTGCTCGTTACTGATCACTTATTTTTCTGCTTTAATGTTTAATATTTACTCAGATTTTTAGTGACTGAATAAACATGTAGTGTGCTAAATTGTATTTGCAATTATTGTGCATAATTTTAACATTCAAAGCAATTTTGCTTGTTAGGGTGTGAGACTAATTCATAAATGCAGTGAAATACAGTACAGTATTGTATATTTTAAATCACTGAATAATGTGGACTCTGCCAGCCTTTGAAATCTGCTTCACTGTCAGTAATTGCTCCTGTTTCCTCTATACCTGTACTATATATTAGTTTACTCTCATCCAACACATGCCCAGCCACTCACATCTTTGCTAACAAAAAACACTTTGTTTTCTCTGTGAATAATGTATGTATGTTGTGGTACATGTTAGCGGATATTATTGTAGCCTTATCTAAACGTTATCCATCCTGTTATTTTGCCCCTCCCATTTCCCTGCCCAAGAAGGGAGGGGGGGGGAGAGTTGGTGACAAGTGTGATCCACTTGTCACTAACGAACCCATCCACTATCACCTATACAAGCAGCCTACCACCCACCAACTAACCAATCATCTGGCTGCTCTTTATCCTAACCCTCCCTGATCCCATCTCCACACACGCCTACCTCTAAACCTAGTTGCACCGGTAACAATTTCAATCTGGGTAACAATGTGCATATAATGGTAACTTTACTATAACTGGAAGCATAACCCCATTTTTATTTTTTCATGCATTATTCAGTTTTTATAACATAGTTATTTAGGTAATAATCACATTTTATAAAAACTTCTGGATTGTTGAACCATTATCTATAATCAATATTTTCATGCATAATGGTAAATAACTTTTTCAGTAATAAAAATTTGGTTATTATAGACATATTTAGTTGTTGTTTGTATGATAGTTTAATACTGTAATTCTATAATGGAGCATTCTCTCTTGTATTTTGTAGTCTGTGTCCCAGTACATTTCCGGTGTGATCCTCTTCCACGAGACCCTCTACCAGAAAGCCGATGATGGAACACCCTTTGTTGATCTCATTAAGGAGAGGGGTATCATTGCTGGCATTAAGGTACTGTATATAATCTAGCAATATATAATAATAATAATGAAAACTATATTGTATATATTTGTTATAAAAAAACATTGTTTTGTGGCAATTTTTTTTATCAGTGGTATTATCACTACTAATTACACAACTTTTTTTGTCTGCTTTCATTAGAGTAAATATCTTGGGCAATACAATGCCCATGGAACCATGCCAATTAATAAACTAACATCACAGCCTATTGTGGTAATGTATTTTAATGAAACCTTATTTAGTAATACAGTATTGTACACTGTGCGAGATCTCTGTTATAATTTGTTGTTGCTGTATGCACAGGTGGACAAGGGTGTGGTGCCACTGATGGGGTCTGAGGGAGAGAGCACCACTCAGGGTTTGGATGACCTCTCTCAGCGCTGTGCTCAGTACAAGAAGGATGGTTGTGACTTTGCTAAGTGGCGTTGTGTGCTGAAGATTG
The DNA here is from genome assembly GCA_020271785.1 of Procambarus virginalis. NCBI lineage: Eukaryota > Metazoa > Arthropoda > Malacostraca > Decapoda > Cambaridae > Procambarus > Procambarus virginalis. Next base: position 19,502,641 of record WNGS01163947.1, on the reverse strand, counting down.
GCAAGAACACCCCCAGCTACCAGAGCATGCTTGAAAATGCTAATGTTCTGGCACGTTATGCATCCATCTGCCAAATGAATGGGCTCGTTCCTATTGTTGAACCAGAGGTAAGTTGGATAAAATGTTAATTCAGATGTATATGTTGTTGAATATGACCGAAAGGGTAAGGTTAATAATTCTAACACGAATCTTCTCGACCAAACCAAAATATACAGATGTATATGTATACATGTGTATGTGTGTGTATATAAATGGGACGATTAATCAGAATGGGTATAGAGATTCAAATGAATCTAGCATTTTCAGTAATCTGAATCTGTCTCATAATGTTGGAGAAATTTATCATTATTTGTGATTCTTAGATTTTTAACATTTAATAACATTAATTTTTCATTTAGAGTAATAATTAATTGTTTAAATTATAATTAACCCCTGCACTGCACACTGGTTCACACAAAAACAAAAATCTAAAAATTTTTTTTATAGTTTGACGTAATTTAGATAATTTAGTAATTTAGTTAATTAGCTTTCAGGAAGCACAAAATCAAAGTGTAAAATCTTTCTCTTATGGTTTAGCTGTAGTGGGCTGGAGAACTTGCTTTTTCCGGTAGAAATGAGGTGAGGTGCCGCATGGGAATAAATTTGTAGATTTATTTTCATTGTTTCTCACTTTATTTACTTTTTTGTTGTTAAAAGTTGTATTGATGTGGTGATGGTGGTGGTCTTATGGGTATGTATGACATATGTACAGATGTGTGTAAATATACGCACACTGTCTATTTACTTGTACTGATATACATATACAGTTCAGTACAGTATATATATTTATAAATCTAAATCTTGTAATTGCATATAGCATACATTTTGCCTGTAAATATATACCAGTACAGTGGTACCTCAGTTTTTGTATTTAATCCGTGCCCAGAGATGATACGAAAACTGAAAAATACAAAAACCAAAAAATAAGAAAACCGAAAGGCATTTTCCCATAAGAAATAATGTAAATGGAATTAATCCGTTCCACACCCCAAAATATATTGACTAAAAAATACATTTTATACAGAATAATACTCTTAGGTACCTTACCTTTATTGAGGACTCTTGTTGGTATATGGAGGACAGTGAGGAAGGGAGGATGGAGGAGAGGTGTTATTGTTTGGAAGGGGAGTTCTCTTCCATTATAACAGCAGTGATAACATTGCTGGGGTACTCTCTCTTACGTTTTCCAGACATACCACTAGAACCTGGTTGGGGCTCATTGCTTGCTTGTCTTACTAAGAATCTGTCTGTAGACATCTGGGGCAAGATTCACAAAGCAGTTACGCAAGTACTTACGAACGTGTACATCTTTCCTCAATCTTTTTACGGTTTTGGTTGCATTTATTAAACATGGAGCGAGTATAATGTTTGTTTACTCGCTACAAGCAGTTTACAAGCATGAAAACTTCCCAATCAACTTTTGTTATTGTTATAAACAGCCTCCTAGTGCTTCGGAGCTCATTAACTGTTTAATAATTGTAAACAAAGCCGCCAAAGATTGAGAAAAGTTGTACAGATTCGTAAGTACTTGTGTAACTGCTTCGTGAATCTGGCCCCTGGTTTTTCCCTATGTTTTAACACTTGTCTGTAGCGAGACATAACATTCTCGCTATGAATGATCTCTTGTTTTTCCTCTGTCGTCATCGTCGACTATTTTCTTGGGTTGAACATTACCACTGACTTTCTTGGAACCCATAGTGTGATATATAATAAGAACTTTCATGTTCAGAAACCAAAAAAGCACAAAAGCAATAAAATTCTTCACAAAGAATTAAAATGCAATCATCACTAGGCGAGAGACACTCGTAAACTGAAGCGCCACGTGCTCGGTGGACCTGTACACGTATAAACAAACTCCGAAAACCAAAGCAATGAGTTCCACATCTAATTTTTTTGAAGAAATTGAGTACGAGAACCAAAAAATACGAAAACGGGCATACTTAAATCGAGGTTCCACTGTACATGGTAATGACTTGTTTGCTGCTGTTGAAAGTTCAGTGGCTCCTAGTATGGCCATCCTGCATGTTCAGACACTGGGTGGTGATGTGCCAGACATGATCCTCCTCTTCCTACTTAGGTCCTAGAAAGAAAGGATCTCAGGATTATTTTTATTTATCCCTCCTATTATTATTTATATTATTTATAAATTATTATTATTTATGGTTACTAGAGGCCTGAGGAAGCAAATTTGAGCCTTACTTAGGCATGGGAGTTTTAAATTTTATGATAGGCTTAAAACAACCCTAGTTGTGGTGAGCATTAATGAAATGACCCTGGTTGTGGTGCAGTGCAGCGGTTAACAATTGGTTATACTGGAAAGTTTCATTTGACAGCCATTACAGTGGTGGAAAGTCAACAAAGATGGCTTTCCTAATACGGCTCTTCTTGCCAGAAAATATTTGTTCACACTCCCTTCATCAGTTGAAAGCGAAATGCTTTACAGTGTTAGTGGTACAGTACATTCACCAAAAAGATATACGTAGAATGCAGGCAAAAACAGGAGAAATGCTTGTTTTTGTTTTTTTTTACATTACAAAATAAGTCTTTTGTTTGAAATGTGAATTTTTTCTTATTCACTTGTACTTGCTATCTTTAATCTACGTAATGCTTTTTCAGTATAAACCAAAAATGAAATTTGTTATAATTTAACTACTACTGTATTGCAATGGAATTTTATTTAAAAAAATATTGTACAATTTCCAAGTGTGCAGTGTGATGGGTAGTATGTTTTCAGTGCTTCGTATTTTCGTGCATTTTGTAGATTAAAGATTACCTTTTGAGTAAAAAATAATTAGTTATGCTTTAATTGAGCTAATGTCGCAATATTAGCTTCATTTGAATTAAGATTACAATTTTATTATTATTGTATGGGTACACAAGTAAAGTGTATATCTGCATGTATAGTGGAATGGTTTTTTCACTTTTCAGGTTTCTTCCAGATTAAATTGCATGAACCAATTATTTTTTTCTTAAATTAATATTGTATTATATTAATGCAATTACCGTGCATATCATGTAAAATCATAAATTTTGTCCAAACTAAAATATTTATTTTTAACAGGTTCTCCCCGACGGCGAACACGATTTGGATCGTGCCCAGAAGGTGACGGAGACTGTCCTAGCCTTCGTCTACAAGGCTCTTAATGACCATCACGTCTTCCTTGAGGGTACCTTGCTCAAGCCAAACATGGTCACTGCTGGACAGTCCTGCCCTAAAAAATACACCCCTGAAGAGGTTGCGAAGGTAAAAATACTATACAGTATACACTGTTAATGTGTGTGGTTATAATATGCTAGTTGAATAATTAGTACATACATTATAGTGGATTATAGATTTTTGTTTTGTTTTTTGCGAGGTTTTAATAGCTAGAAACATTGAATACCGTGCCAGATTAATGGATAGGTAAATTAGGCGGAAGCCTAAATCTTCCCTGATATAAAAGTTTCAATAAAAAGTCTATTTACCACTTACTAAAATATTTTTAATTTTCATATGTTGCAGGAAAGAAATCGTGTCATTGATGTAAGATTTTAGACTTAAATATTTTGTTAATTGAAAGGCAAATTGTGTGATTTGAAAATATTAATTTTATGTACAATATTACAGTGCTGAGTTTTATTTACAAATTATTTTGACAACTGCCCATTGAAATTTTCAGCCCCGAGCCTACCAAGTGCTTACTACAACTGATACACAATAAAGCAAGAATACATTTTTAATAAATCTATTCACATTATACTGTAACTTCATATTGTGTTGCAGGCAACAGTGGTTACCCTTTCACGCACCATGCCTGCCGCCGTTCCTGGAGTGACGTTCTTGTCTGGTGGTCAGTCAGAAGAGGAAGCCTCTGTTCATCTGGATGCCATCAATAAATGTGTTGAAGCAAAGAAGCCATGGGCTCTAACCTTCAGTTACGGCCGTGCCCTCCAGGCGTCTGTGCTCAGGGCTTGGGGTGGCAAGGACGATAGTGTTAAGAGTGGTCAGGATGAGCTGTTGAAACGTGCTAAGGTACGTCTAAAGAATTGAATTCGTTTATCATGCTAATGTCATTTAATATTGCATATTAAGATAAATGTTTTAGTAATGAATGGCATGAACCAGTGATATATATATCATTTAAGACTATGGTGTACAGAGTATACCTACATAGCATAGTGTTACCTTACTGGGGTTTCTTTCCTCATGATCTGATGGTCATGTCTGTTGTCTTTTGGTATTCAATCTTTGACTATTTGCCTAAGATTAATCCTTTTTAAATTTTGGGTATGATACAAAATACAGATGGCTTGAATTTAGGAGTGTAATATAAAATTTCCCTCTACAATGGGACTTTTTTTTTTGTTATTGTGTTTTTGATGAGCATTGGCAGTTTTTTTATTGGTAATAATTGGCTCTATGATTTTACCAATTAAGTTTAATATTTGATAAAGATTTTGAATAAGCTGTTGTGTTGCAGGCTAACAGTGAAGCGGCACAGGGCATCTACCAGTGGGGGTCGTGCAAGGGTTACGCTGCTGATGCTGGGCTCTTCATCAAGGACCACGCTTACTAAGTCACTCCACAAGACACATGAAAGAACTGAAGTTCCACTTATTGCTTCAATTTATTTTAAAGGGCTATGTAAAATAATTGATTTACCTTTACTGTGTTAATCACGAAATAGATTGATTACAATAATGTGGAAATTCTACATTCTCACTATTTAATTAACGATCTATGTAGAGGCATCACCTGCAAGTCATAATTTAAAATAAATTTTGCTTGTGATGCTGCTGTTGTACCTGTATTAAATGCTGTTTTAAAAACAAATATTGAGTTTAAATATTCATATTAAACATAGTGTGCATATTGAAAGTAGGATTGAAGTTATTTGCTTCTGCTAACATCTACAATAAGGAAGCACAATATGAAGTATAGGAAGATAGCATGGAGGAAACCCAGTATTAGTTTCCCCCATTCCTCGTAAGACCTACATGTAATACAAGAATATCTTTGTTTTCACTCTTGAGCAGAGCCATGGGAAAACAAATATATATACTTCAGCTTGTCTTAATTTATTTAAAACAGTTGGAAATGGTGATTGCAAAGAGAATGAACTTCTAATGCTATTTCAGGAATGTTGCCACTAGAGGGGGTTATATAGAAAAGCAGAATGTAAAAAAAAAAAAGTTTAACTGTATTGACCACTACCAGAGAATTTTTAGTGGTCAAGTGGAAACGAAGGTATTTTTGAAGTATATTGTACTTTTAGATACATTATGAGCCAGTTTGCAACTTCTATGTATTAGCTTCTGTGAAAATTATAAAAGGTTCATTGATAATTTAAAATATTATAAAAGACCTTGAAGAACTTGTATGTTCCAAAACTGTAACCATTTGATCTTTGAGCCTTTTATTTTTAGTCCCTTGCAATAAAACCACAGCAGTGAAAAACTTTTGAAATGTATGTTGTTCACTGTATTCGTATGTAGTGCAGTGTTACAGGTATTGCCAAGGGCAGTTAAAGAAGCAGGCAAAAGACAGACATCAGGTGCTGCTCCTGCTATGGAACCAGCATCTGCAAGAGGCGAGCAATCTGTACATTTGTATATTGGTCTGGAATGTGTATGTTATTGTTATATATTATATATGTGAAACCTTTGCCGGAATATTTGATTAATGTTGAGCAATATATGAAGACAACTATAAAATGTGTATTAAAGAATTGGCCCCCCCCCCCCAAAAAAAAAGGCACGTGATACTTTCTGAAATAGAATCAAGGTAATATAGGGATATTATGCCATGTTATATTGGGTGAACATTTTCAGGCACTCTTGTACGTGTTAAGCCCTACCCCCCTCCCCCCATTTACAAGTGAATTTGACATGATGTTGATACCATCACAAGCTGTGCTGTAATTATATGGTTAATATAGTAGATAACACCCTCACTGTAACTTCATCCAGGCAGGAAATTATTCACAGGATAAATTAAGTAACCTGAAGTTGGTGCACCATTAACCCAGCTAAAACCTGTTAACTACATTACTTGTCCAGCTGCAGAAAACTAGTAAACTGAACACAAACCTCTGAACTGTATAACCAGAAACATTGGCAAAGAAACGATTTGGGAGTGAAAATGTTTTAGTCGGTGAAAAAGGTAGTAATGTGTTCATTTTAGGTTAAGGGAGATTTACAGAAAATTAATAATTGGTTCAGGCTGTATGAAAGGCATTTGTATTTATAGATAATGCTAAAAATTCAACATTGGGATTATTTTCCTGAGCAAATGGTTTTCCCAATCATATTTTTCACTTATGAGAATGCAAGAACGAAGCAGACATGAATTATGAATGTGAGGGTCAAAGTACTGAAATAAATGATTCATCACTCTGTTGTGTTTTAATCCAGAGTAACACTTAAGATTCTAATATTTGTATTACATTGATAATTTGCATAAGATTCAGATTTTATAAGATATGGAGAAAATGTGTATTGGTGATTATTAGTGTTAGNTTTATGGTAATTAACGTCCATACCTATATTCTTGCATAATAGGTACGCATGTACCCTTGCACATGCACACCATAGGCTGCAACTCACAGTTACAAATACTAGCAACCTGCAGTTGCAAATATGTTACATAATCACTGTAATAATTATTAATAATAATATTAACATTTATATCGCCTATGGTGTTTCAGTTGCACCCGCTCGTCCAAAAATATCTTGCTTTGCAGAGTAGCCAAGCAACATCAAGCAGGAACCAATCACACGCCTTCAGGAGCACTATGTTTACGGTGATGGGTCTGTTCGAATGTCCACAGGTCGCACTGCAGCAGCCTGTAGAATATACAAAGACAACACATGTACACAGACCACAAGTTGAGACAGCATAACTGACATAGCTTCACATATGCACTAGGTATCATCTGGGAGGTGAAATCCTGCAAGAGTTAAATAGAGAGAAAGATCTGGGGGTTGATATCACACCGAACCTATCCCCAGAAGCCCACATCAAAAGGATATCATCAGCGGCATATGCTAGATAAGCCAACATAAGAACTGCCTTTAGAAATTTGTGTAAGGAATCATTCAGAACCCCGAATACCACTTATGTCAGACCATTCCTGGAGTCCATACCTAGTTAAACACAAGACAAAGTTAAAGTAGAGTCAGAGATATTCCACCAGACTAGTCCCAAAATGAGAGGTGTGAGTTATGAGGAAAGGCTACCGAAGCTAAACCTCACTTCCCTGGAAGACAGAAGAGTTAGGGAAGACATGATCACCACCTACACAATTCTCAGGGTGGACAAAGACAAACTATTAAGCATGAATGGAACACGAACAAGGGGACACAGGTGGAAACTGAATACCCAAATGAGCCACAGAGACATTAGAAAGAATTTGTTCAGTGTCAGAGAAGTTAACAAATTGAATGCATTAGGCAGTGATGTGGTGGAGGCTGACTCCATACACAGTTTCAATGTAGATATGATAGAGCCCAGTAGGCTCAGGAATCTGTACACCAGTTCACTGACAGTTGAGAGGCAGAATCAAGGAGTCAAAGTTCAACCCCCGCAAGCATAACTAGGTGAGTACATGCAGAATTACCCGCACAACAACTTGCCACTAACGCACTGAAGAACAGTGGAGGAGTAATTTTCTGTGAGTCAATGTCAACTCTTCAAGCACTTAAAACCCCAACATGCAAAATAGACACTAAGAATGTTGCTACATCCATTATAAACAACATTATTAATGCAAAGAGCAAGAGTTTCGGAGTCTCATTTGTATAGATACCATCTCACGTAGGTGTTGTCCAGCATGACGATACAGACAAGGCAGCTAAAACTGCATGTGATAAGCCTGAAATTGAGTGGGATATGGGCATTCCAATCTCTGCTGTAGAAGCCGCAGTATTTCACAAAATTAGGGAAGACAGAAGAGCAGTCACTGGCACTCAAAGGCTAGAAAGCACGAGTATATAAAGCTATTATATTTTTAGAACCGAGAATTATATGTACAGGCAGCATAAAAGTCCACTAGACAGTGTGACACTGTAATTGCCATAATTAGGCTGGTAATTATGCCATCTATGGCAGGTGGCAGCAGGTAATGATTTCCCGAGTGGTGAACATTCCAAGTGTAAACTATGTGAACAAGAGCTGGGACATACTCTCCAACACTATATCTGTGATTGCCCTGTTATCAGTGATTTCAGTCCAAATGGTATGCGGTACTTTGAGCTCTGTAACTACTTCATACACTCGAATATTAGAAGATATTCTTGTGCTCTACCCAGTGTGCTAGTGCAGGCTAATAGATCAGCCTTATATTTCGTGTTCTGATTCCATGTATGACTAACTATCCACAAGGTCTTCTCTGAATACTATTTATTTTCTTCTTCGAGGCTGTGGGTCCCTGCAATTGCACCAAAGGTGATACCCCTATTATATATATATATATATATATATATATATATATATATATATATATATATATATATATATATATATATATATATATATATATATATATATATATATATATATATATATATATATATATATATATATATATATATATATATGTATAATATGTGTGTGTGCCCATTGCTTCTGAGACAGCGCCTGGGTTTTTTTTGAAGAAACTGGGTTCTAGGCTAATTGAAACAACAACAGACCCTAGAGCTGCCAGCGTCCTTTTACAGCGCCTCAATGGCGATACAGAGGGGAAATGCACACTGCATTCAGAATTCCTGCCCGCCATCTGAGGAGCTGTAGGAGCTAGACAACTTATTATAATCATCTTTGTACCATATATGTAACTCCTTTTTTTTGTAACCAAGTTTAAATAAAACAAATATACATGCATATATACAAAAGAATGAGGGTGGTAGGTGAAGAAAATATTAGTGTTCAGTGAGAATCCACAAGATCTTCTCTGAATACTGTTTATTTTCTGCTCCGAGGCTATGGTCCTTACACTTGCACTTGAGGTAGTACCCTCACAACTTATATTATTATTAATTTATTTACACTATGCGTACTAGTGGCTTTAGGTATTGTAGCTCTATCTATAAATCCAACATTGTTTGTAAATCAACTATGTATGTACTTTCCTGAATAAAATTTACTTTACTTACTACTTTACATATTTATATATGCCCGACCACGGCAGGATTTATTGAAGGCGTGGCTGCCGAATAAAGGCAGGCATTACCTTGTAACCAACGAAGGGCAACATGGCCGGATAGGCCGGTTGTCTCTGGGGAAAGCCCGTGGCGACAGTAATGTTTCCTGGCCGTATTTTACCTAGAATTTCTGGCAAACGTTGCTTTCTACTTTGTAGTGATGGCGTTTGTCTTTGCTAACATCACTATTATATATATATATATATATATATATATATATATATATATATATATATATATATATATATATATATATATACATATGTATATAGTTATCCAGCATCCCCCTTTATGTCTAGCTATACAGTATATTCAATTATTGTACACAGCCTATTAATAGACTTGAAGAAAGACTTTGTGGTTAGTAAATAAGAAGAGGGGAGAGTGTAGGAGGTGCAGGGAGGATTGCAAGAGCCAACGAGGGGAGTGACAGATCAATACAGGGAGGTGCCGGGGTGAGCCGGTAGGGGCAAGGTCATTCTAAGGATTCACTTTCCTCTTGGGTGTGTACTGAATCTACGCCATTTGGGTATCTCAAACGTGTTTCTGTAGCCTGCTAAAGGCAAAATAGGTTGACAGTGTGTGTTAAATGTTTGTTATATACACGCGTCGGCGTTCTGGAAATAATGTGAATGGGTTTAAAGTGCGCGGTGAAGGAGGAGGAGGGAGAGCGCGCCTGCGCGGGCCGAGGGGATGAAGGGCGTTTGAAGGAGAGAGTGGACAATATAGCAGGGGACGAGGCCAGGCTCTCACACAGCGTCACCAGGCCCCACCATCACCACCACACCAGGTACTCCTCTCCCTAACCTTCTTTCTTCCCTTTTCGGCCTTCCTCCTCCCGTCCTGCTGCGGCCAGCATCTTGTGTGGAGTCAAGTGAAGGACGTCCTTTCAGCCGGATTGTGGAGGTTACGTTATAAAGGCCGCCGGTCTCCTGTGAGGCACTTTAAATAATTTTAGCCGACACCATCGTTCGTGGTAGTGAAGTGGCGTCACCTTGTACGGGTAATTACACCTGATATTACGACCCAATTAGCTCTATGGTTTCTAATTTTGTATCGTCGGAGTTGATAAAAGAGCCGTGTTTTCTAAGATTTAAGTATAACAATTGTGGTATACCTGAGGTTTGCCGGGTGTCCGTGACGCTCAGGCCATAATTCTCTTTGTCGCATATAAATATCGTGCCTATATAAGTATATATTTATATGTATATAGGGTGGGAGATGGCATCATTCCTCTCTATGCACCGGCCCAGCATCATTGTCTGCATCATGATTTATTGAATTATGTGCTCATCAATCACTTGTTACGGTCGTCACTGGATGGGGTAACAGCGCAGGCAGCTCTAATCTTGGCTAGGGAGAGACCTATTGACAGGTTTCTTGCTCCCGAGAGTTTAGTAGGCCTATAATATGCTAAAGCGATGAGCAGTGTCTTTTTGCTCAGAATTATTGATCAGCCGGCGCGGTGTATCATGGCGTAGGATGCTTCCGTGACCCATATATGTAGTCCACCAGGGTGGATATCATTCACGGTGCGTGCTATATTGTTCATTAACGAGCGGTGAACATTAAACGCAATTTATGGTGGAAATCTGTGTGTGAGAGAGAACCTTGAGGCTGGGGCGGGGCTTGCATCAGCCGGAACTTTCGTCATGCTGAGCGCGCCTGAGCAATGTGCATCAATACGCCATTATTACATACCTAACATACCTTGTCATAGGAATGTAATCCAGCACACAGCTCACAACTACTGAGATGTTCAGCGGACCTTCCATGTCCATACAAGACACACTTGAGCACGGTTTCCTGTCAGCGTCATCATATTTTTATATATATGGGTAATTGCGTTAACAGCGGAGAAATAATTTCACCAGATGAAAGCAGGTAACTAACTGTACCAAGTGTTTTGCGCTGATGTAAAAACTGCAGTTAGTTAGGGCCTGGTTGAGGTAGGAAAACTGTCTTAAGCCTGTAAGACCTGGCCGGCTGCCAGTTTCAGAGGTCGGCCAAGAACATTTCAAGGTGAACCTTGCCTGTGTAGGTTATTTCATAGTAACTTTCATTTTCAGAGCTAATGTAGTTATTTGGACATTATCTTGATGTGAATTAATCAAGCGGGGCATTATTTTATAGTTGATTGTTTTAACTTGCCAAGATTGAGAACAGTGTGGTGTAAGAAGTGTAGTGCACCTATTATTTGGATCTTGCAGGAGAGGTTAGGTGTAGGCTTGGAAAAAAAAATCATACCAAAGAGATTAATTCAACACATTCTTTTAAGTTGATAATTGGTTTATTCAGTACAACAGACAAGTAACAGACAGGATGAATCTTGCATACAGTACTGTACAGTGTAATAGATTTTTCTCAAATATAAGTCAGTATTGTGCTTTTATGCATAAATAGCTCTAGGTAGGGAATTTTTCGTCATTGGTTTAGGAAGTGGTTTAATACAGGTTGCAAGTGCATTAAGCACATTTCTAAGTCATGGCATGCAAGCTTTAAATCAAATACTATGCATAGACTATCAATATTGAAACAAACTGTTTGCTTTGATAATGGGCTGGATTAATTTGGTGCCTGTTAAGTTTGTAGATTGAGCTTTTATCAGCCTACATTGTGAACAGCGAGAATTACATCCTTGAAGCACATGTATGATATGTCAATAGTTTCTTAGTTTATTTTTAACCCTATACAGCTTATTCATCCTGTGTCCTGTAGCACTGTAGTTTGTCACTGCTAATTTTATAGCACTGCTAAAAAAAAGTTCCGTTGGATACCTCCCATAGAGTAATATATACAAATTGTTATTTGTTAGGATAGGTCAGGATTTTTAAAGAATACCATTGCTGTAGAAGGACAACTATTCAGGGCCTGTTTTTTTTAACCCTATTTTATTGGATTATCCATTTGTGGCTTTTCATCCATGGCAGTATGACCGATGGTTTAATTTAGTTCATTTATAACGAATCTTGTACCTATTCTTTGGGTGGTACTGTAGTGGAAAAGATCAGAGGTACATAATGGGCTCGGGAACTGAACCCAGGAAAGTAATGTAGCTAAGCAAGTTAGTCTTGATAAGCTAGGTTACAGTTTAATGTATACTGTGTTATATCAACAATGGGTTTGAGAATGACCTCAAATGTAGTCTCAAAGCCAAGTAGTTTACTTATACAGTGAGCTAGTGTTATCATTTATCTTATCATGCAAATCACACCTCATCCAGTGGGCAGTAGTGGTAAGATTAGAATTGCCCACATTTACTATCTACACTTAGCAGACTGGGAATATTTGGCTAAAAGTTTTGGTAGATCATTTTGAAAGAAATATTTACACATTTCTTGAACACTTTATTATACAGAACTGCTTCTAAATTCACTTGTCTTGCTCTCGGATCTGAGGAAACATTAAGAGAATGGTCCTCCTTACAATAAGAACTATACTATCCAACCAAATATATGGCTCGATGCATGAAAGGAGTGTGCATTATTGCATTACCACCTTTCTTACCTGTCACTAAAAAGTTATATACTGTACTGTACTGTACAATTTCCTAGATCTTGAGCTAGATCTTGAATTAAAATATTGGTGGTCGGTTTCTTTGTGGATCGAAGGTTACTTGTCTAACAAGAAGTCATCTGTGTTGTTTCAGGAGCATAGGAATGTAATAAAACTGACTAGGCACCAAACAGGGAGGTGTCCTCGGCATTACGCACACATTAAAATTTGAAATAGGGTAGTGCTGAGGACACCTACCTGTGGGGTGCCTAGTCAGTCTTATTACACTCCTATGCCCCTAGAACAACACAGATGACTCATGATTATACCATTAAACTCTGCTTAGTAAACCCAATGTTCACATAATTAGCTATGCTGCTGATATATACCACTGGATATGCTAACATGCAAGGCACTCTTAACTCTGCATTAGACTCGTGTTAGGACCTAGGTTTAGTTATCTCGTTACATAAAACAAAGATACTAAATTGGCATCCACCTAGGCAGGGAGGTGTTTGCAAAATGCATCTGTATGATGGGGCTCACAGGGAGCTTGACTGCATAGGATAAAAAATAGTTTTGATTCCTTTCTACTTTCTTAATGGCCTTTAATGGCCTTTTGCCCTCTTCACCTCACTGGATTTTGTGATTCTTGCATCTTTAGTGCAATAGTTTATATTTCTCCAAACAGCCTTCTTTGTCGTTCTTGAGATAGTGAAGCATTTGAGATGTTTGATTTGTTTTCATCACCTATATAAGGTATGGCATTTTCATTCCAGTTTGCATCTTTTTCTGTCAGTGGTATGTGACTTGCATATACCTGTATTTCTAATGCTAATGTGCCTATTTTCTCAAGGCATTGATTAAGTTTACATTATCTAGCTGTCTTTCCTAGCATATTTCTGTGAGGTCTTAGTTTATTTGTTCCCAGTTAATCCTTTTACTGTATTATTAAAATTGAATTTGCTGAATTTTCCTCCTCTTGATACAAGACTAGATGCGTTGTCTATTGCACCATACACTTTGAACTTCAAATAGGTTGTGATCTGAGTAACATGTACCGTACAGTATTTGTAATCATTGTCTCTAATCAGTTCATCATTGTTTGTAAAAATAAGAGCTAGGGTGTTTTTATTTGTTTAATTTTGTGTTGGATTTTTGAAAAATAGTACAAAAGTGTTGGTTGCAATGGTTCATTTTTGCACATTTGATGAAATGGTTGCTATCAATACCTGTACTGCAATTTAGGAGGACGGGTTGAAATAACTCGTTTTGCATTCGCATTCTTTTGTCATTTCTCCTTGCAACATTTTTAATATTTGACCTAATTTATCTTGAAATTAGACACACTTACATTTAGACACTTGCTGTACACTTTTCTCTGTACACCACCTCCCTCTACTGTATATTTGCACAGCACTGCATGATGATTGTTTACAAATAAATCTGAATTCCCTTTATACCATGCACACTATACTTTTCAACACCTGTGAATTTATACCATTTTATAGATTTTCCCACTTGATTGTTCTACTGATTCCATGATTTCCCCCATCTCACTCTGTCCTAAACATTTTCCTAAAACACTGGAGCATATGCACTTAGATACCATGTGTACATACCTCACTTTACATATCTTGCAATTATGCAATGTTTTTTTGAATTGCTCATACTCCTAACATTCTCCCGCATTCTGTGAAATACGCAAGCTACACCCGTTCATTTTACCCCTATTATTTCCATCCATTCCTCACTATGCATCTAACTTCTGAAACTCTCCCAACACAGATTTTTTCAGTTCTCCCACTGTTGCCCCTTCCCATCAAGATGTCATGCACACCTAACACATCTACTTCACCATTTATACAATTTACTTTTAATTTCTTCTTTCCTGCCCACATTTATTTCATTAACATTAAATGTAGACACTCGCGTACCAAATTATGCTTCACTGCTCTTTTTCCTGGATGCCCTTCACCTGCTGGCTGGTAGCAAATCGTGAGGGACTGTAGTCGGATCATCTTGCTACCTGATAAAAACGGCATGCTTACCTGAAAATCGGAGAATCTGTTATATGCTAAAAGACGTTTTGTCAAACATTGAAAGAAATCAAACTATTAGGGATTAAAACCTATATAAACAGGTCCAGATGTCCATCCACTGTCAATATTTGCTGAGAGATACTCCCTAACCTATAGTTCAACCACAAATATTATAATAGAAATATTATACAACCACACATTATAATACTGTACAAATATTATATTATAACAAGATCACCATGAGAAGGCTAGGTGAAACTTGGATACCTTACCAGTTAGGGTATTTGACGAGGTATATACCTTACGCATGCAGACATGTGTAAGGTAAACGGTCAACTCTCATACCTAAGGACTAACAAATACAAATGAACATGACAGGACTAATACAAGACCTCTTAAAAAACTGAACATGTTAAAAGACTTGCTTCAAGAGTGATTTGGCCGAGATTTATATTCTGTCCATGAAAGAGGTGTAAGGTGTCCGTGCTAGGCGCCAGTCCTAACTGTACCCTCTGTTCACTCAGCAGTGATTGGATGCCTGGTTGTTAAATGATTGGCTGGTTGTATTCCAGGGCAACTAGTAGGTTTGCTTGTGATGTGGGTAACCAGGAGCTATGATAAAAGAAAGCTCTCAGCCTGCTAACAGGAATCAGATTTGGCTGCTCCTGTACCCACCTGTGTTTAAAAAAAAAAAATAAATAAACTGCCTCAAGCTCAACAAGCTACAATGTAAGATAGATAACAAGTGGAAGTGCTTTTTTTTCACTTGTAGTAAAGGGCCCACTTAATATCTTGCCCACTGAAGCTAAGTAATGGAATGGAATCTTCCAAAAGCCACTAGCTTCATGTCTTATCGAGGCAACCAGAGATGGTTGCTGGTTATATTGTACCGGTATGCGCAAGGTACACCCTATATCAATTTGGTAATTCTTATTTGCACCAAACTGGAATGATATCCTATCACATCAATAGGAACTCTTAAGTCTTCTGACTACTACCTTGTTATTTGTCAATCCATGCCCGTTGGTAGGGTTGTTGGTCTTCTGTTACTGATAACAAACTGTGTGGTTTTAAGGGTAGCATTTCCCATGGCCTTCCTCCTAACACCGTAACCAGTGGTGGGACACTGCTATGGTATACCTTGGGATACCTTGAGTGCTTCCGGGGTATCGTCCCCGCGGCCCGGTCATCGACCAGGCCTCCTGGTTGCTGGACTGATCAACCAGGTGTGGACGCGGCTGCTCGCAGCCTGACGTATGAGTCACAGCCTGGTTGATCAGGTATCCTTTGGAGGTGCTTATCCAGTTCTCTCTTGAACACTGTGAGGGTGAATAGTGACATATGTGGTAAGGTTACATATTGTCCATACACTTGTAATTCACAGTACTAATAAAGCACTGCCCTGCTTCTTATTGCCTGAACTGCATTGTCCCTCTTATGGTCGTGCATATCTTTGTTGACTGTTCTGACTTCGGGGCGTTGCTTCTTGCTGCCCGACTGTCCCTCACGGTCGATTGTACCTCAAAAGAATCCTTGGTGAATCCGATGCCTTTGATATCGCTCGCCTTGGGTGCATTTTGTTCTTGTACTGTATTGGCATCCTTGGTGATATTTAGTGTCTTTGAATATTCTGCAACTTGCATGGTGCGACATAGTCTTCCTGTGAGCAGTGATAAGGTTAGAG
>WNGS01163947.1:19472938-19486176 GCA_020271785.1 Procambarus virginalis | reverse complement strand
TATGGCCTCATGACCTTAATCTTTTCCAGCCTTTCCTCTCCTCTCCTAATAATCTGGCTCCTTCTATCCATTTCAAAGTTGAGAGGGAATCTAATTCCCTCCTTCCTTTCTTGACGTTTCACGTTCACAGCTGTGTATCCGGGTTCTCTTTCTCTGTCTACCGCAAACCCATGTTTAGTGACATATATATTCACTTCTTGTCCTTCCATCCTCTTTCTGTCAAGAAAGTGTCCCTCGTCTCTCTCTTCCTCCGCACTCTACGCCTCAGCGACCCCTCAGTTTCTTGATTCTGAAATTACCTTTATCTACAAAATCATTCTCTCGCCTTGGTTACCCCTTTGCATTTCATCAACTTTGCCTACGCTCAAGCAAAACGCAATTTCTTTCATCCTAAACGTGCTTCCAACACTAGTAGCACTGTTCTATGCCTTCCCTTTATATCTGAACTCAAAACTTTTACCAATACCTTTCGTCCTCTTGACATAAAGTCTTACCTTTCGACAAACTAACCACACTTCGTAGTCATCTAGTTTCACATTGCTCCTCCTGCTTCTAATGCCGCTGGTGTCTACTCTATTTCCTGTTCGTCTTGTCCCTCTCCAATACTTTGGCGGAACTGGCCGTACACTGAATGACAGCCTTAAAGAACACAAGAGAAGTGGTAAGTCTGCAGGGACACTAACAATGCTCTCTTCTGTCACGTTAGGGATTCCAATCATCCTATGGATTGGTCTTCCTCCAAAATAATCTTTTCTCCTCTACTCTACACAGACGCCGTCTTGTAGAATCGGTCATACAATGTCCCAACATGAACTTGAGTCCTGGCTTTGTTGCTGGGACTCTTCCCTTTACAGTATATACTCAAATGTTCTAATCTTTCTAACAAACGTGACCTAACATAAGCTTTGCCTTCCATTTATCGTTCTCTTTCCTTATCTCTTCTCTCTTCTACTTTTCTGTTCTTTGTTTTTCTTTACGTTCCCTTACTATCCTCTTCTCATTCTATAACTATCTCCTTGTCATTGGGTGGTTATAATAGGAGCTGCCTCGTATGGGCCAATAGGCCCTCCTGCAGTTCTTATTCCTACTACTATCTCCTCTATTACACTTTGCTCCTCACCTCTCTCTCTTAGCCTATTTATTGCTGTCTCTACTTTCCTCATCACGACCATTTCCTCATTGTCGGGAGACATCTCCCGTCACGCAGGGTGCTTTAACCGCCTCCACGACTCCACGAGTATCTCAAAGGACCCTACGGCTATGCCTGAACCTTTGATGCGTCATCGACAACATGACTCCGTCCTAGGGGCAGTGGCCTCCCAGATCCGTTCACGATACGATGGCTAGTCCACCACTTACGGGCTATTCATGCCCGTGCCACCTCTTGGGTGGCTTAATCTTTTATCATCATATAAGACACTGTCCAGAGCTCCATACCCGTCCGTGCACGGTCTGTGCAATACGGCTCACAGCCCTGCTTCAGAATACGGGTCCAGCGTGCTCTGCCACTCAGAAGACGGTCACTAGCCTGTACTTGCCCACTCCCCAGTAGACGGCTCACCAGCCGGCGCTATGCCGTCTTGCCAGAGTCGCTACGCCTCCTTGCCCCGCTCCTGTGCCAGGTAAGTTACGGGCTCACCTAGCGGCTTTGCCAGCGCCTAGTGGCCTACTGTGCCCGCTCTCCGGAAGTTCGGGCATAGCCCTCGTGCTCTTGGACTTGTTAGAGCTGAATCTATAACAACGACAACTTCCTCGATCACAATCGACTTGAGAATGGTCCAGGACGGACCGAACCGTCGTCCGTCCCTTCACCTTCTAGTGTGTGGTCTGGTCAACTTAAGAATATGAATAAATAGATGGCACATTATCATATAATTAGCACATGAATTCAAATAATATTTTATAATAAAATAATAATATAATAGGTTTATTTACAAGTTACAATGGGTTGGTGATATTACATTAGTGATATGTTGACATTCTTGCAAAGCCAGTACACGCATAGCGTTTCGGGCAGTCTCCTTAATCTAACATATACGGTAAGGTGAAAAAAGTACATTGTGGTAAGGTTATATGTCAAACAATATAAATTGAAAGGGGTGATTACACTGGTAAAGATTAAGCTACTTAATTAGTCTTACTAATATTAGGGAAGTACAAGATAGTGTGAGTTTGAAGCACAAGGTAGGAAACTATGAGGTAGGAATTGGTTACTTTTTGGTTTTACTTTTGAACAGGGCAGAGGTTGGACAATTTTTTAATTCATCTGGGATGTGAGTTCCAAAGACTGGGCCCCTTTAATTTGCATGGAGTTTTTACACAGATCTTAACCACTTGGGCTGGAGCGGTAGAGCGACGGTCGTCGTTTCCTACAGGTCCGCGTTCAATCCCCGACCGCCCAAGAGGTTGGGCAAAATTCCTTTCCCCCGTTCCATCCCAAATCCGTATCCTGATCCCTTCCGAGTGCTATATAGTCGTAATGGCTTGGCGCTTTCACTTGATAGTTCCCCCACCCCCCCCTGAATAATATTACGAGAGCAGTATTTACGGGCTATTCATGCCCGTGCCACCTCTTGGGTGGCTTAATCTTCATCAATCGAGAGCAGTACGATCCTAACCAGGACGTTATATGATGATATCCTGAACATTGATAAATAAAAGTAATTGCTGAACTCCAGTTATCTAATACTTATCATAAATGGTATAAAAACCTTATCATAAGCCAAGGGATTTGTAGATCAGTGTTTTAAAGGGAATTCGGAAGTAATAATAGCACAGCTGATGCCATCTGTCGGCAGATAAGAACACTATCAACTAGCAGGTCAACAATAGGCCATAAGATACAGCTTACGCCATCGTTGACATCAAATTACACTTATAACAAATACCCACAAATACAACTAACGCCAGTCTCTTTTTTTTCCAACGCACTATAATATAGCCAAACCAGCAACCCATAAGGCAGGTTGTTGTGCTCCGGTAGGAGGTTCCAAGCTCCGCCCACAGATGGTATGGGGTGCATAATAAATGGATATCATTGGTAGAAACTCTTTGTTGACATTCCTCAACAGCCAATCACAGGAAGGGATCAGCTAAAGGCTCCATCCACTTAATAAATCATCTTTATTAGCACAACATCATTGCTTATGACATTCTGCTTCAACTTTAATATACCTAAAAAGTGAAATGTTAAGTATTTAAAAGTACTAATAAAGTGATAATTAAATACTACAGGACGTAACGGGTGTTACAGAAACATGGGCTGGCTACCTGACTTGTGACGTCATCGTAGGTGTTGCCATCACACAAATAATATCGGCGATACAATGCCTCCGCCCTCTAATTGGTCTACATTATTCAGTTAGATGGAAATTTCTGTCTTGTATAAAACAGAAATTGTTGTCTTTTGTACAACAACAAGGTTATTGAGCAAAAGGATGTATTTCTTATTTTGCATTTATTCATATAAGTGTTGGCATTCCCAGCAACAGCCAATCACAGGAAGTATATATTTGTTGGAAACTCTTCCTTCAACAAAGTTAATTCCTAATGAACTCTAACAACAAATTCGTTAATAAACGAGTATTTAGGGTCAAGCTACAGATGAACAATATAAGGATAACGGTGTATTAGCTTGCAGCTTCGTTAGACAGAGAATACCTGATCTTAATTTTATAATAAAGGACGAAAAAGCGTATTTTATTGCTAACTTTTCGAGAAATAAATCCAGTCTCATTTTGAGACTTTTTATGCATTGATTTTTTGGCTTAATTCTTATCATAATCCTTTTGCAATCTCAACCCATCTGGCTCGTATCTTGTAACTATCTCGTTACTTACCTCAAAACCTTACATTTGTCTTACATATCCTCAACAGTAAGATAAAAAAAGTAATTGCAGAATTCTAGTTACCTAATACCAGCATGGTATAAAAACTTATTATAAGCTACCAGACGTATAGATCAGTGTTTAAAGTAATAATAATACATTATTATTAATATAATAATATTATTAAAATAATAATAATACAGCTGATGCCATCTGTCGGCAGATAAGAACACTATTAACTGGCAGGTCAACAGTGGCCATAAGGTACAGCTTACGCCATCTGTTGACATCAAATTACACTTATAACAAATTACCTCACAAAATACAACTAACGCCATCTGTTGCTTTTCCAACACACTATAAATAGCCAAACAGCAACCCATAAGGCAGGGTGTTGTGCTCGGGTAGGAGGTTCCAAGCTCCGCCCACAGATGGTATGGGGTGCATAATAAATGGCATATCATTGGTAGATATTCTTTGTTGACATTCACGCAACAGCCAATCACAGGAAGGGATCAGCTATAGGTGCCATCCACTTATAGTAAATCATCTTAGTTCAGCCCACCAGTCATGCTTATGGAATTCTGCTTCAACTTTAATTTACCCAAAAAAGTGAAATGTTAATTATTTAAAGTGTTAATAAAGTGATAATTAAATATTGCAGGATATAACAGATGTTATGTTATATAAAAATGGGTTGGCTACCTAACTTGTGACGTTATTATTGGGGGTTGCCTTGACACAAATAATGATATGCTGCTCTGCCCTCTTATTCGAGTAAATTATTCAGTTAGATGGAGATTTCTGTCAGGTTAGGTGGCTTGTCAAAGCCACCTAACAAGACGGTGACTTGTCAAAGATCCCCCAGTTTTTTCATTTTTTTCGAGCTGGATTTTCAACTGTAGCGACTTTGACATTTATGCCTTCAGTGAGCATAAGGTTCCATGGGTTTTTAATGCTATGGATGAAAAAGCAGCTCCTGTTTTCTGTCCTACATTGTGGCTTGTTGACTTACGGGGTATTCATGCTGAACTTTCTTTTAGTACAGGTTTCCTGCCTGCAGCAAGAAACAAAATCAATACAGCATTTGGACCCCAAATATTAACAAGATAATGTTCTTTAATTTACATCACTCGGATGAAGCACTGAATAATGATTAATATATTTCTGTTCTAGTATTCCCATCATGAATTATATATAGCAATGCACCAGAACCTATAATTAATATACTGTCTGAAGATCAAACAGACTGTCGTGCTAGGATCCTTGAAATTAATGCAATTTTAGTTTTTATTTATTTATTTATTTATATACAAGAAGGTATATTGGGTTTATTAGAGTACAGAGAATTGAAGTTGTACAGCTAGCTCGCATAGCGTTTCGGGCAGATCCTTAATCTAACATATAATTTTAGGAAGGTAAGGTAATTTCTAGCAAAATTAAAAAAAATTACAGGTTAAAATTGTTAAAAGATTAACGAATAGCATAAGAATTTGCATTTTGTTTTCTTAATGCGAAGTGCGTGCCACATTCCATCTGGGGGGAATGGGTGAAGGAAACTCGTTTCCACCGCGCATTCCTGAATTCCATTGTCCGCCTCGGCCTACCTAGGTTATAAAATAGGCCTGACGCCTTGGGCGACGTCCTTTTCTCAGTAGGACAACCACAAGGTATTTCTTAGCAAAAGGCTCTCCCTCTTCGCCCACTTTCTATTCTATACTCCAAGGTTTATGGACGTGGGGTGCCCTATAGCCTATAGTATATAGGTAATATATATACATATTATATATATATAGTATATATATTATAGTATATAGCCTATAGGTAAAACATCTAAACTATTGGGACCGACTAAAGAGCCTAAATCTGTATTCCCTTGAGCGCAGGCGGGAGAGATACATAATAATTTACACGTGGAAAATATTAGAGGGGCTGGTCCCAAACCTGCACACAGAAATAACATCACATGAGACCAGAAGACATGGCAGGATGTGCAGAATACCCCCGTTGAAAAGCAGAGGTGCAACTGGTACTCTGAGAGAGAACTCTATCAACATCAGAGGCCCGAGACTGTTCAACACGCTTCCACTACACATAAGGGACATAACTGGCAAACCCCTCACAGTGTTCAAGAGAGAACTGGATAAGCACCTCCAAAGGATACCTGATCAACCAGGCTGTGACTCATACGTCAGGCTGCGAGCAGCCGCGTCCAACAGCCTGGTTGATCAGTCCAGCAACCAGGAGGCCTGGTCGATGACCGGGCCGCGGGACGATAAGCCCCGGAAGCACCTCAAGGTATCCTCAAGGTAAGGTAGTACTTGGTTTGGGAGTGCTACGCCGGATCTCTCCCTCCTTCCATCTGCAGCAGTCAGTTGTTTTCAGTTATTACATTAATTAGGCTTGTTACCAGCGGTCGCCAATTACTGTTAACTCGGTTGTCCCTGTTTGTGGTAGTCATTAACTTCATCAGTTATATTATCGTTTGTTCACGGTTAATTTACTTGTTAACTTACTTACATGGAGGCTAATTACTGTTATTCACATTAATTATACAGTTATAATAATGTTATAATTTAGTTAATTTACTTATAATACTTGATATATCTACGGTGTATAATTTACTATTAATTTAACTATATTACTTGTAAATCCCCTACCATTTAGAAATCACCCTACCCAACAAATCTAGCATGCTGCAGCACTTTATCATATGTAACATATGTAACTCATATGTACAAAATATGTAACAATCGTCGTCATATGGTGATGATTACGAATATTCGATTCCGTTTTGAATAGGCCAGAAAGGAAAGCAGTTCTGTGTAAAATGTAAATTACATTGGAAAATCCACTGATATTAATTGATTGATAATCAATATCCTAATAACCCAATAGGATGATAATCTTATACTTTGTTAAACTCTAACGGACTCCCAAATGTAACACAGAATCAAGTAAATTCAGGTAAATATGCAGCCAGGCAGTTTTACTTGAAAGAAGACGAGAAAATCATTTATATTAATAACTTAGCAGCTGACGTAGACTTTAATCAATTTAATCTGCGCCAGCAAAGTTATTTCACACACTGCATCACGGATTGATGTAATATTTTTTTCGGCATTTAGAGACAACTGTACCACAAATGTACACATAAAATGTGTAGGTGTAGTACATGCATGTAAGTGTAACCTTTCCACGTGGTGGGTGGGGCCCCCATGGTTGGTTGGGGCCCCCAGTCTGTTGCCAAGGTTTACTGGGGCCCATCTCTGTCTGTCCAAGAATACCCCGCCTGTGTGTGGAGCACCGACCTCCACGCCCTCAGTCCTCACCTAGACCTCTACCTGCGCCCCTCCAAGGTTAAACTCCGAAAATATTAAGTAGCTCGTGGTGATGGGTGGAGTGTGAGGGTGGCAAGGGGTGGAGTGTGAGGTATGAGAATGGTGAAGGGTGAAGTACTCATCTAGTTGTGTTTGTGGGGGTTGAGCTTCGGCTCTTTGATCTCAACTGTCAATCAACTGGTGTACAGGTTCCTCAGCCTATTGAGCGCTATCGTATCTACATTTGAAACTGGAAATGTGAGGAAGTCCGCCTCCACCACATCACTTCCTAATGCACTTGTTAACTACTCTGGGACTAAAAAAAAAAAATCTTTCTAACTCTCTGTGGCTCATTTGGGAACTGTTTCCACCTGTGACTACGTGTTCGTGTTCCACCACGAAATAGTTTATCTTTATCTACCCTGTCATTTCATTAGAGAATTTTGTATGTGGTTATCATGTATCCCGACTCTTGTCTTCCGGGGACGTCAGACGTTACGAATGAATGAAATGGAATGAATGTCTCTGGAATGAAAGGCTATTCCCGTAACCTTTCCTTGTAACTCATACCTCTCAGCTCTGGGACTTGTCTGGTGGCATACCTCCGAATCTTCTCTAACTTTCTCTTGTATTTAACTAGGTATGGACNAATTTTTTAATTCATCAGGGAGTTTCCAAAGACTGGGCCCTTAATTTGCTGGAGTTTTTACATAGATCTTACCCACTTGGGCTGGACGGTAGAGCGACGGTCTCGTTTCCTACAGGTCCGCGTTCAATCCCCGACCGCCAAGAGGTTGGGCAAAATTCCTTTCCCCCGTCCATCCCAAATCCGTATCCTGATCCCTTCCGAGTGCTATATAGTCGTAATGGCTTGGCGCTTTCACTTGATAGTTCCCCCACCCCCCTGAATAATATTACGAGAGCAGTATTTACGGGCTATTCATGCCCGTGCCCCTCTTGGGGCTTAATCTTCATCAATCGAGAGCAGTACGTCCTAACCAGACGTTATATGATGATATCCTGAACAGTTGATAAATAAAAGTAATTGCGAACTCCATTATCATAATTATCATAAATGGTATAAAACCTTATCATAAGCCAAGGGATTTGTAGATCAGTGTTTAAAAGGGAATTCGGAAGTAATAATAACACAGCTGATGCCATCTGTCGGCAGAAAGAACACTATCAACTGCAGGTTCAACAGTGGCCATAAGATACAGCTTACGCCATCTGTTGACATCAAATTACACTTATAACAAATTACCCCACAAAATACCACTAACGCCATCGTTTTTTTCCAACGCACTATAAATAGCCAAACAGCAACCCATAAGGTGGTTGTTGTGCTCGGGTAGGAGGTTCCAAGCTCCGCCCATAGATGGTATGGGGTGCATAATAAATGGCATATCATTGGTAGATATTCTTTGTTGACATTCACACAACAGCCAATCACAGGAAGGATCAGCTAAAGGCCCCATCCACTTAATAAATCATCTTTATTCAGCACACCATCCTTGCTTATGACATTCTGCTTCAACTTTAATCTACCTAAAAAATGAATGTTAAGTATTTAAAAGTATTAATATAGTGATAATTAAATACTACAGGACGTAACGGGTGTTACAGAAACATGGGCTGGCTACCTGACTTGTGACGTCATCAGTAGGTGTTGCCTCACACAAATAATATCGGCGATACAATGCCTCCGCCCTCTAATTGGTCTACATTATTCAGTTAGAGGAAATTTCTGTCTTGTATAAAACAGAAATTGTTGTTCTGCTGTACAACAACAAGGTTATTGAGCAAAAGGATGTATTTCTTATTTTGCATTTTATTCATATAAGCGTTGGCATTCCCTGTAACAGCCAATCACAGGAAGATATTTGTTGGAAACTCTTCCTTCAACAAAGTTAATTCCTAATGAACTCTAACAACAAATTTTTTTTTTTTTTTGAGATATATACAAGAGTTGTTACATTCTTGTACAGCCACTAGTACGCATAGCGTTTCGGGCAGGTCCCTGGAATACGATCCCCTGCCGCGATGAATCGTTTTTTCATCCAAGTACACATTTTACTGTTGTGTTAAACAGAGGCTACAGTTAAGGAATTGCGCCCAGTAAATCCTCCCCGGCCAGGATACGAACCCATGACATAGCGCTCGCGGAACGCCAGGCGAGTGTCTTACCACTACACCACGGAGACTGCAAAATTCGTTTAATAAACGAGTATTTAGGGTCAAGCTACAGATGAACATTATAGGATAACGGTGTATTAGCTTGCAGCTTCGTTAGACAGAATCCCTGATCTTAATTTTACAAATAAAGGACGAAAAAGCGTATTTTATTGCTAACTTTTCGAGAAATAAATCCCAGTCTCATATTTGCGAACTTTTATGCATTGATTTTTTGGCTTAAGTTCTTATCATAATCCCTTTTGCAATCTCAACACCATCTGGCTCGTATCTTGTAACTATCTTCGTTACTTAGCCTCAAAACCTTACATTTGTCTTACATATCCTCAACAGTAGATAAAAAAAAGTAATTGCAGAATTCTAGTTACCTAATACCAGCATGGTATAAAACCTTATTATAAGCTACCAGACGTATAGATCAGTGTTTAAAGTAATAATAAAACATTATTATTAATGTAATAATATTATTAAAATAATAATAACACAGCTGATGCCATCTGTCGGCAGATAAGAACACTATCAACTGGCAGGTCAACAGTGGCCATAAGATACAGCTTACGCCATCTGTTGACATCAAATTACACTTATAACAAATTACCCCACAAAATACAACTAACGCCATCTGTTTTTTTCCAACGCACTATAAATAGCCAAACAGCAACCCATAAGGCAGGTTGTTGTGCTCGGGTAGGAGGTTCCAAGCTCCGCCCACAGATGGTATGGGGTGCATAATAAATGGCATATCATTGGTAGATATTCTTTGTTGACATTCACACAACAGCCAATCACAGGAAGGGATCAGCTATAGGTGCCATCCACTTATAGTAAATCATCTTAGTTCAGCCCACCAGTCCTGCTTATGGAATTCTGCTTTAACTTTAATTTACCCAAAAAAGTGAAGTGTTAATTATTTAAAGTGTTAATAAAGTGATAATTAAATATTGCAGGATATAACAGATGTTATATAAAAATGGGCTGGCTACCTAACTTGTGACGGTATTATTGGGGGTTGCCTTGACACATATAATGATACACTGCTCTGCCCTCTTATTCCAGTAAATTATTCAGTTAGATGGAGATTTCTGTCAGGTGCAAAACAGAAATTATTGTTCTTTTTCACAACAACCTTGTTGTTGTGCACAAGGACCTATTTCTTAGTTTAAATTTTATTCATAAAAGAGTGTTGGTATTCCCTGCAACAGCCAATCACAGGAAGGTATTTCTGGAAGCTGCTCGGCCTCCTTATGGACTCAGCACATCGCTCTAGCTCATGGCTCTCTGTTTCATCTCTTGTATATACAAACTATGACTTTTTTCGATTACTGTTATAATTAATAATATGAGATATAAAAGTTATTACACAAAATGGCTAAATTCTGCCATTAAATGGACTTTGTCTGGTATACATACAAACATACACCAATTTATTACCATTCATCCATTATTAATTTCAAATGTAATGTATACTGTCTAGGTTTTTCCTCTCGCCATTACTTGGTGCAATATTTGAAAGTTGTCTATTTATTTATCGATCTATCTATTATCTTGTATTTATATTTACAAGTTTCTGTGCTTGGAAGAAAACTCTACATTGAATTGAGACTAATTTATTAAATAATATTATTTAGTATTAATTAATATTTACAATTATTATTAATTAATATTTACAATTATTATTAATTAATATTTACAATTATTATTAATTAATATTTACAATTATTATTAATTAATATTTACAATTATTATTAATTAATATTTACAATTATTATTAATTAATATTTACAATTATTATTAATTAATATTTACAATTATTATTAATTAATATTTACAATTATTATTAATTAATATTTACAATTATTATTAATTAATATTTACAATTATTATTAATTACAATTATTTATAGCTTAGTTACTTTCATGTAACTCGCAATCGTACATTCTTGACATTAATAGCCCAAATTAGCACATCTTGCTTTTAAATTAGCCCAAAAAGTAGCAAGTAGCGAAATTAAAAATTTGGGAGCGCGGGGCTCTCAAAAGTAGCCCAATTCGCTATTTGTAGCCCAATCTGGCACCACTGGCCGGGCCGGCTCGCCCATTGCAAGGATGCCAGATCCAAATTGCTGAAAGTAGCGAGCTGACGGCCTATAAGTAGCGAATTTGTAACAAGAGTAGCCCAATTTTTTTTAGTGGATGATATGGGTTTCAAAGTAATCTATTTTGATATATATAGAGTACACTACACGATGTTAATTGTTTTATTAATATTATTTCTGCACATACACACACACACACACATATTATATATATATATATATATATATATATATATATATATATATATATATATATATATATATATATATATATATATATATATATATATATATATATATATATATATATATATATATATATATATATATATGTGATCGAAAAAGTAAGATTAATAATTCTAACATGAATCTTCTCAATATTTCTTATGTTTCTTTTTACTGTCGATGGTAATTGAAAAATCCAAAATTCTCCAAAATTCATTTTTATTTCTAGGCTGACGTGACGCTTGAACGCGTTTCGTAATAACTTATTACATTTTCAAAGACTTTAGATTATACACACACAACTGTAATCTGAAAACCCTCTTGTAAGATGCTTAGTCTTGATGTCGACTCTGTTCACTAATGTTCCGCTCGATGACGTTCTCTCTTTCCTTAGACAGAAGGCGTCAGAGGGCCTTCTTCCTCTCCCGCTTCCCACTGACGTTTTCTTCGATCTCATTAGACTCAGTGTTGACTCTAACTCTTTCTCTTTCAACGGTAATTATTACACTCAAACTTTCGGTGTCGCTATGGGTTCCCCTCTCTCCCCTGTTCTTGCTAATTTCTATATGGAATACTTCGAAACTGTTCTTCTTCCTTCTATTGATACTCGTCCCTCTCTCTGGCTTCGCTATGTTGATGACATTTTTGCTTTATGGCCTCATGACCTTAATCTTTTCCAGCCTTTCCTCGCCTCTCTTAACAATCTGGCTCCTTCTATCCATTTCAAAGTTGAGTGGGAATCTAATTCCCTCCTTCCTTTTCTTGATGTTCATGTTCACAGCTCTGTGTCCGGGTTCTCTTTCTCTGTCTACCGCAAACCCATGTTTAGTGACATGTACATTCACTTCTTGTTCTTCCATCCTCCTTCTGTTAAGAAAAGTGTCCTCGTCTCTCTCTTCCTCCGCGCTCTACGCCTCAGCGACCCTCAGTTTCTTGATTCTGAAATTACCTTTATCTACAAATCATTCTCTCGCCTTGGTTACCCTTTACATTTCATCAACTCTGCCTACTCTCAAGCAAAACGCAATTTCTTTCATCCTAAACCTGCTTCCAACACTAGTAGCACTGTACTATGCCTTCCCTTCATATCTGAACTCAAAACTTTTACCAATACCTTTCGTCCTCTTGACATAAAGCTTACCTTTCGACAAACTAACACACTTCGTAGCAATCTAATCTAGTTCACACTGCGCCTCCTGCTGGCTGAATCGGCTGGGTCTAACAAATCTCATATTCCTGTCGTCTTGTTCCGTCCAATACTTGGCGAAACTGGCCGTACCATGATATGACAGACTCTAAAGAAACAAGAGGAAGTGGTTAAGTCTGGCAGACACTAACAATGCTCCCTTCTGTCCATGTGCAGGGATTCCAATCATCCTATATGACTTGGTCTTCATCCAAAAACCTCTTCCTAGCCTCTACTCTACCACAGACGCCGGCTTGTTGAATCGGCATCTAATACACAATGATACCCAACATGAACTGAGAGATCGATGCTTTGTTGCTGTGGACTCATTCCCTTGTACAGTATATACTGCAAATGTTCTAATCTTTCTAACAAACGTGACCTACATAGCT
>WNGS01163947.1:19433395-19457814 GCA_020271785.1 Procambarus virginalis | reverse complement strand
TCAGTGCATGCTGCTTTATACACCTTTAATTTTACCATTAGTTAATGAGATTAACAGTCCCCGTGGCACAGTAGTAAATACTCACTCAGTGCTTCACGAGCAATTTGGCCTGGTTTCGTATCCTGGGCCGAGGAGAATTGATTAGGCACCAATCCTTAGCTGTATGTCTGTTCACCCAGAAGCGAATGGGTACCTGGTTGTTAAAGAGAGAGATTTAGCGGGTCGTATGCCAGGGAAATTAGGATTAAGGACCTGCCCGAAATGCTATGCATGTTAGTGGCTCTACAAGAATGTAAGAACTCTTGTATACACTGTATAAATAATAATAATAAAAATTATCCAACAGGTGAATGAAGGCAGCATTATCACGTCCAGGTCTTACGCGAACACAAACCCAGTAAGGAACCCTAGACAGTCTTCCCAGGACCACAGAACTACCATTAACTACCATTTAAACGATTCTTCGCGGCAGGGGATCGTATTCCAGGGACCTGCCCGAAACGCTACGCGTACTAGTGGCTGTACAAGAATGTAACAACTCTTATATATCTCAAAAAAAAAAAAACAGCAGATTGCCAAAGTTTCCCAGTTTATTTCTTTTCTGTTGCATAGTAGCTAGTTTTTTATTTTAATAATATTTTGTACTGAGGGAGTCAACAAATCCCATAGAGCCAAAGTTTGACTTCTGTAAGCACAATTAGGAGAGTACATATTAGGAAACTACCTTAATTTACATATGCTCAATGCTATATATGTGCGCATGCACGCATATTAGCAATGTCTTAAAAAAATCAACAATGTATTAATTTATATACAAGAAGGAACACTGGGTTGTGGGAGTACATAACATTGCTCTTTCATTCTTGCAAAGCCACCAACATGCATAGCATTTCGAGCAGGACCTTACCCTAACAGATAAAAGCGAGTAATTAAAAGGTCCAGTGCAGCAGAATTTGATTTCAACATTACTGCAATAAAAAAATTATAGTACTGATTACACCCAGTCAAGGAGTTCTGGAGAGATGACATCAAACTCTGAATCAGATGATTAAAACCGCTGGTGAAAGTTCTAACTGAGCTTGGTATGAAAATTTATCCTATGTTTTGTTTGCAGCTTGGGAGGGAGTCAAGGGATCTTCAAGTTACTCGCCTTTTGAGCTGGTATTAGGACACAAGGTCCATAGTACTTTGTTGATATTTCAAGAGATATTTTTTGGGTGATCAACTGTCTGCAAAAAACTTGTGGTAGTCATAAACTTCCACAGGTCATGAATTTCCACAAGAAGTTTGTGGATAAACACCTCGAGTGGTCGAAGGAAGTGAGGGCAGTGGCTCTCTAACATTTGGGAAAAGTGCAGGACAAGTATGATAAACATCATTGAGCTAAGCTACATGAATTTGATCCTGGTGATCATGTGTTGGTTCTGAAATCTCGTGGGGGTAGCTCCAAGGTCCACAAATATGAGGGTCACTATGTTATTCAGGAGAAAATGGGCGTGTTAAATTAGAGTGGCTGCCATGTGGGACGATACAATGGATGGTTGCGCACCTGAAACTGATGAGGTTCCAGGGCCCCTTGTCTGTTGATCCTTCTCATTCATTTGTATTGATTACAGGACAATAACCATGTTGGGGATCCAACTAAACCCTATTTAACCCATTCTAACTGGGAATATTGTGGTGGAGAAGATCTAACACTTACAGGTGTCTCAACATGAGGAGCAGCAGTTGCTAGATGACTTTTCAACCCTGTTTGGAGAGATTCCAACACAGATGTCCATCAGTTCACATAACCTGACTGACTATACCCCTATTAGACTACCACCTTATTGCATGAATTCTTACAAGAGAGCCATTGTCAAGCAAGAGGTGGACTTCCTATTGAAAAAAAAAGATCACAGCTTGTCACCCCCATTAGGGAATTTACGAGTATCAAGCATTACCTTTCAGGCTGAAAAATGTTCCTGCCACATTTCAATGACTCGTGAATGTTTTGTCAGCTGATGCTCCCAAGTGTAAAACTATTTGGATGACATTGGTATTTACAGACACTTGGGAGGAGCATATTATCAGACTTAAACAATTGTTTGGTGTTTTAAAGGAGCAAATCTCACCTCGATATATTCTAGGTGTTGGTTTTGACGTAGTACTGTGTAGTAGTACTGCATGTAGTACTGTAGTAAACACGTAGTACTCTGTGTCCACTTAGGCTATGAGGTTGGCACAGGTAAAGTCCTACCACAAAAGATCTCTTCTTGCTAGGGGCCTCAATTAGCCAGGCCTCTTGGGTTCATTTTTGTCTATCAATAGGGTCTTTGTGCCAATGTCTTCAGATATCCAACCCCACATCAGGGTAAAGTCATCAAGAACTGAGCAGTAATAGACAACCAAAAGGGGGAAGAGGATTGAACAATAGACAAAAACCATCAAATGTACTTGAATCGTTTGTACAAGTAATTATTTACAAGAAACATACACCAATATACAT
Source organism: Procambarus virginalis (assembly GCA_020271785.1). Taxonomy (NCBI): domain Eukaryota; kingdom Metazoa; phylum Arthropoda; class Malacostraca; order Decapoda; family Cambaridae; genus Procambarus; species Procambarus virginalis. The sequence goes on along the minus strand of WNGS01163947.1, from coordinate 19,455,326 downwards.
ACCACAGATAATGCCTTACATGTCGCCTTCACACAGAACACCACAAAAACCTCTGAGATCTTCTATCACGGCGAGTCGTCGTCCTAACAACACTCGGGCTCCTTCCCTGTGTGCCCTTCTGAGGTACTCATGCCAGCAAGTCCACTTGCCCAGCAATTCATAGGCCAGTCCTCTACAGTATTACCACAGTCAAGCCTTAATCCTGTGGACTGACAGATGTTCACTCCATCTACGAACACAACTTGGCCACCCCCGAGATACATCATTCCAACAAGTAACTCGCTGGCTATCAACAGACATTTCACTGCCTTCAATGACCAGGCCTTTCTTGTTTCAACCAAAACAAGCCTTATGTTCCTGAGAACTGCCCTTGCTGGCCATGCCTGGTCAACCGCTTTCCACCATCCATCGTACCTCTCACATCACCTCTGAGGAAAGAAAATCATATACGGTATGAGGGAAAATGACACCTGTTTCAGCGAGACCACAGCCTGCCATGCGAACAGAGAAAGTGGAGTCATGTGTGGTTGACAGATGGCATTAACCTTGTCATACAGCTATTGTAGAATACCCTGAATTGTGTAACAAAAAATGGGTACTGCATTTTCTGGGTTTGTGGGAGTATTACAGGTATTTTGGAAAGTGTTGCCACAGTTGTCACCATTAATTTATTGGTCAAGGAAAACAGTGAAGTTCAAGAGGTCAGCCGAGGATACAGACTTCTTTGTGGTCTTACAGAAGTTTGCCACATATTTGATTGTTGGTGCTGAGAAAAGTTATGGACTGTCATGTTTTCAGTGCATTATTCATTGTATGGATATTTTGCATTGATAACATGTATTAGGTGATGTTTGTCATTGTTAAGGAGGATTGTAAAGTTACTGGAAGTCATGCATTTTGGTGCCCGAAATGCTATGCGTGCTAGTGGCTTTACAAGAATGTAAAATCAACTTAATTTCTATGTTCTCTGTTAACCCCCAATGTACCTTTTTGTATATAAATAAATAAATAAATACACAGTAATGCACAGAAAATAAGTAACATGTACTGCATTAAAATGTTTGTGATTGTTCTGGAGGATACAGGTGTTATTTTATATTATGTATCATGTACTGTATGCACTTACAGCTAGGTGAACAGGCACATTAGGCGATAGGAAATGGGCCCAATCATTTCTGTGCTTCCCAGGATTCGAACCTGGGATTCTCTTTTGCGAGTCTACAACAAACCCAACTACTACCAGAACATTAAATAATTGCTATTCACTTTTATATTCCATTTTTAAGTTGTATTATCACTGTCCATTTGATACAAGCTAATCCCAGCACGAAGTATCTGAGTGTATCTGATGTTTCATTTTCACACTTAAATATTTATTATAATAATTTATTTACAAGAAGGTACAATAGGTTAGCGAGATTACATTAGTGTGATAGTTTTACATTCTTGCAAAGCCACTAACATGCAGAGCGTTTCAGGCAGGTCCTTAATCTAACATATCAGGCAAGGTGAAAAAGTACATTGTAGCAAGGTTTTATATCAATATAAATTGACAGAAGTGATTTACACTGGTAGAGATGAAGTACTTAATTAGTATTAAGAACTAATTTTGGGGAAGTGGGTAGTACAAGAACAATGAGTGTTTGAAGCACATGGTAGGAAACTGAGGAATTAATTAGGTACCTTTTGGTTTTACTTTTGAACAAGGTATAGGTTGGAATATTTTTTTTAATTCACCAGGAGCGAGTGTCAAAGACTGGGCCCTTTTATTAGCATGAAGTGTTTGCACAGATTTAGCCCGACTCTGGGGATATCAAAGAGATTTATTTCTGGTGTGGTGCTCATGGAATCTATTACACCTATCAAGATAGTTTCAGATCAAGATTAGCATTTAGGATTTAGGCACAGTACAGTATAGCTTATACACCAACGATGATACACTTCAAGACATTAGTACTAGTGAAATATTGTTGTACACTAACAGCCCCATTCTAAACTAGAGAAATTGCAGACCTGGCAAGCCTGCAAAGATCCTTTACCACTAGAACCCATTAAATAAAACACATTTGGATCACCTAAAATTTTTAAATCTATTCACTAGAGTACTGGCAGGAGAAATGCATAATAATTTACACTTATTAGAAGGACTGATTCCAAATCTGCACATAAATATAACATCACACAAGACCAGTAGGAATGGCAGGATGTGCAAAATAACCCCACTGAAGAGCACAGATGCAATAAGCATGCAGAGAAAGCTCCAAGACTTTTCAACACTATCTCTACACATGTAGACGGTTGGAACAAGCTAAGCAAGAAGGTAGTCGTAGTAGTAGTAGGCATCCATCAGTCTCAGGAGACTATGGAGTTGCGCTCTGGGTGTCGGTCTGGAGTGGCCTCACCAGGGCGCAAAGCCAGGGTAGGTTGAATCGGGGGAGAAGCTGTTACCCAGGCAGCAGGTCCCCCCTCTCCACGGCGCTGAAAGTCTCCAATGGAAAGGCATACGCCAATACGATTGGTTAGCTAGTGGTAGTGGAGGCCAAACCCATCAGTACATTCAAAGCGTGATATGACAGTACTGGGAAGACAGGACACCACGAGCGTGACTCATCCTGTAACTACATTTAGGTAATTACATAGTAGGCATAACTGGCCGACCTCTCGCAGTGTTCAAAAGAGAGCTCGACAAGCCCCTTCAAAAAGATACCTGATCAACCAAGCTGCGGCTCGTACCCCAGGCTGCGAGCAGTAACATCAAACAGCCTAGTTGATCAGACCAGTAACAAGGAGGCCTGGACAGAGACTGGGTCACTGGCACATTAATCCCCAGAATCTTCAACAGGTACCATATTTGCTGGCATAAACGACGCACCCTCGCATAGGATGCACCCCTATTTTATAAAGAATATTTCGGGGAAAAAAAATATTTCAGTATGTTTCATCGTACATTTATTGAAAGATATTTAAAAGTGGATTTTGTAACCCTAACTCATGGCTCTTATTTCAGGATGAAATGTTTTGTTTCCGCATCAGGCCACCAGGGCAGCACACCATCACAGCGCTGTGGTTTTGTAGTCATTAATCAATTGCAAATGGCCAACAGGCAGATTGTAAATGTAACATTCATTTCAAATTTCTAGGAGCATTTTTGTATTTATATAATGATTAAAAGTTTCTTAAAGGTAACAGTCATTAAATAATGTATGACATATCAGGTGTGGATTATGCATGTTTGGTAAGGTGGAGTGATGATGCGAGCTTCCTTCATAACTGCCAATGTATATCTTAACCAATTTTTCCTTAGTATGGTAACAGACTGATAACTGCTTGTTTTCAATATTTTATTACTAAATTTACTGTAATAATTTGGTAATAATAAAATATTGAAAACGAGCCAAAGACTTATGCCTAGCGAACATGCCCAACATGCTAATTTGGCTCCCTAAGCCTATGGCGCTTGGTCTCACATCCGTAATACGGTTGCATTAGACGCATGACAATTTTTTGATACATTAAAAAGGCTCCGCCAGCATCGCATGATGCGAGGTGACAGTATTTGGCATAGCACACCTATCCAGCAAAAGTAAAAAAACCAACATTGAATGTAATGAAACGCCATTTTCTGGTTGAGACCCGGAGGCTCCACAGAGCTATCCAGGCTGATATGCTAATGTCAGACTTTGGCATCAGTCATGTGTATGGAGTTCTGTGGGCCTACCGGGACCACGAGCCAGAACCTGGCCCCCTCAGAAAGGCATGAGGAGCAATAGCCTATAAAAATCCCTGTGTGGTTGGAAGCATTCTATGTCTGCCATTGACCAGGTCAGGCACCCAGAGAGGTAAGTGTCCCAAAACAAACCCCCTATTCTGGAGAAAATTGCTACAAAGCCGAACAAGTGGATAGAACTCCCCAAACAAACGAGCATGGCATCACACGTCGCCAAGCCGCTGTCTGCGCATCTCCCCCCTCCCCGGGAGGGGGAAGGGAGAGCTCCAGACCCCCGCGCCGGCAATCCACACTCCAGTTCTGAGGCTGATGCTATAGGCAGAGGTCATGTGCTCTGGCTCCAGTGATTGTTTCAGCACTCTGCTTTGTGTGTGCTGACTCTTCTAGGTGGTGCGTGAGGCAGGAGAATTTTAGTACTCGGGCTGCATGCGTCTAGGGTTCCCTTCCCTAGGTGCCCAGTAAGTACTGCCCTTGGAGCTACCTTCCACAAGTTTCTTGGGTTCTACCTCTGCTTGGCCGTTTGCTGCTCGGTTTTCAGCCACCCCTTGTGTGCTTGGGTGTTTTGGCAGTGAGATCTAGAATAGAGTTAGTAGTTAGCCATTCCCAGAAAACTATGTACTTAAATGGCATGTTGAAGAAGGTGCTGCATTCTTTATGTTGGCAATCTGCTTAGGGAGTGGAGAAAGCCTGTGTTAGTAAGCACATGTCCAAAGAATTAATTTGTTTTCTGTTAAAGTTTCGCTCTACTTGGTTGGGTTGTAATAAGTACTCATTTGCATACCTAACAAAATGAAATGTAGTGGTTGCATTGTAACAATCTCGGCAGTGAAGGTTCCAATCACTACCAAGGCTACCTTCAAAGAACATGCAGTCAAGTTTTTATTATAGTTCTCAAGCTTCAGGATCTTTATTAAACTTTGTGTAGTGGTACTATGCAATGGCGTCTATGTTTCATCCAAATCACTGAGAATGCCAAGCCAAACACCACCAATTTATACTAGTCATTGGATTGTTTAGATCATTCCCTTTTGTGATTAATTGTACTGTACTTCATAATAACATTTATGCATCCGAGATTGGCTGTAATGACATGTATACCTGGAGTAGGTTCCGAGTTCTACTTGAAGCCCAGCCTGGGGTGCAAGCTTGACGTGTGATAACTATCTAGAAGGCAGTTGCTTTGAGCAGCCTACAAGTGCACATTATCCATTACAGGACAGGCTAGTGTGGCACTTTCTGCAAGACCTTATCAAACTATTTTTTAACAGTTTGTTAAAGGAAATGTCTTCTTTGTTGGGTGGAGACTGAAGCAGTTTGGACCTCTGATACTCATATAGTGTTTTTCAGTTGTGCCTCTAGCACCTGTACTCATTACTAGGGATATTCTGCAATTCCTATTTAACTTTTGCTCCAGAATGTTGCTATTTTGCAGTGCATTTAAAGGCCCTGACCTTTCAGTATCTTGCATGTACAGTACCTCACTCAACTTCCACAAGTTGAGGTAGGGTTTTATTAGGGACAGGCAGCCAGTGAACATTAGGCCTATTTCAAGGTCCACCCAAGGTCAAACTACTGACCCTTCCCAGGATGCAGCCCCACAACGGATTACTAACTCCTACGTACCTAATTACTGCTAGGTGAACAGAGGCATTATACAATAGGAAGTGTGTCCAACCAATTCCTTCCTACCTGAATTTCCCGATTGAGTCTAGAATGCACCCAACTGTCCTACTGTGACCCTAATTTAACCCCAAAGGTTAATTTCCCCCCCCCCCCAAGTCCCTCACTCTCCTTCTAGGGCCTTAGTAAAAAGATGAGGTCCATGTTTGGCAACTACTTCTCAGACCACTACAGCTAAACTGCCAGAGTTAGACTTTTTACTTAGATTTTCATGCTTCCTGAATGCTAATTAACAATGTTAAAAAAAACTTTTAGAACAATTTTTTTTTCACATCACCGAGATACTGCCTGTTTGTGTATCGCAATAAATAACGCAATTATTTAACAGTTGCGTCCTGGAAGGGTTAAGGCAAGTGATCCAAATAATAAGAGCCTTGTGGTGGAATTCGTGAATTTTAAGGGTCTCATAAGCCACTATCACTAGTCGTTTACATTATTATTATTCAGTATACAAAGTGCAATATTGTGCTTGACACCTCAATCCCAATAACTAGACCCTCGTACTGCACTTTTGTTCATCGACTGATCTCTTCCTTATGGAACAGCAATCACAAAATTAACTAGTTTTCAACACAGCCGGCACTTCTTACCTTGAGCGAGAGAAATGGTAGCAACACCTTGGCATGGGTAGTCACGTTCACAGTTGGGCTGTGTGTTGTTGACATCCTCCGATGAGGGTCATTATGACTGCTTGGGTTGTGTTCCATAACTTGTGTACAGTTATGGTCATTGGCTCAAGTCGTCGTTGGATTTGCCATGATAACCCTAGAACAAGAATAAAGTAATAAAGAAGAATAAATAAATAATAAAAGAAAGNGATGTTGATAGAGTTTTCTCTCAGAGTACCTATTGCACCTCTGCTCTTCAACGGGAGTATTCTGCACATCCTGCCATGTCTTCTGGTTTCATGTGGTGTTATTTCTGTGTGCAGGTTTGGGACCAGCCCCTCTAATATTTTCCACGTTTAAATTATTATGTAACTCTCCCGCCTGCGCTCAAGCGCAGCAGTACTCCACTCTAGAGAGCACTAGCGTCTTGAAGAGTATCATCATCGGTATAGCATCTCTAGTCCCAGTCTCTACCTACGCCTACACTGCCTACGACCTGTCTCATCAATCAGCATTGCTGCGTATGTGTGCTCACCTTTACATATGGTTCTACATGACTCTGAATTCTTCTTCACCCGGTTCATTGTTTTCTTCAACCGTCTGCACCCCATGTCGTTAACTGTGTGTTTGAAGTCAGGTCTAAGAGCATAGTGGCTAAAGTGTTCTATCCGTAGCACGTGATTAACGAAGTGGTCTATACAAACGATTAACGAAGTGGTCTATGTAAGCGATTAACGAAGGCGTGATCGATATAAGGGTGGTCTAAACAACGAGGGGTATAATTATATTATCTCCAGGTATTTATAATGGCTCGACCCTGATATCTGAGCGTTGAAGTTGATTGAATAATTATGTGGATATCTTAGTCAACTCTCGAGTGGACCAGACGAGTTGATGGAGGGGGGAGTGTTGCCCCCCTTCCCCCCCTTATGACCTGTTTACTTGTCCTTTATCTAGGTCATACATTATGTTAATTAACCTACCTACACACACACACACAGGTCAGGAGTCATTGCATTAGCCAACCAGCGACTAGAAAGGCGGGGTCCAGGAGCAAATGCTCGGTCCTGCAGGCACAAATAGGCGAGTTAAAACAGGTAAGCACATAGCATATCAAGCGAAACAAGACTTAAAAGACTGCGTTGGAATAATTACAGTGGAACGACAAAGTGGAGCAGCCATGGAGGAGCACTGAGCCTGCATAAATATAATCCAAGGAGTGGCAGAAGATCCCATATCGGCTATAAATGGAAGACTTCAGTCATGGCCAAAGAGACTTTGAAGTAATGGATTTAACAGATGGAGATTAGACATGATGAGTGAAGCTGTTAGAGGTAGGCGAAAGGAACTTCCTACTGCAACATGTCAGCGTGCAAGCGCAGAGAAGGGTGCTGAAGGGCGACCAGTCAACAAGGCTAGACCATTCATTCATTCATTAATGAATATCTTGTTCATTTAGAACAAGATATACAATGAGAGCATTAAGCGTGAAATGCCGATGTACGCTCGTGCTGACGACATATTAGTCTTGGATTATATAGGTCAAAAAACCTCCTTGAGAGAAGACCATGGGAGGCGATGAGTCACAATAACGTGGCTAAAGTATGTTGACCAGACCACACACTAGAAGGCGAAGGGACGACGACGTTTCGGTCCGTCCTGGACCATTCTCAAGTCAATCGACTTGAGAATGGTCGTTGTCGTCCCTTCACCTTCTAGTGTGTGGTCTGGTCAACAAGACCATGGGAACCAAACCTCTGAGGTAAAATAACGCAAAACATGATGGATTACACGAGTGAATGCAAAGAAGATTCATACCACCCTAAAGACACAAACCAATCAATAAAAGCCTTTTGCCCGTGGGTTGACAAGCAGAGTCTGGAGAATACAGAAGCGGTGAGAAACATTAGAGACGGGAACGAGTACATTGGACCAAGGGGGAAGTATTAAACCAGATGAAGAATGAGAGCGTTCAAAGTCAAGTATCCAGCCTGTGCACTCTTGTTGTCACAACGGAGAGAAAATAGTGTATTAAAACTCAACCCGTCCACGGCTATATTTCACCTTCATTAGTTACTCTTCCACGTCTTCCCATATAGGGGTAGGGGAAGGTGCAGATCGAGTGCCCAAGCCGCGACTGAGAGTCATGCAAATCTATGATAATCTCTTCAATTGCTCTGTCCAAGCTGCCAAGTCTGGACCAGGCAAGAATCCTGCGATAGCCATCAAGAGACTCATGATTCCCAATCGTGAGAAGCGCCTAAATCAAAACTTACGATAAAATACACAAAATACCAAACAACAGTAATTCCGTGCTGTGTTTGAGATGCGAAAAACCCATAAGAATCATAACCTGTTGACTGGAACATGCTTTAAGGGATCCGGAATCAAGATGGCATTGAGTAATGAACGTGGACAGCCCTGCGCCGCGCTCCTCGAGCTGTACGCTGGACTTACCTCTATTGCCCACGAAAGGCGAGGATCTTGCCAGATGGGTGTGGTTACCGGTCGTACTGCGACGGGCGAATAGTGCTCTCATGGGGGCTGGAGAGGCAGTGGTGCCAGTTGAGGAGGGACCTTGGCGGGAGACAAAAATGGCGCGCGTTTTAGCCTCAAAGAGTTCGACCCTGGACTGATGCTGCAGCTGATGATGTTGTTGTTCTTTTAGCCGTCTCCTGCGCCATCTTCTGAGCCGTCTCCTGCGCCATCTTCTGAGCCGTCTCCTGCGCCATCTTCTGTGCCGTCTCCTGCGCCATCTTCTGTGCCGTCTCCTGCGCCATCTTCTGTGCCGTCTTCTGCACCATCTTCTGTGCCGTCTCCTGCACCATCTTCTGTGCCGTCTCCTGCACCATCTTCTGGGCCGTCTCCTGCACCATCTTCTGGGCCGTCTCCTGCACCATCTTCTGGGCCGTCTCCTGCACCATCTTCTGTGCCGTCTCCTGCACCATCTTCTGGGCCGTCTCCTGCACCATCTTCTGGGCCGTCTCCTGCGCCATCTTCTGTGCTTCAAGTGACTGTATTAGGGCGTTGTTAGCTCCATGCTACTGTTACATTTACGCTTCCTGTGCCAACGTTTTATAGACCCCGTCTCTCGTTCACATAAGACTTGTTCCTCACACGCCTTCACTTATGTGAAAAGGCAGGGGACGGAGACTTGCGAGAGGAGGGACCAAAGAGCCGAAGCTCATCCCCCGCAAACACAACTAGGCGATTACTTATCCCCGCCCATCATTTCTCCCGGTAAACCATCAGGAATGACTCTTGAACATTCTAGATGTCTAACACCAGTGGACGTTGGGTGGCCGTTTCCCGCCAAAATATTTCAAATTAGTATGTGGCAGTTCGTAGGAAGAACCACCAAACTGTGTAATTAGCAAAGGACGAAACTGCGAATAAGCATCTTATATATACTTTTTTGCAATAACTTTGCGAAACATTCATAAAACATATTCAAAAATATTTGAATATGAATATTCGAAACATATTTGAAACAGCAGGAGACCTTCAACATGTGCGAGGCGGGAAGCTGCAACGCCATTCCTCGATTGTCTTTTGTTGGTGGGCCTGTGTGTTACGTCTCTTCTGTTGATGAGACTGTCTCGTGTCTGGGACTGTCACGTATCTGGGAGGCTGTCTCGCGACTGTCACATACCTGGGAGACTGTCTCGCAACTGTCACATACCTGGGAGACTGTCTCGCAACTGTCACATACCTGGGAGACTGTCTCGCGACTGTCACATATCTGGGAGGCTGTCTCGCGACTGTCACATATCTGGGAGGCTGTCTCGCGACTGTCACGTACCTGGGTGGCTGTCTCACGACTGTCACGTACCTGGGTGGCTGTCTCGCAACTGTCACGTACCTGGGAGACTGTCTCGCAACTGACACATGTTTGGGTGGCCGTCTGGTATATGGTTGATTATTGCTATCTCCTGTTTACCCTCATTCGTCTCCCCTCACCCGTTGCCTCACGCCTCGCAACACCAAGACAAATCGACAGTTATCTTACCTGTCTAATTAACCCAGAGACTTACCGAGTGCATCGCAATTTTTTTTTATGTTTGAGTTGTAACTGCGTATTACGCGGGCGCAAGTGTGTGTTTGTTTATTGACGTAGTGGACAATTAGAAAGATTTTGGAATTGTTGAATTTGGGTAAACCGGAAAAGGTTTTATATTTACGTTGCTAATATCACTTAGCCATTCTAGGCCTAATACATGCTATATCAGGTCTAATATAGTACATTATATATATATACATATATACACATACATACATACATACATACATACTATTAGCGATCTAAGAATATTTAAATTTGGCTTTTAAATTTGTTTTCTGAATTTTATAAAATTACTTACCAATTTATATGTAATTGACCATTATGTTTATGTATGTACAATGGTTGACAATTACAAAGTACTATTTAACCAAGTGGATGGGTTGATTTGTGCGCGCTTGCAGGATCGAGCTGTTAGCTCTTGGACCCCACCTTTCTACCCGCCTGTTCTCTAATGTACAGACTACCCACCTATTTTTCTCCATCACATCTACTACATACATATCTCACCCATACTCACATATTCCCAGGGGTGCAGCCCGTAGCAGCTGTAACTCCCATGTACCTATTTACTGCTTGGTGAATAGGTGCATTAAAGTGAAAGAAACTGCCCAATTTGTTTGCCTCCGCCGAGAATCGAACCCGGACCATTAGTACTACGACACCGGAGCGCTGTCCACTCAGCCGCGAGACCCCTAACGTACGTATGTACTCACCTAGTTGTGCTTCAAGTCGAGCATCAGTTCATTGAAATTATACTCTTCCACTGCCCCCCCCCCCCCATCATATTTACACGTAAAACTGTATGAAGTTAGCTTATTTACCACTTATTTACAACTATTTGGCTGAAAAATGTTAAGACATCTCATCGACTCATTTCCAGTTTCCAATTATGTCCTTGTCATTCTACCGTTCCTTAATTTGAACATTATTCCTTTATATACTTTGCCAATCCTTGGCATATTTTATGTTATCATGTTTGCCCTATTCCTGCTTTCCTCCCGTATAGTAAATTAAGAGTTCCCTCAGTTTCTCCATAGCTCAGGAACAAGCTTTGTTGCACATTTTTGTGCTTTTTCTAGTTTTGTTTAATGTAGCATAACAAAATCTTAAAGGGTAGCCAAGACAATAACAGTGATATTCCTGTAGATGTGCAGACAGGAATGTGAAGAATATTCTACAGGAATGCAGGCGATGAGTCACAATAACGTGGCTAAAGTATGTTGACCAGACCACACACTAGAAGGTGAAGGGACGACGACGTTTCGGTCCGTCCTGGACCATTCTCAAGTCGATTGAGAATGGTCCAGGACAGACCGAAACGTCGTCGTCCCTTCACCTTCTAGTGTGTGGTGTGGTCTGGTCAACATTCTACAAGAATATTCCTGTAGATGTGAAGACAGGTCATGTTTCCACATACAGGCTCAGGGATGAACAAGAGGCACCAGAGCCGAGACATAACCCAGTATGGTGCAGGGACGAAGAGTTGAAGGAGAGGCAGACGAGAGTAGGCGGGAAATCCATAATTGACTTTAGAGAGCATGACGTAAATAGAGGAGCATGCATCTTATCAGCTCCCCAGGAATTATGGGACAAGACTTTAAAATCAAAATCTGCAAACAAAAATTTCCAAATCCACCAATAAAAATAATTATAAGTCTGCAAACAAAAAAATTTGCCAACAAAAAATTCAAAATCCGCCAACAAAAAGTAACCAATCCTGCTAACAAAAAATTCAAAATGTATTTGTAATCACAGAAAAGGAAGGTGCTGTAAGGCAACAGAGACAGCAGTAGGGGCCCAACTGTCAAAGCACCACATAATGGGGTGGGAGCATGTTGTCAGGACCGTACAAGGGAGTCAAGACGGTAATGGTCATAACATTCCTGTAGAGTAGGGTTGCCATATCTGAACGATCAGAATTCAGGACGCCACTAAGTTCCCTGTATGGTGCCATCAGAAGGACAACAACAAACTGGAAAAAGTGCAAAGACATGCATCTAAATGGCTCCTAGAACTGACGGACAAGAGCTATGAGGAGAGGTTAGAGGCATTAAATATGCCAAAAGTAGAAGACAAAAAAAAATATGCAACAAAATTACTTTTACATGAAACTGATCATGTTGAACTCCTATAGTTACAATCTTTAACCCCCCCCCCCAGTCTATATCTGTGTGCCCCATGCTTATTGTCCTGTAGATCCGATTTATTTCAGCAAAGCCTTATTTAGACTTTAAAAAAAGCAAAGTCACTGCATAAATATATACAGTACATGTATATAAATATATCGATATAGGTAAATATAGATAATTTTTTAAGTGATGGAAGCTGAAATTTTGGATCGAGAATTTTTTTAATTCTTCCCAGATGCAAATTTTGACACCTGAATCCAAGACATGTCCTGGAAAATACAGACGTATGGCAACCCTAGATTAGATGGTTATTATTTACCACTATCAATTTATGATTGAATTTAATAAACTGGTAATGCTGCTGTGCTTCAAGCCCCTCCCATACTACTAGCAACAGAGGACCTGGCAGAACACTGTGCTTATGTTTGTCCAATTCTCTAAAACAATTATAAGTACAGCACTGTGATAAATATTACAGTGGAGACATTATCAAAATGCTTTCTACACCATATTATATTGATCTGAACCTTATTTACATGGTTCTGTAAAAAGGTAACAAGTTAATTATTTGTATGTCATATGTCTGGCAGTGGAATATTTTCTGCAAAAGGATGGAATGAGGTTACTAAAAATGCAACGTCAAGTGTTTGAAGGACAGTTTCAAGCAGGTTGTCTCTAATATCCATGACAAAAAAAAATCAGAATGTTCTATAATTGAATTAAACAAAATTTTAACTATACAGTATAAAATATTTTAATTTTGGTGGGAAATTTTTTTATAGGGTAGGCAATGCTTACCTTGCTTCTTAGGAATACATGCCACTGGTAGGAGGTACAAGTAAATACAAGCAAAAATTAACAAGGTTTATTATTGGAGCAAGTATACACAGTTCAACAAGTAATTACAGGTTACTCTAATCAAATCTAGCAAGATTTCCATTTCCAATACACAGGAATGACTGCATAAGGTACACAATTACTAAAGCAAGCAGCATAAAATAGTTTAACCAAGATAAAATCAATATAGTTGATGGTACTTTAGCTTTCTAATTACATGTGAATAATTGAATAATTCCTATACTGCATAAAATAACTCAAGGGTACTTCTTACTACTTGGCAACAATTTAAGTACGAATACTATCTTGAGGCTATCTTGAGAGGATTTCGGGGCTTTTTAGTGTCCCCGCGGCCCGGTCCTTGACCAGGCCTCCACCCCAGGAAGCAGCCTGTGACAGCTGACTAACACCCAGGTACCTATTTTGCTGCAAGGTAACAGGGGCATAGGGTGAAAGAAACTCTGCCCATTGTTTCTCGCCGCGCCTGGGATCGAACCCAGGACCACAGGATCACAAGTCCAGCGTGCTGTCCGCTCGGCCGACCGGCTCCTAGGGTGGTCATAGCAACGACCTGCCCACGTCCTGCCCTGGAGAAAACCTGCACACCATTAAATGAAGTATGGGAGCAACCTGGCTATCTGATCTATTTGCTGCTTCATCTAAATTGCCATTTAAGCCAGCTTTAGTATTTACATAATTCGTAAATAATTTCACTAAATAATGAATGTGTTTCCTTTACCTATTAATCATTTAGGCTTACCCATCATATTGCAGTAAGCATTAGAATATAAGCACAAATAAATTTATATAAACCAAAAATTATAGCAGTCTGGTAAAAAAAAAAAAAATCCTAACTCGTATACCACATAAGTTGGAAAGATCGGAATGAAAATGCTTGTAGAACATATCGAGAGAGAGAAACTTTACCACCACCAGCATGGGATATGGAATGGTAAAGCACACAAATTTAATAGACAACAAGGCGACAAACATTTGGCAAGAAAGAGACAGGTGGGCAGAATGCATTTACTGTCAGAAAGCCTTTGATACAGTCCCCATAAGAGGCTGGTACAGAAATTGGAGAAATGCGGAATAACAGGTAAGTTGCCAGTGTATACAAGAATGTCAGGCAACAGAAAAGAGCGCGTTACTGTGGAAGGTAGAAGAGGAGAGACCTCAGCGTGACGAGATGTCATCAGCGGAGTCCAACGGGGGTCTGCACTTGGACCCATCTTGGTTCTGATATTGTACATGTAAACGATCTTCTGGAGGGTATAGACTATCTTAATGTGTGCTGATGATGCTAAAATTATGAAAAGGATAAAGATGGAGGAAGAAGAAAGCAAGACCCTACAAGATAACCTAGACAATTTGAAGGAATGATCAAACATATGCTTCTAAAGTTTAAAGTGTAAAGTAATGAAAATAGGTGAAGGCAGCAGGAAGCTGAATATAACATGCCATTTGGGAGATTGAAATCCCTCTGGAATAAAGTAGAAAGATCTTAGGATTTCAACACCAAACCTGTTCCCCAAAGCTACATCAAAAGGATATCAGCAGCAGCATATGTTAAGAGTGACCAATGTAAGAACTAGATTTCAGATGCCTTTGAAGGAATCATTGAGAACCTTATATATACATGCATGTCAAATCAATCATAAGTATGCAGCTCCGTCAGGAATCCATATCTAATCAAACATGACAATTTAAGAGAAAATTCAGAGGTAGACACCAGATTAGTCCCAGAGCGAGATGTATGAATTTCATAGAAAGGCTACAGGTGGTAAAGTCCCTGGAAGACAATTAGGAAATACATGATCACCACCTACAAAATTTTCAAGAGGAATGACAGGTTATATAAAAAAATTAGCATGGGAAGACAAAGGAAGATGTGTAGAAACTTAATACCCAAATGAGCCACAGTCATTAAAATAATTTTTCAGTGTTAGTAGTTAAATGAAATGCACTAGGCAGTGATGTGTGGTGGAGGCAGACTCCATACAAAGGTTCAAATGTGGATATGATAGAGCCCAATAGGTCAGGAACTTTTACCAGTTGATTGATGGTCGAGAGGTGGGACCGGAGTACAGAAAATATTTACCCAAGAGTGCATATAGAAGACATACAAGGGTCTTATTATAGAACAAGAAAGCACATTGCCCATGTCTGACTATTTTTAGACCCAAGCCAAGCCCTCCAGCTGACACTGTTAGTCAGCAAAAGTCAATCATTGAGATCTACCTACCTTGGGGAGGCATCTGTAATAGGTTCATACCAGGATATGTAATTAATTTTAATAGCTATAAGCATATGGTAATAGTCTAAATAAGATACAACCAATAGCTCAATTTAACCAAATATGTTTGGTAAATGGGGATAATTAATCATCTTTAAATCAGGGGGCAGATTCACGAAGCAGTTACGCAAGTACTTACGAGCCTGCACATTTCTCAATCTTTGTCGGCTTTGTTTACAATTATTTAACAATTAATGGCTCTAAAGCACCAGGAGGTGTTCATAACAATAACAGCAGTAGATCGGGAAGTTTCATGCTTGTAAACCGTTTAATAANGGAAAACCGGTGTGGTGGAGGAGAACAGGTGTGGTGGAGGAGAACAGGTGTGGTGGAGAACAGGTGTAGTGGAGAGAACATGTATGGTGGTGGAGAACAGGTGTGGTGGAAGAGAACAGTTGTGTGGAGGAGAACAGGTGTGACGGAGGAGAACAGGTGTGGTGGAGGAGAACAGGTGTGGTGGAAGAGAACAGGTGTGTGGAGGAGAACAGTGTGGTGGATGAGAACAGGTGTGACGGAGGAGACAGGTGTGGCGGACACAGGTGTGTGTGTGTGTGTGGGGTCTGAGTGAGTCATCTTACCTCGTTATAGTGTCTCGAGTGACCCCTGACCCCTCTGGAGGCCGGGGAGGGGGGGTAGGGGGGGTGGGGGAAGGGGTGGAGGATGGTGGTGGAGGTGTGGGGGGGGGTCCAGGAGGTGGGAAGGGGGGGGGAGAGGAACTAGTCTAGTTAAGGTGGGTCATTGTTGGAGACCTGAGACGTCGTCAATTTTTCTTAGTATCTTGTACGTAATTCTTTTTGTATGTCATTAGTTTTAGTTCATGTAGCGTGTCCTCATAGCTCAGTTCTCTCGTCTCTGGTACCTGCCTTGTGCCAAATATTTGGGTTTTCTTGACATTTTCATGTAGCGTGTCCTCATAGCTCAGTTCTCTCGTCTCTGGTACCTGCCTTGTGCCAAATATTTGGGTTTTCTTGGCATTTTCGTGGGTTTTTTAAGTTGTTGGGTTTGGTGCTGTAGGTTCAGGTACTGTGGCTGGTCGTGGGTAGTGTTGTGGAGAGTACTTCTGGAGGGTGTTGAAAGCTGGCTTTATTTGTGTTACCCTTACATGCACAGCTGGTGTGTGTGTGTGTGTGTGTGTGTGTGTGTGTGGGGGGGGGTGTGTGTGTGTGTGTGTGTGTGTGTGTGTGGGGTGGTGTGTGTGTGAGTGTGTGTGGGGGGGGAGTGTGTGTGTGTACTCACCGATTTGTACTCACCTAATTGTGCTTGCGGGGGTTGAGCTTTGGCTCTTTGATCCCGCTTCTCAACTGTCAATCAATTGGTGTACAGATTCCTGAGCCTACTGGGCTCTATCATTTGAAACTGTGTATGGAGTCAGCCTCCACCACATCACTGCCTAATGCATTCCATCCGTTAACTACTCTGACACTGAAAAAGTTCCTTCTAGCGTCTCTGTGGCTCATGTGGGTACTCAGTTTCCACCTGTGTCCCCTTGTTTGCATCCCCCAGTGTTGAATAGTTTATCCTTGTTTACCCGGTCGATTCCTCTGAGGATTTTGTAGGTTGTGATCATGTCTCCCCTTACTCTTCTGTCTTCCAGTGTCGTAAGGTGCATTTCCCGCAGCCTTTCCTCGTAACTCATGCCTCTTAGTTCTGGGACTAGTCTAGTGGCATACCTTTGGACTTTTTCCAGCTTCGTCTTGTGCTTGACAAGGTACGGGCTCCATGCTGGGGCCGCATAATCCAGGATTGGTCTTACATATGTGGTGTACAAGATTCTGAATGATTCCTTACACAGGTTCCTGAACGCTGTTCTGATGTTAGCCAGCCTCGCATATGCCGCAGACGTTATTCTTTTTATGTGGGCTTCAGGAGACAGGTTTGGTGTGATATCAACTCCTAGGTCTTTCTCTCTGTCTGTTTCATTAAGTACTTTATCACCAATTCTGTATCCTGTGTCTGGCCTCCTGTTTCCACTGCCTAGTTTCATTACTTTGCATTTACTCGGGTTGAACTTCAACAGCCATTTGTTGGACCATTCACTCAGTCTGGCTAGGTCATCTTGTAGCCTCCTACTATCGTCCTCAGTTTCAATCCTCCTCATAATTTTTGCATCATCGGCAAACATTGAGAGAAACGATTCTATACCCTCTGGGAGATCATTTACATATATCAGAAACAGTATAGGTCCAAGGACTGACCCCTGCGGGACTCCACTCGTAACGTCTCGCCAATCTGAGACCTCACCCCTCACACTGACTCGTTGTCTCCTGTTGCTTAGGTACTCCTTTATCCAACGGAGTACCTTCCCTTTCACTCCAGCCTGCATCTCCAGCTTTTTCACTAGCCTCTTGTGTGGCACTGTATCAAAGGCTTTCTGACAATCCAAAAATATGCAGTCTGCCCACCCTTCTCTTTCTTGCCTTATTTTTGTTGCCTGGTCGTAGAATTCGAGTAACCCTGTGAGGCAGGACCTGCCATCCCTGAACCCATGTTGATGCTGTGTTACAAAGTTCTTTCTCTCCAGGTGCTCCAGTGTGTGTGTGTGTGTGTGTGTGTGTGTGTGTGTGTGTGTGTGTGTGTATGTGTGTGTGTGTGTGTGGTGTGTGTGTGTGTGTGTGTGTGTGTGTGTGTGTGTGTGTGTGTGTGTTGGAGGGATGAGTGTGTGTGTGTGTGAGGCGACACAGCACCTGTGTCACAACGCAGCCACGTTCTTCTAAGCTTTCAAAACGTCACTAAACAGTTAGTCTAAAGTGTCCTCACCTAACCTACCAGAGGACCCAAAACAGAAAACGGGGTCCATTACGTCACTTTCGCCAGCCGCTTCCATTTTCCAATACTACCATGTCTAGCCTTATGTAACGCATACGAACGAAAAGCGACGTTTTCTGTAAGAGAACACAGGTTGTAAACAACAGCTATAACTCGAAGTGACCAACCCCCGCCCCCCCCCCACCCCACACACACACCGGAAATGTGCTAAGACACTCGCTTGATCTTCTATACCCCACACATGTGTGCTAAGACACTCGCTTGACCTTCTATACCCCACACATGTGTACTAAGACACTCGTTTGACCTTCTATACCCCACACATGTGTACTAAGACACTCGTTTGACCTTCTATACCCCACACATGTGTACTAAGACACTCGCTTGACCTTCTATACCCCACACATGTGTACTAAGACACTCGTTTGACCTTCTATACCCCACACATGTGTGCTAAGACACTCGCTTGACCTTCTATACCCCACACATGTGTGCTAAGACACTCGCTTGATCTTCTATACCCCACACATGTGTACTAAGACACTCGCTTGACCTTCTATACCCCACACATGTGTACTAAGACACTCGTTTGGCCTTCTATACCCCACACATGTGTACTAAGACACTCGTTTGACCTTCATACCTGTGGTTCCTTCAAATCAACTTCTCTAGTTTTTCTGTTGTTTTTTGTATACCATATATTGAGAGAGTGAGATCCCCCTGTCTCCCCTACAGCGCCCACACTCACCCATGCTAACACAAACAGATAATTTGAACAAATTTATAATGTAAATGCATTAAATAACCACATTATTTAATTAAACAGCATTAAAAATAAAGGAGAAATTTTCCATAAAGTGAGAAGCCTTTTTTTTTATTTTTTTAGTGTCAAAGAATATTTTGTTGAGAGACGTGTGGAACTTTCCCTCCGTCGACCTCTTAGAGCAGGTGACTAACTGCCCAAACACCGTACCTAACACCTGTCTAACACCTGCCTAACACCTGTCGTGTTTCTTAGCGAGATTCCAGAGGCCAAGCGTTCGGTGGTCGGGCAGTCCACTTGTGTGGATTTGTGGTCTCGTGTGGACGAGTTTGGTTTGTGTTTGGAGCGTGTGTCCATCTGCGGGGGTTGAGCTCTGGCTCTTTGGTCCCGCCTCTCAACTGTCAATCAACTGGTGTACAGATTCCTGAGCCTATTGGACTCTATCATATCTACATTTGAAACTGTGTATGGATACATACACAGTTTCAGTTACACATACACATACACATACCCTCTTCTCTGCCCCCCTTCCACATCTGATCCTGCCCTTCAATTATTGGTTTCACTGATTTTCCCCTGTTTCCTGCCTTGTTCTAGCTATTCCTGTTTCTCTTATATCCTTCCTTCCTATGGCATTCCTTTTTATTTTAGGTTCTTATTACGTGTCCAGTACAGGGCCAGAGGTCAGTCCCACACCTTCCTCTGCACCCCCCCCCCACCCTGCCACACCCACGACGTCTATACGACGTTGGTTACAACGTTACTTGGCGTGTTTTGCCCTCTGGGGTACAGGGCTCGCACACACCCACCACCAGCTCTGGGGTACAGGGCTCCCACACACCCACCACCAGCTCTGGGGTACAGGGCTCCCACACACCCACCACCAGCTCTGGGGTACAGGGCTCCCACACACCCACCACCAGCAGCTGTAGGAGTCAACACAACACGGCAGATGTAACAGACTCTTGTGGCTTGTCTCACACAGCGGGTGGACACAGCGGGTGGACACACAGCAGGCGGACACACGGCCGCAAAACTCGGCTGAATGAACTTCAGAATGACCGGCAAGATCAGCAAGAGAGTTCTCTTATCTAAGCTCCATGTCCTCATATCTAAGCTCTATGTCCTCTTATCTAAGCTCTATGTCCTCTTATCTAAGCTCCATGTCCTCATATCTAAGCTCCATGTCCTCATATCTAAGCTCCATGTCCTCATATCTAAGCTCCATGTCCTTATATCTAAGCTCCGTGTCCTCATATCTAAGCTCCGTGTCCTCATATCTAAGCTCCATATCCTCATATCTAAGCTCCATGTCCTCATATCTAAGCTCCATGTCCTCATATCTAAGCTCCATGTCCTCATATCTAAGCTCCATGTTCTCATATCTAAGCTCCATGTCCTCATATCTAAGCTCCATGTCCTTATATCTAAGCTCCGTGTCCTCATATCTAAGCTCCGTGTCCTCATATCTAAGCTCCGTGTCCTCATATCTAAGCTCCATGTCCTCATATCTAAGCTCCATGTCCTCATATCTAAGCTCCATGTCCTCATATCTAAGCTCCATGTCCTCATATCTAAGCTCCATGTCCTCATATCTATGCTCCATGTCCTCATATCTAAGCTCCATGTCCTCATATCTAAGCTCCATGTCCTCATACCTAAGCTCCATGTCCTCATATCTAAGCTCCATGTCCTCATATCTAAGCTCCATGTCCTCATATCTAAGCTCCATGTCCTCATATCTAAGCTCCATGTCCTCATATCTAAGCTCCATGTCCTCATATCTAAGCTCCATGTCCTCATATCTAAGCTCCATGTCCTCATATCTAAGCTCCATGTCCTCATATCTAAGCTCCGTGTCCTCATATCTAAGCTCCATGTCCTCATATCTAAGCTTCATGTCCTCATATCATAACCATAAACAATTACATCTCTAACTCTAACTGACAGGCGAGTGAAGGAGGCAGGGACCAGGAGCTAATGGTTGTCCAGCTAGTAAACATAAGTGGGTACACACACTCTCAGATAGAAAAGGAACAGCACGTGGAAGTTTACATACCGTCGGGCCAACATTCGCTGGTTGCAACATACGTGAGACTAGGTCTTCAATATGCAGCCCTCTGTGTGAAGATCCAATATATATACAAAAAAACGCAGAGGAGAAAATATATACATATCAGCGGTTTATCACAAGACTGGTTCCGGAAATGAGAGTACTGAAATTTGAGAAATGTTTGAGGCGAACAGATCTGCAAACACTTAAGGAAAAGAGACGGTTATCTTGAGGTTATCTTGGGGTTATCTGGGGTTATCTTGAAGTTATCTTGAGGTTATCTTGGGGTTATCTTGGGGTTATCTTGAGGTTATCTTGGTGTTATCTTGAGGTTATCTTGGGGTTATCTTGAAGTTATCTTGAGGTTATCTTGGGGTTATCTTGGGATTATCTTGGGTTATCTTGAGGTTATCTTGGGGTTATCTTGAGGTTATCTTGGGGTTATCTTGTTGTTATCTTGAGGTTATTTTGGGGTTATCTGAGGTTATCTTGGGGTTATCTTGGGGTTATTTGAGGTTATCTGGGGTTATCTTGAGGTTATCTTGGGGTTATCTTGAGGTATCTTGGGGTTATCTTGGGGTTATCTTGAGGTTATCTTGGGGTTATCTTGTTATCTTGAGGTTATCTTGGGGTTATCTTGAGGTTATCTTGGGGTTATCTTGGGGTTATCTTGGGGTTATCTTGTTGTTATCTTGAGGTTATCTTGGGGTTATCTTGAGGTTATCTTGGGGTTATCTTGGGGTTATCTTGGGGTTATCTTGAGGTTATCTTGAGATAATTTCGGGGCTTAGCGACCCCGCGGCCCGGTCCTCGACCAGGCCTCCTTTTTGTTACACAACCCCAGGAAGCAGCCCGTAGCAGCTGTCTAACTCCCAGGTACCTACTAGTATTTACTGCTAGGTGGGGCATCAGGGTGAAAGAAAACTCTGCCCATTTGTTCCGCCTCCGCCGGGGATCGAACCCGGAACCTTAGGACTACGAGTCCCGAGCGCTCTCCACTCAGCCGTCA
>WNGS01163947.1:19364680-19422165 GCA_020271785.1 Procambarus virginalis | reverse complement strand
AACATCTTCCGGCTGATTGGTGAAAGGGAGAAGAGAGTTTGGATAGCTGCCTGAGAGATATATTGTTAATATTGTTGAGTCTGTGGGATTTTACTGGCAAGATTAGCACCAACCGATGAAAAGAACTATTAAATTCATTTGCCATTTCTAAATCAGTTGACGGTATATCCCCATCCTTGTAGAGTTTTATTTGGTTATGTGAGTGTTGTTTAGTTCCTAGGATACTAGAGATGGTTTTCCAAGTGCTTTTCATGTTGCCTTTTGCTTCATTGAATCTATTCACATAATATGCAAGTTTTTGCCTTTCTTATGATACTGGTAAGCATTGATGAGTACCTTTTAGCTACTTCCTTTGAAACTAGGCCAATCCTAAGTTTCTTTTCATATTCATGTTTCTTGTTGATTGAATGAGAATGCCGCTTGTGAGCCATGGATTGTTTAATCTTTTGTCAGTTACTTGCTTGGTAAGAAGGGGACAATGAAGGTTGTAGAGGCTTAGAGTTTTGGAGAGGAAGAGGTTAGCTAATGAATTTATATCCTGGGTATTATTGAATTCAGAATCCCAGTTAATATTGTGAAATGCATCTGTAAGATTGCCCAAAGCTGATTCACTGTGTAGCCTAAATGAAAGTTTCTTGCTTTTTGGTGGTGTTATGTCCATGTTCGCTATGAGAAAGGTAGGATAGTGGTCAGTTGTTCTGTCATAGATTATACCAGATACAAGGGGAGCTGTTATGTTTGTCCATATGTGGTCCAAGGTAGTGGCTGATGTTTGAGTGACTCGGGTAGGTTTGGTGATTGTGGGGATTAGCATACAGGAGTTCATGCTGTTAAGGAAATAGTCAACTTGAGAGCAATTTTGTTGACCCAGGTCAATATTAAAGTCTCCTCCCAGAATGATGTGGTTTTTGTTGAGATTGTTGAGATTGTTGATTTAAACACTTTACCATAGACATATTTAAAGTTCTAATGAAGATACATGTATTTTAAAAATTACGGAGCTCCCACCCCGTACAGACTGAACGACAGAGCAACTCTCTCTCAGATCAATGTTTATTTCTCGTAAATTCGTTATTAAACACAAATGTTTTATATGTCTTAAGCAAGATAGAAATAAGAGCTTCATTTTAAATACATTACAATAGACATATTTATAGCTCAAGTGAAAATACATATGTTTTTATAGTAGCGCTCAGTAGCTTGTCGGGCATGGAGTACAGACGCCTACGCACTTGCCGATATATTGTATAATTAACAAAGATACGCTAATAAAGCCTAAAATCTTATATGCCTCCAGAAAGACCGAGATATGAACATTATTATGATTTCACCAAATGAAATATATCATGTTCGAGAACAAAGATATATCAATTTTAAATTAAGTTTCAACTCTTGCTC
This sequence comes from Procambarus virginalis, assembly GCA_020271785.1. Classification (NCBI taxonomy): domain Eukaryota; kingdom Metazoa; phylum Arthropoda; class Malacostraca; order Decapoda; family Cambaridae; genus Procambarus; species Procambarus virginalis. The sequence goes on along the minus strand of WNGS01163947.1, from coordinate 19,420,767 downwards.
GGGCGAGAGAGATGGGGCGACTCTCTCCCCATCTATTGGAGATTCTGTCCACTAAAGACCCAAAGCTACTCAAACCCTCATAGCATTATTTAAGTAATGAAGTAATATGGTATATTTACTCACTATAATGTGGGTGCTGAATGCAGAACATGAGAAAACATATATTTACTCCAAACTAATGTAATTTCATTATGAAATAAGTAAATAAGTAGCATCAAAGGAAGTCAACGGTCCAAGCGTCAGTGTTGTGGAGTGACTTATCCAAGTTTGGAAAGTGTTTGTTGGCATATCCACTTGTCGCACTTCTCTGCACAAATTATCACAAATTTAAATTATAATGTTAACAAGTAGAATACGTATTTTTAATAAAATCTAACATAACTAGCCAGAAAACATTTAACATTTATTAAAAAATATATGTTTGGAAGTTAAATCGACTTCATAGGACAATAGTTTTGTTATATATATAGTCGCTGTATGCAAAGCAAACGGCGAAATTTCTGGGGGCAGAAGTTTAGTTTAGTTTTAGTTCATTTATTATGCACCCCATACCCATCTTGTGGGCGGTAGTGGAAAGGGTTACAGATCAAGTTCAAGTTCAAGTATGTTTATTGAGATAAGCAAGAAATACATCTCAAAGGGATAGAGTAGCTTAGGCTATTTCTACCCCCCTCTACTTCAAGTCCCTCAAGGGGCGCACAAATTCAGTGAGTCAAATACACAAATAACATTACAAGAATCCCATTTAACATTGCAGGTTAATATAGTAAGTACAGCATATTACAAGAATCCCATTTAACATTGCAGGTTAATATAGCAAGTACAGTATATAATTGTCAAGTACAATTATATAATGGGTTACAGAGGCACATAATGGGCTCAGGGACTGAACCCCACAATTCATTTAGCTAAGCAAGTTACAATCTTGATGAGCTAGTTACAAAATTCAATATAAGTCGTCACATCAACAATGGGTTCGAGATCGACCTCAAATACAGGTTCTAAATTAAGCAACTGACATACTGGGAATTCTCATTATCTGGGGGCAGAAGAAAACGTAATACCATATCTGTGACTAACCGTCCATGGGTTGCGTGCGCATCACGCTGGGGCATTTAAGCGCGTCCAGGGGACTCGGCCACTCTTGCTGGCCGTCTCCCGGACGTTACACTACAAAACGTGTTTCCACACATCAGCGTTAAGGTCTATCCTTCACAGGCTGCGCCTAAAGGAGCATCACCTTGAGCGCCAAGTGCTCACGCAATTCTTCTCATATTCTTAAGTGTACAGAGGGGGAAGAGCCTCATTCAGCTTGGAGATATGAAGACTCACATGTTGGTGCACGGTAACGAGGAGGAGCTGGGAAGAGGTTCAGGCATCTTCGAAGTAGGTCCCCTTATATTTTTTACATTCGGCTGACAAAACCCACAAGCGTAGAGGACAAACCTCTCGAGTGTCCCTAGTGTGGGAAGAGCTTCAGTCTGCTTCGTCATATGACGACTCACAATTTAGTGCATCTCCTATTTTATTCCATTCGGCTGACATTCCCCACAAGTGTACAGCCCCCACAAGTGTAGATGACAAACCTCACGAGTGTCCCAAGTGCGCGAAGAGGTTAGTCTGCTTCGTCATATGGAGACTCACATTTTAGCGCATTCGGTTGACAAACCTCACGAGTGTCCAGAGTGTGGGAAGAGTCTCCGTCGTCTTGGCCATCGGAAGAGACACTTGTTAAGGCATTCAGAGGAACGCCGTTTCGAGTGTGCAGAGTGTGGCTGGAGTTTTAAGAACGTGAAACTATATCTAACACACATGTTAAGTCATTGGCGGTTTGCCCTCATGAGTGTCAAGAATGTGGGAAAGGATTCAGGCGTCTTCGAAGTCTGAAGTCCGTGTGTTACTGCATTGTGTTCCGGAAGGCCACATTACTCAATGCCTTTATCCTATCTGATCAGTACGCCAGTGCAGCATTTGATGCAACTAGGGAGAATGTCATGGCACATAGCGAAGGAGCCTAGTGCCAGTTACCCTATGCAATGTTGGGGTACGCACAAAGAAGGGCTTATTTCTTATACAGTCATTATGTCTGGCTATGTGTTTTCATTTTTCCCGTTTATTTTTCCCCTCATTTATTTATCCATGCTGATCATTTATCTATGATATTTTGCTCCTCATTTGGCCTGCCCGCCCGCGGGCGGGCCTAGCTGCTGTTTCCGGCTGAAGTAGTCCCTGCCAAAGGTCCAGCAGCTAATGGCCCGGCTGCCCTCAGGCCAGGCCCAGCAACTGATGTCTTGGCTGACGTGGATACGCTGCCGATGACCCGGCAGCTGATAGGCCGGCAGACGGAGTGCCGGCTGAACATACCCCTGGGGGCCAAGCCCAGCCGCCGATGTCAGGCTGATGTGGTCCCGGCCGTCGGTCCAGCAGTCGTTGGCCCAGCTGGTGGTGTGCCAGCCGAGCATGCTCCCTGGGGGCCAAGCACAGCTGCTGTTGTTCCGGCTGATGCGGTCCCAGCCGATGATCCAGCAGCTGATGGCACAGGTGGGGGTGTTCCAGCTGTGCTCGACCCCGGGGGCCAAGCACAGCTGCTGTTGTTCCGGCTGATGTGGTACCAGCCGATGTCCCAGCAGTTGATGGCACAGCCGGTGGTGTTCCGGGCTGAGCATGCCCCTGGGGGCCAAGCACTCCTGCTGTTCCAGCTGAGGTGGTCCCAGCCGAGGTTCCAGCAGCCGACGGCACAGCTGGCGGCGTTCCAGCTGAGTGTGACCCTGGGGGCCAAGCACGGCTGCTGTTGTACCAGTGGATGTGGTCCCAGGCGATGTTCCAGCCGCTGACGGCCCAACTGGCGGTGTTCCTGCCGAGCATGCCCCCGGGGGCCATGCACAGCTGCTGTTGTTCCGGCGGAGGTGGTCCCAGCCGATGGTCCAGCAGCTGAGGGGCAGCTGGGGGCGTTCTATTATTAATTGTTATTTTCTCTCTTAATTTGTTATATTATTTATTTTATTATTTATTTCTTAAAATTTTTAGTATTTTATTGTATTTATTTCCCTTCGTTGGTCTCCGGAGTGGACAGTGTTCACATTACTATTTATATTTGTTATTTCCTATTGCTTACCTTACTTTCCCAGCCGACGATCCAGCAGTGGTGGCACAGCCGGAGGCCCGGAGGAAGCCGGAGAGCTTCCTGGCATTACGTTGGTACTGAATGATTATGTTAGGTTGGGCTGACCTAACCTAAACTACACTAACTTAACCTAACCTAACTTAACCAAACCAACCCGAACCTAACCTAACTGGCGCTTGGTTCGTCATGTTTATTTGGCGTCGCCAGCTCTTTATTTCGTCTAATTTTTTAATAAAAATATATTTTTCCAGATTAGAATTATGCCGGAGCAGCTGGCCTTTCTCCATTATCCTAAGGTACAGCCCTGCCCGTGTTCCCCTCCACGCCAGCGTGTGCTGCGCGCTGTTGTAGTTGGGATTGTCCCCGGTGCCCGGCGTGTACCCAGCGCCTGTCCCGGCTGCTGATGTTCCGGCGGAAGTGGTTCCCGCCGATGGTCCAGCAGCCGAGGGCTGGCATGCTGAGCTAGCCCCTGGGGGCACAGCACAGCTGCTGTTGTTCCGGCTGATGTGGTGCCAGCCGATGATCCAGCAACTGTTGGCACAGCAGGTGGTGAGCCAAGCTGAGCATGCCCCTGGGGGCCGTGCACAGCTGCTGTTGTTCCGGCTGATGTGGTCCCAGCCGATGATCCAGCAGCTGTTGGCACAGCTGGTGGTGATCCAAGCTGAGCATGCCCCTGGGGGCCGAGCACAGCTGCTGTTGTTCCGGCGGGTGTGGCCCCGGGTGATGTCTAGCAGCTGAGGGCACAGCTGGCGGTGTTCCAGCTGTGCATGCCCCTGGGGGGCTAAGCACAGCTGCTGTAGTTCCGGCTGATGTGGTACCAGCCGATGATCCAGCAGCGGATGTCATAGCTGGGGGTGTTCCAGCTGAGCACGCCCCTGGGGGCCGAGCACAGCTGCTGTTGTTCCGGCGGGTGTGGTACCGGGCGATGTCTAGCAGCTGAGGGCACAGCTGGTGGTGTTCCAGCTGTGCATGCCCCTGGGGGGCTAAGCACAGCTGCTGTAGTTCCGGCTGATGTGGTACCGGCCGATGATCCAGCAGCTGATGTCATAGCTGGTGGTTTTCCAGCTGTGCTCGACCCCGGGGGCCAAGCACAGCTGCTGTTGTTCCGGCTGATGTGGTACCAGCCGATGGCACAGACGGTGCTGTTCTGCGCCGAGCATGCCCCTGGGGGCCAAGCACAGCTGCTGTTCCGGCTGAGGTGGTCCCAGCCGATGACCCGGCAGCTGACGGCACAGCTGGTGGGGTTCCAGCTGAGCGTGACCCAGGGGGCCAAGCACGGCTGCCGGCTGCTGTTGTGCCGGCTGATCTGGTCCCAGCCGATGTCCCAGCAGCGGACAGCCCAAATGGCGGTGTTCCTGCTGAGCATGCCCCTGGGGGGCCAAGCACAGCTGCTGTTGTACCAGCGGAGGAGGGCCCAGCCGAGGGTCCAGCAGCTGAGGGCGCAGCTGGGGGCGTTCTATTATTCCTTGTTATTTTTTCTTTATTTGTTACATTATTTACTTTACTATTTCTTTTAAGTTTATATTTTATGGTATTTTAATTCCTTTTGTTGGTCTCCAGAGTGGACAGCGTTCACGTTACCATTTATATTATTTGGTATTTCCTATTGCTTACCTTACTTTCCCAGCCGACGATCGATCCAGCAGCTGTTGGCACAGCTGGAGGGCAGGAGGAAGCCGGAGAGCTTCCTGGCATTACGTTGGTACTGAATAAATGTTAGGTTGGGCTGACTTAACCTAAACTACCCTAACCTAACCTAACTTAACCAAACCAATCCTAACCTAACTGACGCTTGGTTCGTCGTCTTTATTTGCCGTCACCAGCTATTCATTTCGTCGCATTTTTAATAAAAATAATTTTTTTTTCGGATTATAATTATGCTGGAGCAGCCGGCCCATCTACATTATCCTAAGATATAGTCCTGACGTGTTCCCCTCCATGCCCGCGTGCGCGGCGCCCTGTTGTAGTTAGGATTGTCCCAGGTGCCCGGCGTGTACCCGGCGCCTGTCCCGGCTGCCGATGTTCCGGCGGAAGTGGTTCCCGCCGATGATCCAGCAGCCGAAGGCTGAGCATGCTGAGCATGCCCCTGGGGGACAAGCACAGCTGCTGTTGTTCCGGCTGATGTGGCGCCAGCCGATGATCCTGCACTCTGACGGCACAGCTGGTGGTGTGCCAAGCTGAGCATGCCCCTGGGGGCCGAGCACAGCTGCTGCTGTTCCGGCTGATGTGGTCTCAGCCGATGAGCCAGCATCTGTTGGCGCAGCTGGTGGTATTCCAAGCCGAGCATGACCCTGGGGGCCGAGCACAGCTGCTGTTGTTCCGGCGGATGTGGTCCCAGCCGATGTCTAGCAGCTGTGGGCACAGCTGGTGGTGTTCCAGCTGTGCATGACCCTGGGGGGCTAAGCACAGCTGCTGTAGTTCCGGCTGATGTGGTACCGCCAGCTGACGGCACAGCTGGCGGTGTTCCAGCCGAGCGTGCCCCCGGGGGCCAAGCACAGCTGCTGATGCTCCGGCGGAGGTGGTCCCAGCCGATGGTTCAGCAGCCGAGGGCACAGCTGGTGGTGTCCTATTATTAATCTTATTTTCCCCATTTTAGTTCTTGTTATAACTTTATTTATTATTTATTTCTTTAATTTTATAATTTTATTGTATTTGTTCTAGTTCCCAGCCGATGATCTAGCAGCTGAAGGCTCAGCTGGTGAAGTTCCGAGCTGAGCATGACACTGGGGGCCAAGTACAGCTGCTGCTGTTCCGGCTGATGTGTTCCCAGCCGATGATCCAGCAGCTGTCGGCACAGCTGGCGGTGGGCCAGCTGAGCATGCCCTGGGGGCCAAGCACAGCTGCTGTTGTTCCGGCTAATGTGGTCCCAGCCGATGATCCAGCATGCCGCTGGCACACCTGGTGGTGTTTATTATCAGTCCCGGCTGATGTGGTCCCAGCCGATGATCCAGCAGCTGGCGGTGTGCCAGCCGAGCATGCCCTGGGGGACAAGCACAGCTGCTGTTGTCCCGGCTGACGAGGTCCCAGCCGATGATCCAGCACGCCGATGGCACACCTGGTGGTGCCACAGCTGTGCACGACCCCGGGGGCCAAGCACTGCTGCTGTTGTTCCGGCTACTGTGGTACCAGCCGATGATCCAGCACCTGATGCCACAGCTGGTGGCATTTCAGAGCTGAGCATGGCCCTGGCGGCCAAGCACAGCTGCTGTTGTTCCGGCGGAGGTGGTCCCAGCCGATGATCCAGCAGCTGATGGCACAGCTGGTGGTGTTACAGCAGGGCATGCCCCTGGGGGCCAAGCAGAGCTGCCGATGCTGCGGCGGAGGTGGTCCCAGCCGACGCTCCAGCAGCTGAGGGCACAGCTGATGGTGTTCCAGCTATGAATGCCTCTGAGGGGCTAAGCACAGCTGATGTAGTTCCGGCTGATGTCCCAGCCGATGATCCAGCACGCCCATGGCACACCTGGTGGTGTCCCAGCTGTGCACGTCCCGGGGGGCCAAGCTCTGCTGCTGTTGTTCCGGCTGCGGTGGTACCAGCCGATGTTCCAGCACCTGATGCCACAGCTGGTGGCGTTTCCGAGCTGAACATGCCCCTGGGGGACAAGCTCAGCTGCTGTTGTTCCGGCTGACGTGGTCCCAGCCGACAATCCAGCGGCTGGTGGTGTTACAGCAGAGCATGCCCCTGTGGGCCAAGCACAGCTGCCGATGTTACGCCGGGGGTGGTACCAGCCAACGATTCAGCAGCTCCGAACACTTTCTTGCAGCTAGGTACAGCTGACGAGGCTGCAGATGGAGTGTCCTAAACGAGGATCTGCACGAGAGTAGGGAAGAACGCAATTTCTAATCATTCTTAATATAATTTCATTACAGTTCTCATTCGTCTTGTTGGGCGTAAGTGTTTCTGCAGTGCCACGCCACCTCACACCCCTCATACCTTGGCCTGTTGGCGTTCCTTGGTACCTCCCCACTGCTTGGCGAGTCGGACTTTGCCACACTATATGCAGCCCTAGGCGCCCCCACAGTACTCCGGCTGCACTGTGCCCTAACATTGACTTATAATTTATATTACTTAATATAAATTGTGTCTATAAAAACATGTATTATAATACTTTTTAATTTTTAAAAAGTTTATTATATTTAAATCTGTATTCTATTTATTTATATATTACTTATTGTATATATTATTATTTATTAAATTTATTTAATAATTTGTAATTTGTATAAAATATTTATATGAATTATAAAATATAATTTTCATTAATAACTGCCGTGCCGGTGCGTACTAGTTACTTGACGCTGGCATTTACTCCTCTTAGTTACGACGGAGGAGGCGTCCGTTTGTCCCAGGAGTTGCACTTATTGTATCTGGCAGTACCACGCTAGGCTTTTCAGTTACTCCCCACTCAGTTATGCTTGGGGCTTCACCCACTTCCACCATTCCTGCCTTTCGCAACAGGTGTCGCATACAGTTGGCCCACACTCGCAGCCGCCAGTCAAATTATGGTGCGGATCCTATGTAACTGGGCCTCTGCCTTTTTGTTAACTCGGCACACCATCTCCTGCCCACCCTTACTGCTTTGATAATTCCAGATCCACGATCGAACGAGGACGAGGAAATCCTGTGATGATCGAGGAACACACGGCGTGGCCCGAAAGGTGGAACGCGGCTCTCATGCCCCCCGGGAGAGGTATCCTGGGAGACGAACTACCCGCTTCCAAGCGGACACCTCCACTCAGCACCCGCGGGGCTCACCAGTGACAACAGCCGACACGGGGTCGACCCTGGGGAGTCGGCCTCGGAGAGGACAGCGTTCACATTCCCACACCCGCCCTGGGGCCAGACATCAGGTCTGGTCTCTGTGAGGGCGGGCTACTACGACGAAGAAAAACACGGGAACGACCAGTCATTCCCCGCGGCGACAAGCGCTTCCTACATGGAGTACAACCCCGGCGCTATGTACTCCACCCAGTCCACAGGCGGGGGCTTCCCGCCTCCCCGCTCCTCGGCTCGTCAAGATGGTACTCCGACGGCCCTCCAAGCGAGCTGCGTCTCCTCGCAGCACCTGCCCAGTAGGCCCGGAATGGTACCTTTTTCAGTCAGGATCATGTAAGACTGACTGTTTTTTAATGGCCTCTCCGGGCATACGGGCACGCTTACGGCCAAGGTACTGAGAAGGCATGTACCCACTTTTGCAGCCAGCTTCCGCTCGCCCTTCGGGGGTGGGGGTTCCGCGCAGCTGGCCCTCACGGGATTGGGGGTGCTCCGACGGAACCCCCAAAGTGATAAGCCAAGAATACCAAGAACTGGAATTACCGCAGTCTAATTACAGATTTCACGGCAATTGAATTACATTAGCATGATAGCGGCTATCCATTATTTGCTGTAAAATTTTTTATGCCCATTCACTATTCATTATGAGGCAGTATTTATTTATCCATTTAGTCGTTATAATTAGCCTATATGCTTCTTCATGCAAGAACTTCATTAATAATCATTTATGATTATTTTAATTTGTGGTAAATTTCGTATTAATTACTTTGTAAGTAATTTATATAATAATTAATTTTGTAATTTGTAATTATTATGTTAAGTAATTAATTTATATAATTAATATTAAATTAAGCCCCCACGTGGTGCGTTTTCTTCCAACCCACAGAAAATAGTCGCTGTATGCAAAGCAAACTGCGAAATTTCTGGGGGCAGAAGAAAACGTAATACCATATCTGTGACTAACCATCCATGGTTGCGTGCGCATCACGCTGGGGCATTTAAGCGCGTCCAGGGGACTCGGCCACTCTTGCTGGCCGTCTCCCGGACGTTACACTACAAAACGCCCACCCGCCTCCCAGGTTCCTCTGCTTCCCCTGGCCTTACAGGGGAAGGCGCTATTGCAGCTTGCTGAGGACACTTGTCCCAATTTGCAATGAATTTGTGTTACCTTTGGGGGGTGCTCCGACGGAACCCCCAAAGTGATAAGCCAAGAAAACCAAGAACTGGAATTACCGCAGTCTAATTACAGATTTCACGGCAATTGAATTACATTAGCATGATAACGGCTATCCATTATTTGCTGTAAAAATTTTTATGCCCATTCACTATTCATTATGAGGCAGTATTTATTTATCCATTTAGTCGTTATAATTAGCCTATGCTTCTTCATGCAAGAACTTCATTAATAATTGTATAATTAGTTTCCATATATTTTAATTAATCTTAAAAATCTATATGTCAGAAGAAAGGAAGATGTAGCCGTTAATGTGACAACATTTAAAAATATATATCTCTTAAGTTAAATAAATAATACCACCTTATCGCCAGTGTCCGGACACATGAAAACTACCTAGTATCAGTATCCAGCCAGGCGGGGATCACAGGCTGCACAATACTGATAAATTATGTAATGCACTACTTGTGGTCGATCTCGAACCCATATATGATGTGACGACTTATAGTGAATTTTGTAACTAGCTCATGAAGATTGTATCTTGCTTAGCTAAATGAATTGTGGGGTTCGGTCCATTCATTTTCTTTCTTTATTATGCACCCCATAATACCCATCCCGTGGGCGTTGGTGTAAAGGATTACAGAGGCACATAATCGGTTCAGGAACTGAACCCTCTAGTTCGTTTAGCTAAGCAAATATCAATCTTTTGACGCTAGTTACAAAATTATTAATGTACACATACTTATGCATACATGTACATATACATACGTATACATATGTACATACACATACATATTTAATCACCCACACAAATACACAATTCAGTAATCTTTTGTGTCACAAGTAATTCAACAAGAGGCTCACAACAGTCACTATAAAAGGCACTTTACATCTATGAGGAGTCGCACAGTTACTATAGTTTTGCTCCACACCCACCCAACTGGGCGGCAGCTTTACAGTCATGATCTCCACACCCACCCAACTGGGCCGCAGCTTTACAGTCATTTGCTGCATACTTACCCAACTGGGCGGCAGCTTTACAGTCATGTGCTCCACACCCACCCAACTGGGCGGCAGCTTTACAGTCATGTGCATGCATTACCTACAGTAAGCAAATTTTGGATACTTCGCTAAGATTTCGGGCAGCACATCATTATGAATGAAGTACTTATACACATTTCATGGAAACTATTGATGTTGTTATCTTTAAATTCCGCGATTTTTTCACATTCCATTATATAATGACGCAAAGTATGCGAATAGTTCTGCTGACAGAGTTCACATTTAGTCAAATCTACATCATCAGATGTTACATTCCCAGAGGTACTTGTAGCTGAGCCTAAACCTAGCAGTGGTAACATCTAGAAGTCTGCTAACATTATTGGATGACCCACAATCCTTGGCTCACAAGTGGCATTCTCAACTCAATCAACAAGAAACATGAATATGAAAAGAAACTTAGGATTGGCCTAGTTTCAAAGGAAGTAGCTGAAAGGTACTCATCAATGCTTACCAGTATCATAAGAAAGGCAAAACTTGCATATTATGTGAATAGATTCAATGAAGCAAAAGGCAACATGAAAAGCACTTGGAAAACCATCTCTAGTATCCTAGGAACTAAACAACACTCACATAACCAAATAAAACTCTACAAGGATGGGGATATACCGTCAACTGATTTAGAAATGGCAAATGAATTTAATAGTTTCTTTTCATCGGTTGGTGCTAATCTTGCCAGTAAAATCCCACAGACTCAGACACATATTAACACATATCTCTCAGGCAGCTATCCAAACTCTCTACTCCTTTCACCAATCAGCCCGGCAGATGTTGTGTCCATCATACACTCTCTAAAAACCAAGGCAGGGAACACCAGTGAAATTCCGTCCATTGTGTACAAGAGTGCCTCCCATGCCCTTGCCCCACCCATAGCCCTACTGTTCAACAAATCTATAGTGTCACACCTTCCCTGATATCCTCAAAAAGCAAGAGTAACGCCAGTCCATAAAGGAGGCAATCCGGCGGACATAAACAATTATAGACCAATATCAAATCTACCCATTCTATCAAAAATATTTGAAAAAATTATTTACAAACAGCTCTATTCCTACCTCGTAAAATTCGACATACTCAGCCCCTGCCAGTTTGGCTTCCGGTCCCAAAAGAGCACCAACGATGCAATCATATGTCCAGCAGGGAGACCCACTTGCCCCTTTTCTTTTCTGCATGGCAGCTAAGGAGGTCACAAGTAGGTTGTCCAGCGAATTCAACATCTGGTTCCTGGACGATGGCACCCTGGCAGGGACACAGGAATCCCTACTAGGAGATCTTCAGCTAGTGAAATCTAGGGGAGAGGAGTTAGGCCTTACACTAAATCCATCAAAGTGTGAAATCATCTCGTCCAACCAACCAATCATAAATGCAGTACAAATCTTATTGCCAGGAGCCCAAGTGATCGCTCCCACCGACAGTGTGCTGCTAGGGGCACCTCTGGGTCGAACGCCATTGAGGTAGTCCTCGAAGAAAAGCTTAAAGACCTGAGGAGGATGGAGGCGCGAATAGGGGCTTTGGATGCTCATGATGCGTTGTACCTTCTTACAAGGTGCCTGGCCTTGCCCAGACTTACCTATTTCCTCAGGTGTGCTCCTTCTTTTGACAGCCCAAAATTAACGGAATACGATTCACTCCTAAAGACAATAACTATGAAAGTGTTAAACCTCTCCCTGCAAGATGACCAGTGGGACCAAGCAACGCGCCCAGTTAGACTCGGGGGTATAGGTATTCGCAAGGCGACACAGTTAGCATTGCCGGCATTCTTATCCTCGACCAGTGCTACAAGTGAATTAGTGAAGGAAATACTACCAGAATACCTAAGGAACTCCATTGGGATTCGTGATCCCAAATTTGTGGAAGGAGCTGGTCGGTGGGACACACTCGCCAATTCACACACCCGACCAACTTGTCCAAACGACGGTAAACAGGCCAAATGGGATAGCCCCATAGTGGAGAACATCGCCAAAGCATTGCTGGACGTAGCTTCTCAGAAGGACAGAGCGCGTCTCCTAGCTGTGCAAGCCCCCCATGCTGGGGACTTCCTGTTGGCAGTCCCTAATTCCGCCTTGGGCACCCGCCTGGATCATCGGGCCCTAAGTATTGGTGTTGCTCTGCGCCTTGCCGCCCCTATCTCCACCGAGCACCGGTGTATTTGCGGCCAGGCACGGGCAGACCAATACGGCAGCCATGGTCTCATCTGTCGTAAGACACAGGGAAAGATTGCCAGACACGAGGCAGTCAATGACATCATCAAGAGAAGTTTGGCTACAGCTGGGTGTCCAGCACAAAGGGAACCCCAGCTGTGCAGACCTGACAACAGCCAAAAACGCCCAGATGGAGTCACCCTGCAGCCATGGAGGGAAGGTAAACAGGTCGTATGGGATTACACCTGTGCATCTACATTGGCTGATACCTATTTACGTTACAGCTCAGCGGAGGGAGGTGGGGCAGCCACCTTCAGGGAGACCCAGAAAATCCACAAGTACAGAGACCTAGAACGTTGTTACAGGTTCGTGCCGATAGGCTCAGAGACTCTGGGCGCCTGGGGTAAATGTGCACTCAAGTTTTTAAAGGAGGTTGGTGAGGAACTCATTGGGAAAACTAGAGACCCACGAGCAGCCAGTTTCCTATTCCAGCGCCTCAGTGTCGCAGTACAGAGGGGAAATGCGTGCTGTATCCTGGGTACGCACCCAACCTCCGAGAAGCTGGACGAGGTCTTCGAACGCTGATTGTTTAATTGTTATATATTTGTGTGTGTGTGTGTGTGTGTGTGTGTTCTCTGTAAACTGTAGCATTGCAATAAAATAAAACAAAACATACAAAAAAAATAATAGGGGTGGTAGGAGAAGAAAAGAATTAAGTATTCAGTGAGAATCCACAAGATCTTCTCTGAATGCTCTTTGTTTTCTTCTTCGAGGATGTGGGTCCCTGCAATTGCACCAGAGGTGGTACCCCTAATATATATATATATATATATATATATATATATATATATAGCTTCATTTTTAAAGGATTGCGACATATAAAACTCTTACGTTTATTAAAGAATCTGCTTGAAATAAACATTGCTCTGAAATTATTACAGGGAGTTTCGTGCTCGACGAACGATGAAAACTGTCACTTTTATACAACTACAAATATGTTCGGTTTTACTTAAAATATTTTTCTGGCAGAAGTTTTACATATAGAACCCATTTCTGTCTTTCTTCTGACTAATAAATAATTTTGGTTTAATAAGTTATCAAGATGTTTGCAACAATATTATTTCGGCGTTCGTCTATCCCCACATGGGTGACCATTGTGAAAACGCGATACATGGGTTAACCCAACTGATACTTGGGTCAGATTCCATTATGGTTCCGAGCACATCCACTATGGAAAAGCTGTTTCCTTTAAAAAGTGTAATCGTGTAGCATTATCTTTAAAGAAACAATTCCAAGTACATTTTTTGATTGAAAAACATGAAGATAAATACAAGCGTTAATATTAAATGACCAGTTATAAACAAAATTAAGAAGTAGGAAAAATTATATGTGGACTCAGACCAAAACATTGGAACGCTCAGGTGATGAGAGGGTAAACAACCGCCGCCATTTTAGCAGCGCCACAGCCGGGGATGTCCAGCACGAGCATTAAGGGAAAACCTTGACACAAACTGCACCTATTATAAAGAATAAGCACCACCATTGACCGCCAAGTGCTCACATCAAGTCTAACTCTAAGAAACAACACTCAAGCCTTGACGCTTCTCCCAACATCCGGGGGAGAAAACCTTCACACAAACTGCACCTGTCAAAAAGAAGATGAAGACTCACCAGTGTCCACAGTGTCCGAAGGTATTCACCAGTCCTGGAAGTGTGAAGCGTCACATGTTAGTGCATTCAGGGGACAAACCTCATAAATGTCCAGAATGTGGGAAGAGATTCAGTCAGCTTGAACATATGAAGACTCACAGGAGGGTGCATGCGGATGAAAGACCATTTCAATGTGCCGAGTGTGGTAAAAAATTTAGAGAACGTGGAAATATAATAAGGCACATGTTAGTGCATTCAGAAGATAAACCTCATGAGTGTCCAGAGTGCGGGAAGAGATTCAGTCGTGTTGGAAGTATGAAGTCTCACATGTTAGTGCATTCAGGAGACAAACCTCATGAGTGTCCAGAGTGTGGGAAGAGATTCAGTCGTGTTGGAAATATGAAGTCTCACATGTTATTGCATTCAGGTGATAAACTTCATGAGTGTCCAGAATGTGGGAAGAGATTCAGTCGTGTTGGAAGTATGAAGACTCACAGGATGGTACATGCGGATGAGAGACCTTTTCAATGTGCCGAGTGTGGCAAAAAATTTAGAAAACGTGGAACTATAATACAGCACATGTTAGTGCATTCAGGTGAGAAACTGCATGAGTGTCCAGAGTGTGGGAAGAAATTCAGTCGTGTTGGAAGTATGAAGTCTCACATGTTATGCATTCAGGTGATAAACTTCATGAGTGTCCAGAATGTGGGAAGAGATTCAGTCAGCGTGGAAGTATGACGAAGCACAAGAAGGTGCATGTGGATGAGAGACCTTTTCATGTGCCGAGTGTGGCAAAAATTTAGAGAACGTGGAACTATAATACAGCACATGTTAGTGCATTCAGGTGAAAACTGCATGAGTGTCCAGAGTGTGGGAAGAGATTCAGTCGTGTTGGAAATATGAAGTCTCACATGTTAGTGCATTCAGGAGATAAACCTCATGAGTGTCCAGAGTGTGGGAAGAGATTCAGTCGTGTTGGAAATATGAAGTCTCACATGTTATTGCATTCAGGTGATAAACTTCATGAGTGTCCAGAATGTGGGAAGAGATTCAGTCAGCGTGGAAGTATGACGAAGCACAAGAAGGTGCATGTGGATGAGAGACCTTTTCAATGTGCCGAGTGTGGCAAAAAATTTAGAGAACGTGGAACTATAATACAGCACATGTTAGTGCATTCAGGTGAGAAACTGCATGAGTGTCCAGAGTGTGGGAAGAGATTCAGTCAGCGTGGACATTTGAAGACTCACATGTTAGTGCATTCAGGTGACAAGCCTCACGAGTGTCCAGAGTGTGGGAAGAGATTTAGTCATCTTGGAAGTATGAAGAGGCACAAGATGATACATGCAGATGATGGGCTAAACAATTTGAGTGTGGAAGAAAATTAAGAGAATGCTGAAGGATAATGAGGCACATAATGGTATATTCACTTACTTAATCTAACAGTGTGCTATCACAATGTCGGTTGGATGTTCTTCAAAGGTAATTATATTTTGTTTGAGAAAAACACTTCACCATTATAGGTAAAGATCTGAAGATATTTATTATATTGTTTTTTATGAAATTCAGATGCTCCTTATAGACCAAGCAAGAACTGCCTATTTCAATCCTGCCTAACTTATCAAAAATTTTTGAAAAACTAATCTACAAGCAGCTTTACTTTTATCTAGCCAAGCATAATATACTTAGCTCTTGCCAGTATGGCTTCAGACCCAAAAAAAGCACTAATGATGCACTTATTAGTATGATTAACTTAATTCATGCAGCTCTTGATAAAAATGAGTTCCCTGTTGGGTTATTTGTGGACCTGCGTAAGGCTTTTGACACTGTCAACCACCAAAACCTTCTTCTTAAATTACATCATTATGGAGTTAGAGGACACTCCCTGCAATACCTCAAATCTTACCTTACTGACAGGCTCCAGTATGTTTCTGTGAACAATTCAATTTCTCCCACCCTACCCATCAACATTGGTGTTCCTCAGGGCAGCATACTTGGCCCTCTCTTCTTTCTCATCTACATTAATGACCTTCCAAATGCCTCCCAACACCTTAAACCAATTCTATTTGCTGACGACACAACCTTCATTTACTCCAGTCCTGACCCCCTTGCTCTAAATGCCACAGTAAATACTGAGCTAAATAAAGTCCATCTTTGGCTAACTGCCAACAAACTCACCCTTAACATTGACAAAACTTTCTATATTCTGTTTGGCAATAAATCCTCTAATCAAATAAATCTCAAGATAAACAATACCCAAATTTGTAACAAATTAGATGGCAAATTCCTTGGCGTTCTCATTGATCACAAGCTGAATTTCCAGGGACACATTCTAAATATATCAAAAAAAGTTTCAAAAACTGTTGGTATTCTTTCTAAGATTAGATATTATGTACCCCGCCCTGCCTGGTTACTCTCTATTACTCCCTCATCTATCCATACCTCAACTATGGTATTTGTGCTTGGGGTTCTACTACCCAAAATCATTTACGTCCTCTAATTACTCAACACAAAGCTGCTATTAGGACAATATCTAACTCTGGCCCCAGACATCACTCGGTACCCCTACTCAAATCTCTGAATATGTTAGATATTAAGTCACTGCACATTCTCTCATGTGTATTATACATATATAAAACGCTGAACTGTAATGCCAATCCTGACCTCAAAAACTTCATTGAAAGTTGTAACAGAACCCATGAGCACCACACCAGAAATAAATACAGTTTTGATATCCCAAGAGTACGACTTAATCAAACTAGAAATGCTCTACAAATCAAGGGACCCAGAATGTGGAATGACCTTCCCAACCATTTAAAGACTGTACCTCTCTCAACCAGTTTAAGATTAAAACTAAACACTACCTAATAAATTCCCTGTAACCTACCTTACCCCTCTATTGTCAACCCATGTCTGTATTTTTTTATTCAACGCTGTTTGTCTACCTATTGTATTTGTGCTGCTTTTTCAGTCATGTTCCCCCCTTTTTTTTATCTTTATTTGTATCTGTTCTCTAAAAAAATTATTCTTTATGCTCAATTAGTATTAAGTTTTAGATATTAATGTTTTCTTGCCCGAAACGCATTGCGTAATAGTGGCTTTAGGCATTGTATGTACTAGCTCTATCTATAAATCGATCCACTTATGTAAAATCACTTTATGTATGTACCTTTCCTGAATAAACATATTTATATATTTATTATTTATTTATAACAAGAGAAGCTTCACTGTAGGAAAACTAAAAATTGCTGATAAGTATAGAAATATCTCTTTAATTTAGCAAAGCGACCGGGGAGCCAGTCGGCCGAGCGGACAGCACGCTGGACTTGTGATCCTGTGGTCCTGGGTTTGATCCCAGATGCCGGCGAGAAACAATGGGCAGAGTTTCTTTCACCCTATGCCCCTGTTACCTAGCAGTAAAATAGGTACCTGGGTGTTAGTCAGCTGTCACGGGCTGCTTCCTAAGGGTGGAGGCCTGGTCGAGGACCGGGCCGCGGGGACACTAAAAAGCCCCGAAATCATCTTAAGATAACCTCAAGATAAGATAAAACGTTTTCTCTAAATGTTTTTCTAAATATTTATGTAAATAATGATGTGCTTAATGTTTTTGTTCTCTGTGGAAATTTATTTAAAATGTAATATACTCTGTAGCTTAGTTATGGACATTTTTGTTGTAATATTATTTAGCATTGGAGCTTGTGAAGCAGACAGGCGTACTTAAGATGAGACCATTTCATTGGTAGGGAAATGTATATTAATCAAGGAATTTTCACATCAGATTCATATGCAAACTGATGTCCATTTTATATTTTTTGTTTCGGCCTATTTATGAGTTCTACTCTTGATTATAAATATATGGCTGAAGAGTTTATTGAAGGGAGACTGGCATTTATAACTGTCAGTTAAGTTAATATGAAATTTGAATTTATATTACTCTAGAAATTTATATCACTCTAAATTTACCAGAAATTTATATTACTCTAGCCTAACTTTATCAGTTATACTGTAATTGTCTGGGAATAATATTTTACCCAATTTACCTGAGGGCCACTAACCCTAGTGGCCTCGATGAGAACAGAAAGCCGGCGGCTTGTTGAAGGTTTTCCCAATATTTACTTGATAATCTTTTCCAGGTATATTTTGAAATTCAGCACAGTTTTGGCAGTTATGACTTCGGCGGGTAGGCAGTTTCATCGATCAATGACCCTGTTGGTGAGAAAGCCTGATTCGAAGTTATATTAGCCTGATTGACAATTATATTAGCCTGACTGGCATAATCCTCTGTCAATTATATTATCCAAACGGGCAATTATATTAAGATGATTGTAAATTACATAAGCCTGACTGGGAATTAGATTCAATCAATTTCTTTCTTTATTATGCACCCCATACCCATCCCGTGGGCGGTGGTGTAAAGGATACAGAGGCACATAATCGGTTCAGGAACTGAACCCTCTAGTTCGTTTAGCTAAGCAAATAACAATGTTTGACGCTAGTTACAAAATTATCAATGTTGTATAAACATGTACACATCCTCATACATACATGTACATATATATATACGTATACACATATACATACACATACATATCTAATCACCCACACAAATACACACATCAAGAATCTTTGTGTCACAAGTGACACAAAGAGGTGTCACAAGTGACATTACAAGAGGCTCACAACAGTCACTATACAAGGCACTTTACATCTATAGTGAGTCACACAGTTACTAGTCTTGCTGCACACCCACCCAACTGGGCGGCAGCTTTACAGTCATGTGCATGCATTACCAACAGTAAGCAAATTTTGGATACTTCGCTAAAATTTCGGGCAGCACATCATTGTGAATGAAGTACTTACACATTTCTTGGACGCTATTGATGGTGTTATCTCTAAATTCCGCAATTTTTTCACATTCCATTATATAATGACGCAAAGTATGCGAATAGTTCTGCTGACAGAGTTTACATTTAGTCAAATCTACATCAGCAGATGTTACAAACTCCCAGAGGTACTTGTAGCCGAGCCTAAGCCTAGCAGTGGTAACATCTAGAAGTCTGCTAACATTATTGGATGACCCATAGACGTGCGGTTCTTCATGCATAATAGAATGATGATAGATGGAGTAACTGGTGTGAATTTCACTTTGCCTCAAGCCTCCGAAATTTAGTTGATGTTCCTGGGATATTACTGCCCTCAGGCTGCTCAAAGGCAGTCCAAGTTGGTAATCAATTCCCTCTTTACGAGCAAAAGTCTTGGCTAGCTAGATTAGCATGACTGTAAATTGTATCAGAGATATTTATTTATGTTGTGGTGCTCATGGGTTATATTACGTCTATCATTGAAAAGTTAGAATAAGCATTTAGGAACAAGGTTTTGTACATTTAAATAGCGCAAGAGAATGTTTAGAGCGAGTGTATATTTAGCAAGTTTAGGGATTTAAACAGAGAGGCTGTGTTGTTTTATAGTTCTGATTGCAGATTTTTGATGGGTGACGATGATGGGCTTCAGGTAATTTGCAGTAGATGAATGAACCCCCATGCACAGATTCTATACGTTGAGATACCAACCCTAACTTACAAAAAAGCTTCTACATTTTTAGCTCCAGCCATTGCATTGCTCTACAACAAATCATTTGAACTCCAAACCTTTCCTGATATTCTAAAAAAAAAAAAAAGAAAAAAAAGAGTAACCTTAGTCCATAAAAGTGGCAATCTCACTTCTTAAGTCAACAAATATAGACAAATATCAATTCTGTTGATTTTGTCTAAAATATTTTAAGAGTTAAAAGTAGCGTTTCTCCTATTTAGCAAAACAAAATATACTTAGTTCTTGCCATAATGGCTTCAGGCCCAGAACAGAACCATTCATGCACTGATTAGTATGATTAGCTTAACATATGCAGCTCATGAAAAAATGAGTACCCTGTTCATTTATTTGTTGACCTACATAAGACTTTTTGACACTGTTAACACATTAACCTTCTTAAATTACAACATTGTGGAGTAAGAGGTCACTCCTTCCAATACCTACAATCTTTCCTCAGTGACAGGCTCCAGTACGTCTCTGTGAAGGATTCCAATTCTCTCACTTGACTCATTAACACTGGTGTTCCACTGGGCAGTATTCTTTGTCCTCTCGTCTTTCTCATCTCCCCCTCACTTTCCAGCCTGTTGCTATCATGAGGGGGCTTAGTTGGCAGATGCTAGAGTGTGATGCTCCAGTGTCCTGTGTTCTTTCTGGGGGGAGCCCCGTCGGCTCCCCGGAGCTTTACCAGGCTGATATGCTAATGTCAGACTTTGGCATCAGTCATGTGTATGGAGTTCTAGGGCCTACCGCAGACCACGGCCAGAACCTGGCCCCCTCAGAGAGGCAAGGGGAGCAATGGCCTATAGAAACTCCCGTGTGGTTGGAAGCATTCTATGTCTGCCATCAACCGGGTCAAGCATCCAGAAAGGTAAGCATTCCAAAACAAACCCCTATTCTAGTGAAAATTGCTACCTAAAGGCGAACTAGTGGATAGAACTCCTCAACAGAAAAACAAGCAAACTAGTATGGCGTCATACGTCACCGCGCCGCTGTCTGCACAACTTCCCCCTCCCCAGGAGGGGGAAGGGGGAGCCCCAGACCTCCCACGCCAGCTATCCACCCATTAGTTCTTCGGCTGATGCTATAGGCACCGGTTATGTGCTCCGGCCCCAGTGGTTGTTTCAGCACTGTACCTAGAGTGTGGTGTCTGTTTTCTAGGTGGTGCATGAGCCAGGAGTGATTCTCCAGTACTTGGGCTGCATGCGCCTAGGGTTCCCTTCCCTAGGTGCCCTGTAAGTACTGCCTTTCGGGCTTGGGGCCACCTTCCACAAGTTCCTTGGGCCCTGCCCCTGCTAGGCGGTTTACTGCTTGGTTTTCGGCCGCTCTTTGTGTTATCTTGTTACCTTGAGGTGCTTCCGGGGCTTAGCGTCCCTGCGGCCTGGTCGTCGACCAGGCCTCCTGGTTGCTGGACTGATCAACCAGGCTGTTTGACGCGGCTGCTCGCAGCCTGACGTATGAGTCATAGCCTGGTTGATCAGGTATCCTTTGGAGGTGGATACCTGACCTGGTGTGCTCGGGTGTTCTGTCTCCCTTGTTCGCCTTAGAGTAAGGGGCAGTTTTTGCACTGGTGGGGCGCAGGGTACTGTGTAGCTTGTCTTTATCAATCATGGCCGGCTCTGTTCCGCTTGGGTACGCTGTCCTCTTGCAGGGTTTTCTTTTTCTTTTTGTTTATCTACCTGGTGGGGGGGGGGTCTGCCTTCGTTCTTGCCCCTTGTGTCCCTTGTGTTCTGAGTATTTTCTGGTGGTACCCCCAGCTAGGTCCCCGTGAGTGTACACGTCCCGGGGGTTCAGCTCTTAGAAGGTTGTTTGGTAGCTTTGGGTGCCGGTTAGCAGTACCCTGCCTGGGATTGCCTGAGCGCGAGTCCTCTTATAGTAAACGCTCAAGACCCTGGGAAACCCCTGGGGGCGCGTTGGTCTGATGGATGTGACCCAGGAGTCCCCCCTCGCTTCCAGTGAGTTTGAGGGTTGCTCTCACCCTTTGTCTCTGGGTGACTCTCTGTTTTGCCTCCGTCTGCTGCCTTTGGGGTCGGTGACACCTTCGACCCGGAGTCCTGCGAGTTTGGTTGCTCGTTGTGGCTCGGTTACCCGGTTGTGCTGACTAAGCAGGTGCGGGCAGCAGGGGCGTGGCACTTTGAGCCTTGGTGGTGGCAACGTTCTCGTGGTTTACTCCCCGGGAGCCCTGGGGCTGCCCCGTTTTGGTTCGTGTTGGGACTTAGGGGTGTTGGTTGCTTTGGTTCCATCCACGCCCCCTTGTTTTTCCCCTGGATCCCCCTTCCTGCCTGCATCCGGTTCATTACCGTCTGTAGATTTGGGGCGGGGTTTTGATGGTGTTGAGACTCGGGCAGTCTCGGGAAATTCCCCTTCCGGGGTAGTGACGGGGGCATTTCAGCCTGTTCCTCCAGCCGTGTTGTAAGAGTCTGCCAGTGGGCTCCCTTCCTTAGTGTTTTCACGGCTGCCCCGGTTTTCTGGTATGGCTGGGGCTTTGGGGGAACGGCTCAGCCCCGGGGCCTGTCGTATAGGTTCTCGGGGCTGGGGAGAGGCTGACTTGGGGGGCGTTAGCCCCGTTGAACCCCGTGGGGGTTTTATCCCCCTCTAAGCGGGGCTTGTGGTTACGCGGAGTGGGGTCTTTCCTCCCCACTCGCCGTACGTGCTGTTGGGCGTCGGCCCCTCCCCGGGCTCGGTTCCTTGGCCTTTGAGTTGGTTGGTTCCATCCTGTGGGTGGATGTTTCCTCCCATCCTTTTTTGGGATGGTGTTTTCGTTATGTTTCCCCGTTCTTGGGGTTCTACGTGACTTCTGGTCTCGGGTGCGTCTTTGTGTGCTTTTGGGACTAGTGTTGGCTTCTGTGTTCTCGAGGGTTCGGGAAGGTTTTCGCTACTTCCCGCATTATTGGAACGTCTGTCGGCTCCTCGTCCTTCTTGCCGTTTTGGGCTACTTTTGGCCCGGTTGGGCTACTTGTGGGCTGGTTGGGCTACTTGTAGCCGTTGGGCTACTTGTAGCCTTGTTGGGCTGCTTGTGGCCCGGTTGGGCTGCTTGTGGCCCGGTTGGGTTCCTTTTTGGGCTCTGTCTTCGCTTCGTTGGCCGGTTTTATTGTTCCTGCTTCCTCTTTTGGCTACTTTTCTAGTGCAGTAGTCCTGGTTGGTGCCTTCCCACAGAGAGGGTTGTGCGGTTCAGCCAGCGTGTCATGCGCATGCACCGTGGTTTGTTTTGGTCTGGGCGGTGTGTTTCAGTGCTGGTGTTTTGTGCCCTTTTTTGCTCAAGTGCTTCGCCTCTCGCTCTTCTCCCTGGCTGCGGTATGTGCCCCTTCGCTCCGGGGGTGTCCTGGTTCCCAGTTGTTGGGAGGATGCCGCGGTTTTCCCTGTCATGGGTGTGGGCCGCCTCCTTCGCCTCTACCCTGCTCTCCTGCGGGTCCGGCCGGGTCCGGTTCTTCCGTCTTCACCTGGCGGTGCTCCCAGGTTCTTCTGGGTGCGGTTGAGTCGTGTCACATTTGTGCCACCGTTCGCCAGGTGAGTTTCTGCGGTCTGGCGTCTTTTGGCCGGGTGCTGGATGCGGTGTTGTTTATATACCTGTATTTAGGTATATTTTTGTACGACTGAGACCGTTCACACACCAGTGACTGTCCCTTTTCAACCCTTCCTGTCCCCCTCATGTGCATGTCCAACCCATGCTAGAGTCATTCAGAGGACCCACCTTTTTTCATGTTGTGAGGTGTGGGGGTTGTGGGGTTGGTTCTGTACTCACCTGCTAAGGCTCCTGGCTGTGCTTGCAGGGTTTGAGCTCTGGCTCTTGGGTCCCGCCTATCTGGTAGAACTTGCGGGATAGTACCAGTGGAGTGCAGTGGTGCTATAGGCACAATAGGGGAACACTGTATAACCATCAGAGGTCTTCAGTTGTTACACAACCTACTTGCGAGCATAAGCCTTATTGCTGGTACGTCCATGGACTTCCGGGGCACACTAGCCTGTTTTCGAATAGAAGTTCCGGCCCATCCTGTTTGAAGGGGGTATGTGGGCCTGCGGGCCGCTCCTAGCAGCTGCCTGGTGGGCCACCCTCTGGCCGGTCTAGCATGGCCTCGGTCCGGCCTTGGGGTGTAAATGTGTTCCCAGTACCCCATCCAGCAGGTATCGAGCGGGGTTTCTCCGCCGTCGGTCGCCTGGTGTGCAGGTTTCTGGGCCTGCTGGGTTTTGTTGTGTCTCCGTTGGCCCTGTCTGGGGCCTGCCTGCTCCGTTCTCTGCCTTTGCAGAAGCGAGTTGCTATTTACATGTTGCATGTTGCTGTGGTGCCTGTTGCTGCTACTGCACGTGTGCATTGGTACCGTATTTCGCGGATGTGTCCTTGTTCCTGTGTCCGGTTGTGGTGTGGCACTTTGCTGCTGTTTTGTGCCTGAGGTTTGCGTATGGGGGTTTGCTTGTTGTTTTTCGTGGTCTTTGGGTACCTGGTTTGGCCCTCTCATGTGCATGGGGGGTTTTCTGTCCCTGCCTGATTGTTCACCCCTGGTTGTTTTCTTGGGGTTTTTGTGCTTCTGCTCTTTGATCCTGCCTCATGTGCAGCAGGGGTGTTCTGCGTGTTTCTTGGCTTCTTGGGCGTTTTTCAGCCTGTGTCCTGTGGTGTGCTTCTTTGTCTCGGTCTACTCCCTGGAAACACAAACCGAAACTGTCTCTATTTTCCGCTTGTTACAACTTGTATTAAAGTTGTTACATCTTGGCTTAACGTGTTTATGACGTATTAGAACGTTGTTACAACTTGCTATATTGGTTGCTATAACTAGTTAGGAGGTGTTAAAACTTGTTTGAACGTTGTACCAACGTCGTAGTTTTCCTGTGTGTTTGGCGGGTTGCAGTTGCTCGTACCCATTGGTTCGGGTACTGTTCTGGCGGCAACCCTCCCGCCTTCTTTGGTTTCCTAGCTTGCCCTGCCGATTGGTTTTTTGGGGTCTTGCGATGTCTCGCGTCAAACCCGTCGTTTCTGAACTCCTGGTGAGCTTGCTTGCTTTGGCGAGTTTTTCTGTTCGGCAGACGTTCCATCTCCTTGTGTCGCCTAGGTTTCGGTGGTCGCGCCCGAGATCCTCCCGCGGCTCCGCCTTTTCCTGGGCTCGGAGGGGCCCTTGTCGGGGCTGCTTACGTTCTGCCTCGCGGTCTCGCCTCCAGTTGGTGGTCGGGTGGCTTCGTGGTAGGTGTCCCACCTGTGTGCTTCTCTTGGCGGCAGTATGGGGTATTTTGGCGGTCCTTCCTTTTCCTGTCCCTTCTTTGGTGGTTACTCTTGTTAGCGTCGGCTTGGTTTTCTGGTGGGGGTTGGGGGCCGTCGTCTTTTCATGCGGCGCTGGCGGAGCCGCTTCGGCTTGCTTTCGGTCTTGGTGTTGCTTCTGCACCGTTAGTAAGCTGTCTCATGCATCGTTTCACCTCCGGCCTGTTCGTGCTCCGCTTGCACCGTCCTGGTCTCTGGTCAGCGTGCTCTGTCTTCTCCTCGGTTGGTACCTGCTTGATACCTGCTTGATGGGGTTCTGGGAGTTCTTCTACTCCCCAAGCCCGGCCCGAGGCCAGGCTCGACTTGTGAGACCTTGGTCCACCAGGCTGTTGCTTGGAGCCGCCTGCAGGGCCACATACCCACCATAGCCCGGCTGGTCTGGAACTTCAATTAGAAAACAGTCCAGTTTTCTCTTGAAAATGTCCACGGTTGTTCCGGCAATGTTTCTTATAGTCGCTGGTAGTGCCCCTTCGGTTCCGGTGTGTTTTTTCGTGGGCTCTTTTTTCCTTTTGGCATTTGCCTCTGGGGGTCAGGTCGCTGAGTTTTCTTGCTCCTTCGGTTTTAGCGTTTTGGTTGTTTGGTGGCAGCAGTCTCCATCTTTTCTGGCGCGGGGTGGGGCTGCTGTGTTCTGGAGGGGTCCATGGTTTGTTGGTGCTTCGTTGGTCGGGCCGGGGGTGTGTCGTGTTTTGTGTTCAGTGGCAGCCCTCTGTTGTTGTTTGCGTGCCACGGCGTCTGTGTCCGGAGCGCGTTTTGCGTTGATCCGGTTCTGTTCTTCCCGGTTCGTGGGAGATGTTGTCCCGGGTTGTCAGCCGTGTTCTTGCGGCTAAGCTGCCTGTGTTCTTCCCTCATGCCCATGGCGTTCGTGGCTTCACTGCTCTCGCTGCCCTCTCGGCGACGTGTCCTTGCGGTCTTTTGGGCATGGATTTTTGGTGTTCATACGGGGGCCTTGCTGCTCGTTGTTCTCGTGTTGTTCCCAGGACTTTTCGGGACTGTGGCGCCTTGGGTTGGCGTTTGCTGCCGGTTGTCTCGCTTCCGTGGGGGGTGCGTGGTGTCTGCCTTCCGGTTCTGTCCCTTTGACTTTCCTCTGTGGGGTAGTTAGCTCCAGGGAGCCGACGGGGTTCCCCCCAAAAAACCAGCGTTGAATGTAATGAAACGCCATTTTCTGGGTGAGAACTGGAGGCTTCCCGGCAACCCTCTCTCCCTCCGGTCGGCGGTTTTTCGCGTGTTTTGACATCCAGCCTCAGATCTGATTGGTGGATAGCCGGCATGGGGGGTCTGGGGCTCCCCCTTCCCCTTCCCGGGGAGGGGGGAGCTGCGCAGACAGTGGTGCGGTGAAGTATGACATCATACTAGTTTGCTTGTTTTTCTGTTGAGGAGTTCTATCCACTAGTTCGGCTTTAGGTAGCAATTTTCACCAGAATAGGGGTTTGTTTTGGAATGCTTACCTTTCTGGATGCTTGACCCGGTCGATGGCAGACATAGAATGCTTCCAACCACACGGGGGTTTCTATAGGCCATTGCTCCCCTTGCCTCTCTGAGGGGGCCAGGTTCTGGCCATGGTCCCCGGTAGGCCCTAGAACTCCATACACATGACTGATGCCAAAGTCTGACATTAGCATATCAGCCTGGTAAAGCTCCGGGGTGCCTCCGGGTCTCACCCAGAAAATGGTGTTTCATTACATTCAACACTGGTTTTTTGAAGCCTTATGCTCCTGCTGCTATCTTCACTAATTGTGCTGGATGCTTTTTCCTATTAATTTTAATTTTTGCTTCCCAATTCTCCCTTTTAATTGCAATTTCCTGGCAACTTTTGCTATTCTTGATTTTTCTTTCAGATGTCTTCTTCTGTTTTGACACCGGGTGTTTGGGGAGGCACACTCTCTCTCTCACTCATAAAACTGTGGTACCCGGCATTGTCGAGCAAGGGGCCACTTTTATTGTCAATCTTTTCCTTCATTGCTGAGCTCAATCTTGACGGATTAATGGTTCTTAATGTCGCGATAGTAGGGCGTGTATATCCCCGATGCACCCCTGGGGGGGCCCCCATCATGTCGGGTGTCCTATCCTCCAATTGTGGCTCCATTGTGTGAATGGGGGCTTGTTCGCTGATGAAATGTTTACCTGTTCATTTACATGCTGATATCTGACCCTCTTTAGCTTCTCAGAAATGGGGTGGGAGACCAGGCCCTCAAGTCGGACTACGATGGAAAGCTGGGCTCTGTAGCTCCCACTACATTGGTCCTAGACCAAGCAGGACCTGACTCTCCCTGCTTGATGGGGTTCTGGGAGTTCTTCTACTCCCCAAGACTGGTCAGTGGCCAGGCTTGACTTTTGAGAGCTTGGTCCACCAGGTCCCGACTAGGGAGCTGGTGGCTGAGCAGACAGAACACTGGACGCGTGATCCTGTGGCCCTGGGTTCGGTCCTGGGCGCTGGCGAGAAACAATGGGCATTATTTCTTTCACCCTGATGTCCCTGTTACCTAGCAGTAAATAGGTACCTGGGAGTTAGTCAGCTGTCACAGGCTGCTTCCTGGGGGTAGAGGCCTGGTCGAGGACCGAGCCGCAGGAACACTTGACAGCCCCGAAATCATCTCAAGATAACCTAACCCCTCTCTGCTCCGCTCCCACCTCTGTAGCAGGGTTGAGCCCCAAGCCCCCAGTGAGACCCTCTCATCACATGGAGTGGCTCCATCTCTCATTGTAACAACTGCGCCTTTTATCTCCCCCCCCCCCTCTTACTACGGGGTGCTCGGTGCTGTCCCCTCCGCAGTCACACTTGCACAATTCCTTCTGGTTCTAATACGTTCCAAGCTTTGTTTGATCCTGCTACATGGACTAAGTATTTTGATCTTAGTCATGTTGATTCTACTCATCCTGATGATTTATTCATCCATAAAACACCTAGTTGATTCGGTGGATACGTTTGTCATTTTTAACCCCACTTGTACTGGTACACGTGTCGTTGCAGCCTCTTTTCGGGAAGCAGCTGTCCGTTTAGCCTTGTTGTCCTGCATTGGCAAGACCCCTGGTTGAGATCTCCAAAAATGGCTGGTTAAATGCCAGGATTGGCACGGTTATTCTCCCCCACCATATAGCAACTGGTGATAGGGAACTAAAAGACTGCCACAAATGATATTAAATCTATCCTAGAGGCCCAAAACCATTCTATCTTCCAGACTGATATGTTACTTGATCCCCCTCGTGGTCGTCATGGCCAGTCTCTTTGCGTAATGATCACTTTTGATAGGTCCCTTCAGTGATTCTTGCCGGTGCCAGATGCTCCATTTAGGACTGCATCTGCTCTCTTTGCCTCTACAATAGGTGCTGGAAATTTGGGCATGGTTCCTTCAAATGCACAAGTGCCGTGTCTCTATGCCCCGTGTGTGGATAATCAGGCATTCTAAGACAGCTTTTTTTCCCAAGCTCACTGCATCAATTGCAGTGACGCCCACCCTACCTTCTCCCGCACATTTGTGCACTACAAATTTAAGGAAGCCATCCTCAATTTGAAACATCAGAATCATTTATTTTTTCCGGAGCCGAAACGCCAACTACGCCATTTTCCAGCTTTCTCTGGCATGTCTTATGCTCGTGTTTTGTGTTCAATGTCTCGCCCTCTCCCACTATCTCAGTTTAGCAACCATTTCCAGATCTTGGACGCGGGACACCTCCACCACCACCACCTCACCTGCTCTTTTAAATTTTCGCCCAGAGGGTCTTCCTCCTGGTTCTCTGTTTGGTGTCTCCTTCCTTCTCTTCCCAATCTTCCCTGTCTCCTGTGCCCTCTTTTCCTGCTTGCCCCAATTCTTCTCATCCCTCCCTTCTGTATTTTGGCCCTCCACACCGCCTGTCCATCCAGGTCGTTTTCCATCCTCCCAGCAATCTTCATGTTGACTGCTCCTGTTCTTCTTCTCCTGTTGAGATTGTAGAGGCTGTCACCCAATACGATGGTACTGACACTCATGTCTGTCAAAAAAATAAGCTTGGCTCCTCATCTTCTTCCTCCCGGGCGGGTAAGAAGGCATCAGTCTCTTCCTCACCTTCCGACTCCGACTCTATCCCTGCATCTCCTCCCTTTTCAGTGGTTAAGTCCCCTGTCCCGGATATGGAGATTAACTTGGCCCTCGATTCTCTCTCTCTCGGATGCTGCCCTTGATGAGGTGCGCTCCCCTGTTTCTGTCCCATCTCCTGATTGCCTTGACTGCCCCTATCTGATGCCTCCTGCTTCGGACTCTGTCAGTCCACCTCTGGTCCATCCTACCACTCCTTTGACTCCATTGTTCTTGCTAGATTTACCTATGCCCTATAACCCCAATTTCATTGATCCTGATCTTTCTTAGTATACGGTGTTTTAATTTGCCTTTGTTTGACTCTTGTTCTCTATTTCTGTTCTCTATTTTTGACAATCTTTATTCTTCAATGGAATATGCGAACTTCTACAAACTCCAGGTTCTGATAACACGGATTTTCACCGCTATGTGTCTGTCTCCAGGAGTCGATGCTTAGCACTCGTCCTGGTCACTTCTGTGGTTATGGCATTCTGTACCCCCACTCCAGCTTGTGCTGGGGCTCATAACACTATTGCTCTCTGGATTTGTACTGATATTCCCTACATCCCCTTACTTTTCCAGTCGTAAATTCGGTGTTCTGTGGCTCATATCTTTATGAGTAAATGGTATACAGTCTGTTCCATTTATCTCTCCCCCCAACCCAAATGCTCCACTTTATTGTCCTAATCCTAAATACTTGTTGGACTCTTTACCTGAGCCTGTGCTCCTGTTGGGTGATTTTAACTGTCAGTATTCCCTCTGGGGCGATATTCTGACAAACACATGGGGCCAAAATATCAAACTGTTTGTCCTATGTTCCTCTCTGTCTCTTCTGAATTCTGGTGAACCCACTAATGTTGACACCTGTACTCGCACCCTCTCCTGTCTTGATCTTTCTCTCCTGCTCATTTTCTATTTATTTAGATTTCACATGGTGGGTTCTTCATGACCTCCATAACATGACCATTTCCCCGTCCTTGTCACCTTATTCTCTTTTCACTCTTCCCTCTCCTTCTCTAGGTGGCAGTTTACCAAGGCTGACTGGATGCCTCTATTCACCCTACATGCTACTTTTTCCGACCTCTCCGATCTGCCTCTCCCTCGAGCCTTACTCCCTTTTCGTGACACTATATATTAGATGCTGCCCTCCACTCTACCTCCTGGGGCATGCGGAATTGTGTTCCCTGGTGGAATGCAGGCTGCGTTTTGGCTGTCTGCTGTAAGAGCGCAGCCTGGAAGACAGATGCAGACAGCTCTTTTCTTTTATTTCATAAGGCGAATGCCGTCTGTATGGCTAAACGTGAGAGTTGGAAATCTTTTGTCTCCACCAAGACAAAAGTTTGATACTCTCTGCCCCAAACCTGGAAGAAAATCCGTAAGATAGCAGGTAAGTTTGTTCCAGATGTCTCGCTAGTCCTTCACTTCCGTGGTTATATTGTTGTGGATCCGGTGTCGGTCGCCACTGAAATGGGTTCCCCTTTTTCGACTGTTGGCTCCCTTTCTAGTCTTCCTCCATCTTTCCTTATTCGTAAGCACCTTCATGAATCTTGTAGTATAGATTTTTGCACACATCTCCAGCTTCTCTATAATGATTCTTTCTCTCTCTCTGAACTCCAGTCTGCCCCGACTCTGTGGTTCTACAGCAATGGGCTCAGATGGCGAAACATCTCATAATGAATGTCATCTCCCTCAATGCACGTTTCAGTATATACTGAATCTGTTTAACTGTATCTGAGAGTCGTCATCTGTCCCTGTGGACTGGCTTGAGGTGGTTGTTTTTCCTATTTGGAAACCAGGGTCTCTAGGGACAGCTCCTTAGGACATATGCCCCAATTACCCTCAGGTGTTGCGTCTGCAAACTCTTTGAACGTATGTTTAATGTCCATATGATGTGGTTCATGGAACACTATCGCCACCTCTTCCCTTCTCAATTTGGCTTTCGCAAGTGTCAAAGCATGACTGATATCTTGGTGAACTTGGAGGTCTGTATTCATACTGCCTTTGCTGCAAAGACCTTTGTTGTTGCTGTCCTTTCTTGACCTGGAAAAGGCATACAACACCACCTGCAGATAGCATATTATGTCCCAACTCCATTCTTTTGGACTTCGTGGTATCCTCCTTCTCTTCCTACGAAGCTTCCTCTCTCATCGTTCTTTTAAAGTGAGGGTTTGTACCATTCTGCCTCTTTTCGGCAATACCTGTACGTAGGTGTACCCCAAGGTAGTGTTCTGAGCACGTACTCATTTTCCTTGGTTGCCCTCAATGGTCTTATTTACTCTCTTCCCTCTGGCATCTTCTCAGCTCTCTATGTCGACGATCTTACCCTTTGCTGTCGAGGTGATGAATTGCTTTTCCTCCAATGGCGGTTTCAACTTGCGATTGATGCCGTGTTGTCCTGGGCCACCAATCATGGCATCAAGTTCTCTATAATTAGAACTTGTGCTATGACTTTTACTCGGAAGTAGGTCGTTCTTCGTTCTCCTTTGTCGCTGTATGGTAATCCTCTTTTGTGCATAGATTCTGCTAAACTTATGGGTTAATCGTTGACACTCATTTGTCCTGGTCTCCGCATATCTCTTACCTCCGAGTTGAATGCTCTAAGGTCCTTAACTTACTGAATGTAAGTTATACTTCCCGGGGAACTGATACGAGCACGCTCCACCTTCGTGCTGTCTAAACTCGAATAAGGTTGTCTTGCCTACTCATTTGCCTCTCCTTCTACTCTTTGCTGTTTTGATGCTCTGCACCATACTGGGTTATGCCTCAGCTCTGGTGCCTTGCGTTTGACTCCTACCCTAAGCCGGTATGTTGAAACAGGCATACTGTGTCTACAGGATCGCCATGATCGCTACTGTCTTTGCTACATTGCACAGTCCCTACAACACCCTCCTCACTCTCGCTTATGTCGTACTTTTCCTTGCACACTTTTCTTCACACTTCCGCTCCATTTCCGTCTTCACAGATGGGGTCAAAGTCTGCAGGTGGTGTAGCCTACTCTGTTGTTTTTCCTGACTACACCTATGTGTTGCCTGCATCCAGAGACTAGCATCTCCACAGCAGAACTTTGTGCTATTTTGTATGCTCTTTGTCAACAGCTTTCTTGCTGTCAATTTTCCTTTATTGTTGTAGTTGACTCTCACAGTGCCCTCATGGCTCTGGAGCCCTTTAATCCAGTTCATTCGGTTGTAGTCAAAATTCAACATTGGCTGTTTCTTATCTCCAATAGATTTAAGACAGTGGAATTTTGCCGGTTTCCCAGCCATATTTGTGTCCTTAAATGAGCGAGCGAACTCTGTCACTAAGGAGGCTATCTGCACTTGCCTCATCTCCCGTAAAGGTGTTCCTTATTTTGACTTCTACCCAGTTATTCATTCCTCCATCCTTACCTATTGGCAGGATTGTTGGTCTTCTGTTACTCGTGACAAACTGCATACTCTTAAAGGTAGTGTGTGTCCCCATGGCCCTCCTCCCATCACCATAATTGGTGGTGAGAACTGGCTCTGACGAGATTACGTATTAGCCATAAACGTTTAATTCATAGGCACTTAATGGAGCACCGCCCTGCTCTTTATTTTCCAAACTGCATTTCCCTCTTACAGTAGTACATATCCTTGTCGAATGTCCTGACTTCCAGGAGGTGTGTGTGTGTCCTGTTTCCTGACTGTCCCTCGTGGTCACTTGTTCCTCGATAGAATCCTTGATGAATCAGATACCTTTTGATATTGTTTGCCTTATGCGCATTTGTTCTCGAATTGGCATCCTTAGTGATATTTACCGTTTTTTTTTATATCCCACACAGTTGATGGTGCTTCGTAGCCTTCCGGACTTGGTGCCCTCTTTTGATAATTACTTGCGTACTCTTTCTCATCTACATTAATGACATTCCGAATGCCTCTCAATACCTCAAGCCAGTTTTATTTGCTGCTTACGCAACCCTCATTTTCTCCAATCCTAAGAATTGGCAATATCCAGATTGGTAATAAAGTAGATGGTAAATTCCATGATGTTCTCATTGATAAAAAGCTGAATTTCCAGTGTCACATACAAATTATAGCTAAAAAATATTTTAAAATCACTTGGCATTCTTTTCTAAATCAGATATTATGTACCTCACCCTCTACCTTGGTTAAGCTTTATTGGCCTTTCATCTATCCTTATCACAATTTTGGTATCATTGCCTGGGGGTTCTCTCTAAAAGTATCTCTGATCTCTAATTACTCAAGATAAATCAGTAATTAGAACAATAACAAACTGAAGCCACAGACACCATTCAGCCTCCCCCCCCTTTCTTAAATCTAAATCATTGAATATTTTAGATATTAAGTCACTTCACACCCTGTCAAGTGCACTATATATGATATATATATATATATATATATATATNCTGGTCTTTGAGTATGTAAGTGAACAATAAAGAACTAATGATACAAATTAAATGTTGTATAAAATATGTGTATGTGACGTATATTCATATAAACACAAACGTTGCGGTGTTCAGAGTGGGACAGTTTCCACAGACCCTTGCCCACAGTTCCTAAAACCAATTTAGCAATCATGTGTCCATTTTGAACAAATCATTTACAAATTTCTTGAACGTTTGTTAAAGAATTGTCTCTGAACATAGTGACGGAGGGTGTCCAAATAATTTTGTTTGACAGTTTACATTAAGGTTCCTGCAAATGTTGAATTTCGGAGGACAAGACGGCTGCAGAAATCTTTATATTGTGGAGGAATAGCGATCAACAGCCGTATGCCAGTTAGTGTTAAAGGTGATGACAATTGTATATTCAGTGCTATCTCACTTGCTGTTGTGGGGACGAAACGAGATCAGGAGAAATTAGAGCAAGAACAACTATTGCAATTGGAGACCAATGGGACTGGAATATAGCACAGCATGATAACACGGATTTAAACCTAGTTTCTCCCGATTTCAAGGAAGTTTGTCTCCATTCTGCCTTGCCTGGAAAAGATTCATCAGTTATGACAATGTATGCAGCAGGTTCTGTTGTAAACAGAGAATAATATCTGTATATCCGTCTGTCAACGGCTTCCTTGACAGTTGTGTACCTATTCTCAATACAAAATTTATGCCTCGTGTGAAGTGAAGCAGGCTCCCATTTATATTATGTGGAGCGGCAATCTCAAGCAAGGGGATAAAAATGGACACTTAACCATTTTGCTCCATTAATGTCTTGCCTCCACTGGGCCACATATCCATAAACAGTACCCAAAGCACTATGACATCCACATCTCTGAGTTTGTGTCGATCACTATTAATTATCTGTACCACCCATGTACACATCAACTCCAATCGGAAAGATTTTACTCATTTTGTGTCCAAAATACAATATGACTTTAAGGAGACACACTATATTAAAGAAGCTTTTTAAATAATCAATTATCAAAGAAGACACCAAGCCGGGAAGGCTATGTAGCACCATCAAATAAAGGTATTATTGAAACTTTATAGGAAAACGTTAAATATAAATATATCTCTATTCTTAAACTTGAAATATTGTATACTTTGCTCTCTCCATCGTACTTCTGCACCTGCTGGCAAGTGGTGCGGTGCGATGTGCAGGTGGTGTTCATTACTAGGTGAGCTGGCAGGTGGTGTTCACTGCTAGATGACCTGCTGTTCACCTAGCAGAAATTAGGTACCTGGGGAGCTAGTTAATTTTGTGGGGATGTATATCCTGAGGCCCTGTATACAATGTTCACAACAGAACAATGTATAATCATTTCATGATATACAGCACATTGAGAAAGAATGAAGGTTAGATCGAAAAAATTTGTTTATATTACGCTTACTCATTTATTGGGTCTTTCCTTCATCTTCATTCAAGCACAAGAGTATTACAGTAATATTTTATTTTTTTATGCACAATATTTTTATTAATCTTATTATTTTTTTTTTTATTTTTTTATTATTATTAGTATTATTGTTAACAAGATGAGTGAGGGGGGGGGGTTAGTTAGTTTAGTTCATTTATTATGCACCCCATACCCATCCCGTGGGCGGTAGTGGAAAGGGTTACAGAGGCACATAATGGGCTCAGGGACTGAACCCCACAATTCATTTAGCTAAGCAAGTTACAATCTTGATGAGCTAGTTACAAATTCAATATAAGTCGTCACATCAACAATGGGTTCGAGATCGACCTCAAGTACAGGTTCTAAATTAAGCAACTGACATATGTGGAGAGCTAGTGTCACAATATATATGTTTGTCCTGCACACCACCCCCCCATCCAGTGGGCAGCGGTGGATAGGTTACAATCACTCAGTTACTACCTACAGTTAGCAAACTGGGGATATTTGGCTAAAATTTCTGGTAGCAGATCATTTTGAATGAAATATTTACACATCGCTGGAATATTGGTTATAGAATTGTCTCTAAATTCACGTATCTTTTCGCACTCCATCACATAGTGACGGAGGGGTGGGAATAATTTGTTGACACAGTTTACACTTGCAGGCGATGAGTCACAATAACGTGGCTAAAGTATGTTGACCAGACCACACACTAGAAGGTGAAGAGACGACGACGTTTCGGTCCGTCCTGGACCATTCTCAAGTCGATTGTGATGAGAAAGATTGATTGATTGATTGATGAAGATTAAGCCACCAAAAGGTGGCACGGGCATGAATAGCCCGTAGGGGTGGCCCTTTTGAGCAATTACCAGTATCAAGAGCTGATACTGGAGATCTGTGGAGGTGCGACTGCACCTGCGTGACGGGAGATGTCTCCCATGGTGATGAGAAAGATTGATTGATTGATAAAGATTAAGCCACAAGAGGTGGCACGGGCATGAATAGCCCGTAAGTTTTTTTTTTTTTTTTTTTTACATGCAAAGCATGCAATTTAAATACAATAAAACAATACAGAATACATAACAGAACAAAAGAACAATAGACCCACGGCCAGAAGGGCGACAGCATAGCACAGCATAGCACAACAAAAACAAACACGATAAATGCATAGAAAAATACAGTATACACCAAGGCACAAAACAGAATACAATGGCAAACTAGCAATCACAGTAACTTCACAAAACACATCCTCCATAAAACAAAACATACATCAAGAGGCAAACAGGAAACATAACCGGACAAACACAATAAATCCCAAACAGAACATAAAGAACAAACACGTACAACAGGTAAAGCAATATGAAAACACAGGTCAAACGTACAGCACAGACACAATACAGGAATAAAAACACACACACACATACCGCCCGTAACAAAGGGCGAGGCAAAATAAACAATAATAATAAACAAGCAAAACACGCACCAGAAAACAAAACAGGTACAAGTAACAACACACATGCACTGGCCTGAAGGACCGAGAATAAAACACAACATAAAGTACATCAAGAAACATAAGACACATCAGCACAAAACAAATCAACACAAATTTATACAAAGACACTAAACACCGGCCGGAAGGGCCGACAACAAGAACACAACATAATGAAACACAGGAAAAAGAACAGCAAAACCAGAAATACAAGAAATACAACAAAACAACGGTTATGAGAACAAACATAACACCGGCCTGAAGAGCGCACAATGGGTACAACACATTGCAAAACAAACCACATGTCTAAGCACACAGCAAGCACACAGACTACTCAAGTTCTCATACTTATCCGGCCACTCCGCCGCCGGGAATCGAACACAATATGCCTCCCAAAGTAACATGACGTCCTCCGAAACAGGTTCAGTTTGAACCGTACGAGGATCAGGCATCAACTCCGGCACACCCACAATAAAACACCGAGCCCGCCGAACCCAGACGGAAGAAGGGCACCACGGAACAGGACGCACGCGTTCAACAATGTCAAACCGCAAAGGATTCTTATCATCACACGCCACTCCGGAGGCCAAGATGAGAGGGAAAGGCACCTTTCCACGAGGCCGGGCAATGGGCAGCGCACTGGGAGCCTCCTCGGCCGCCTCACAGGGCCCCGCGCCAACCACCGGACGTTGAACCTGCAGGAACACCTCACGCTTGGCATCCTTCTTCAGCACCAGCTTGACGCCTCGGCTCGCACCAGAACCCTCACCACCCACGTCTGTAGGATCAACCACCTTCCACTGCGGAGAACCTTCTGCAGGAGAAATAACATGGGGTAAATCAGACGCACAACCATCGTCCACAGCAGACACATGGACGTCAGCAACCACCAGTGACGTAGAGCGCGAAGCACCCGGAACCGCCACATTATCGCCCAAAGCACCACCTGCGTCGAAGTCCCCCACATCAGCCCAAGCAGTAGAGGAACGCCTGGAACGCTTGGGCACTGGCCGCACATCCTCACAGCCGGAGGCGGACCCAGAACCACGGGCCTCACAAACCGGGCGAACCGACGCCCGTCGCAATAAGGCAGCAGCCTCAACACAGGGGGAACCGGGCCGCTCACAACAGGACGCTCCACAGCCCTCCCAACACCCAGCACAGCCGGAACACCAGGCGAGGGTGCAGGACCAGGCGCATCAGCTGGAGACGAGGCAGATGAAGACGACTCGCAGAGTCCATCCGGAAGATCCTCGGGAACAACTGGCACAGCGAATTGACCAGTGACAGGAGCCACTGGAACCCCCGGAGGAGGGACAGCAACCACCGGGGCCATGTCGGGTGATGCAAGGGGGGCCGTGTCAGCAGCGAACGGGACCTGCCCCTCTTCATCTCCGGAATCCACGCCCTGAGGGAGCGGCGGGAAATCCTCTTCCCGGAACAAGTTGACAGGTGCAGCAGGGGCCGCAGAGCACCCGGCAGCCTGATGCCCTAACTGGCCACATCGGAAACAGGTACGGGGCTGCCGGGCATAGTACACCCGAACGTAGTAACCCAGCAGCCTGACAGAAGACGGGATATCCGATCGCAGGCGCATACCTAAGGTACGGATGTTCGTCTGCTTCCCAGCATACTTCCCCGAGGAAAGCGTATTTACCCTCACACTGATGACTGCACCATACTTCCCGAAGAAGCGCCGAAGAAGATCTTCAGGGAACTCCAGGGGCGCACCGTGTACACTGACATACGTCAGGGCACCACTTCTGTCAGAGATCACAACAGAGCCGGCGCCATCCGGCAACTGCATCGAACGCCCTTCATACCGCTGGAGGAAGTCCCGATACCCCTCCTCCTGCATGAACTTGATAATCACCCGGTGGGCCGTAACAAGTTCAACTCCATATATTGCCTCCACCGGGACACGTAGCATGTCGCACATTACCAGCTCAATGGCTGGATAACCAGCCTTACACGAGAACTCGAGCCCCACCGAGTTCACTCGCAAAACAGGAGGAATCGCAAGGCCCCCCATGTTCAAAACAGCCACGTCAGCACTTAGCCAGGCTGGCAACCACCTGAATAGCCCGTAAGTGGTACATTTTTTTCCGTAATCTTTTCATTATTCTGGGGTTGCATTTAATCATCAAGCTGTTATCGCGGGGGAGGATACTGCTTGACAGTCTTTATGAGGGTGTCCAGCTGCTGGACACCTTTGTTGACCAGGAGAGTGGCTCTGTTGATGGCTTCAGGGTGGCCACTGCAAGATTCAGGAACTCTTAAAGCTCTTCTAAGGTCGTTGGTTGCTTCACATTCCAGAAGATAGTGAAGTAATGGCTTTTCTGTGACAGTTTGGCAGAAGATGCACTCTCTCTGTCGGGGTTCACCAATCTCCCAGTTGCATCTGTAACCTAGACGTAGTCTATATAACCTAACTGCTATTTCCCTGTGGATTCCTTTTGGGGTATTTAACCTTTCTAATTTGGTTGCCTGAAGATACCATGTTGCAGAGGGCGAACCTCAGCTATTCTCTGGTGTAGGTAGGCTTTGTTGAGGTGTGAGAGCTTTTTGTGATGATGTTTTTAATGTTCTCTAGGCTGGGTTGAATTGTTTTATCTATCACTGGATGACGAGTTGCCAGTTTAGCAATTACATCAGCTTTCTCATTTAATGGGATTCCAATATGGGATGGGATCCAGTTCAAGGTTATGTTGAGTCTTTGCCTTTTTTTTTTTATTTTTATTTTTACATGCAAACATGCAAATTAAATACAATAAAAAACACTGAGAGACACAGTACAAACCAAAGAGAAACAAAAAAAAACCCATCAGCCAGAAGGGCCGACAGCACAGCATAACAAAGTACAAAACTCAAAAAGGTATTGAAAATACAGTACAAAGGGTAAACACATGCAGTACAAAGGATAAACAAATGCAGTAAAAGGATAAACAAATTCAAAACAACAAAAACACAGGCGCATAGCAAACAGTACAAAACCATCGGTACACAACAAACAAACCAAACACCGGCCTGAAGGACCGATACCCAAAATACACAAGACCTCAATACACAAAGAAAGCAGAGAGAACAAGAAAAAAAACATAAGAAATAATAACAGAGATCGAACATCATAGCCAGAAGGGCACATAATACAACAAATTAAAGAAACATAGTTCATGAAAAGGCAGAGCCAAAAGTACAGGGACATTTAGAAAACATCGGCCTGAAGGGCACACAATATACATCACATAACAGACCAAAGTCCAAGACACACCCGATATACACAGCAAGCACACAGACTATCAGGACTGCGCATACTTTTCCGGCCACTCTGCAGCCGGGAAAAGAGTACAATACGCCTCCCACATCGCCAGAATTTCGTCCGTAAGAGGGGGACGAAGGGTCGTCCGAGGATCGGGCATCGAAATCGGCACACCCTCAACAAATACCCGATACTCCGGAACCCAGACAGTCGTGGGGCACCACGGAATAGGCAACACTCGGTCATGAAAGCTAATAGCTATAGGGTTGGTCTTCGAATCATACGCCACGCCGTTGGCCAAGATGAACGGGACGGGCTTCTCCTTACCGGCGCAGGCAACGGGCAGCGCACTGGTAACCTCGGCAGCCCACAGGGCTTCGCATCAACCACCGGACGGGACACCTGCAGGGGCTCCTCTCTCCGAACATCCCTTTTTAGTACTAACACTAGGTCCCGACCAGCACCAGCACCCCCGTCACCAACATCCGGAGGTGCAACTACCCCCCACTGCGGGGAACTGCCGACAGAAGCCACAGGAGGCGAATCATACACACAATCCTTGGCATCAGCAGGTACATGGACGTCAGCGTCCACCACCTCAACTCCCGAGAACCCATCAGCGTCAGAATCCTCCACATCAGCCATGCAGTAGACGAACGCCTGGACCGCTTGGGCACCGGGCGCACATCCTCGGAGCCTGAAGCGGACCCAGACCCACGGGCATCACAAGCCGCGCGTACCAATGCCCGTCTCATGACTGCAGCAGCCTCAACCGCAGGGGGAACCGGACCACACACAACCGGGGACCCCACAGCCACTTCAGCACCCACCCAGCACGCCGGTAGCCGAGGCGATGAGGCAGGGCCAGGCGCAGCATCTGAAGACAGGGAACAGGCGGGGAGGAGGGCGCAGCATCCAGGCCCACCGGAGCAGCATGGACAGGATCAGGAGGATCCACCGACAGCCTCGCAACAGCCTGAGGAAGGCCGGCGACATCCGGGGAAACGTCAGTGGACGACGGGGGTGCCGCAACCACGAGCTGGACGGTCTCCGCATCCCCGGAGTCCTCGTCCAGGGGCAGCGGAGGGAAATCTTCTTCCCTAAAGAGGTTGACAGGGGCAACCGGAGCCGCCTCGCACCCGGCAGCCTGATGCCCCATCAAGCCACACCGGAAACAGGTCCGAGGCTGTCGGGCATAGTACACCCGTATGTAGCACCCCAGAAGCCGGACTGAAGATGGAATATCCGACCGCAGGCGCATCCCCAAGGTGCGAATGTTCGTCCGCCTCCCGGCATATCTCCCAGAGGATATCGTGTTGACCCTCACACTGATGACTGGCCCAAAGCGCTGGAAGTAACGCCTCAGAAGATCCTCGGGAAACTCCAGGGGTGCCCCATGTACACTGACATAGGTCAGCGCACCACTCCGGTCTGATATGGAGACTGAACCGGCACCCCCCGGCAACGACAACGAGCGTCCCTCGTAACGACTGAGGAAGTCACGGTACACCTCCTCCGTCGCCAGCTTGATGACAACACGATGAGCAGTCACCAGCTCAATTCCGTCGACGTCCAGCACAGGGACATGAAGCATGTCGCACAGCACCACTGCTACATCTGGATAACCAGCACGCCCAGAGAACTCCAGGCCCACGGAGTTCACGCGCTTAATCGATGGTAGGGGACCACCCATGGTAAGCCCAACACCTGCCACGTCTGCACTCAGCCAGCCAGGCAACAACACTGGGGGGTGGGGGGGGGGCAGCTACGCCCCGCCACCTGGCGACCAAACGGTTAACTACCCTAGCAGTCACGGAGGGACACGTCCGCACTCCACGGCTGCTCAGGGTCAACTCCCCTTCCTTTGCCTTTTAGCGACTGCTCCAAGATACAAAATGGTGGTAATTATTTCCACGTTATCTTTCCACTGTTTTTGTCCTAGTATTTGAAGTGCAGCTTTTGAGTCTGTGTGTATGATGGCATTTTGAGTGTTTTGTGCAATCACATATGCGAATGCCTGTTGTATGGCAAACAGCTCAGTTTGGGTTGATGATACTAGTCCTCCCAGTCTCCAATATGCCTGTATGCTGGCCGTGCAAAGAGCAGCGCCAGCACTCTCATATTCTGTGTCAACCGATCCGTCTGTGAAGATGTGGGCGGCTCCTGCTACTGCTATGCTATACATTTGCTCTTCTATTATGCGCCTTAGGATTGTCGGATTATAGGCAGCCTTTTTCATTGGGAGACTTTCTATTACTATTTTGAGAGTAGGCTCGTCCCACGGTGCAGAAGGAGTGTAATTTGGGTGTGGATGATCACCCTCTCTATCGAGAATCATGCTTTTTAAATGTAGTCTGTTTAGGACTTTTCCTGCTCTTGCAGCCCAAGAGTTTCCATTGTTTTGGCCTAGTCCAACCACCAAGGCCTGCCGTACTGGGATTGGATCAGAAGAAATAATTATCTTACTGATAATTGTAGCTGTCCTTTGAGATATTCTTTCCTGTAGAGAGGGCAAACCCGTCTCCAGTCTAAGTGTTTCAAGCCTGGTCCACATGGGGGCTCCCAGTGCGGCTCTCATAGCATTGTTTTGGGCAACTTCAAGCTTTTTCCACTGTTGGTGTGATAGATTTGTGAGTGCAGGTGCTGCATAATCGATCACTGATCTGACTGCCTGTACGTAGTATGTGCGAAGGACTTGCAGATTGGCTCCTCCAGAGAGGGAGGTTAGCGACCTGAGAATTGCCGTCCTGGCCGCAGTTCGCTCTCTCAAGTAAGTGACCTCAGCATTAAAATTCATGTGTGTGTCCAGGATTATTCCTAGGTACTGATAGGTGTCCACCCATTCGATTGGTTGACCCTGTACTGTGAGTTGGATGTTGGGCTTCGCTATTTTTATGGGCATGGCTTTTGACTTTGAGGGGTTGAGTTTGATCCCAATCTGTTTTGCCTCTTTACTGATGCAGTCTAAGCATTTGGGTGCAAGGCGCGCCGCATCCCTTCCTTTTATGATGATGACAAAGTCGTCCGCGTAGTTTAGCAGCCTGTAGTGATGTGGAAGTTTCAACCTCATTATTCTTTCCATTAAACAGTTGAAGAGAAGAGGATGAGAATACCTCCTTGCGGTGTACCATTTTCATGTCTTTTGTACTCAGAAACTGTGCCATGAAGTTTTACTCTTGCTTCTCTGTTTATGAGACAGTTTTTGGTCCGGGAGAGCAGGTTGCCTGTGACCTCTTTGTCAATGAGGCAGCAGAGAATAGCTGGGGCGCTAGCCAGTTCAAAGGCTTTTTCGAGGTCCAGGTGATGAGAAAGTAGAGACAGGCAATAAATAGGCAGGAGAGAGCTGAGGAGCAAAGTAAGGTGTAGTAGAGGGGATAGTAATAATAATAAGAGCTGCAGAAGGCCTATTGGCCCATACGAGGCAGCTCCTATTAAAACCACAGAAAGAGAAGGAGATAGGAATAAGAAGAGGATAGCAAGGGAGCGTAGGAGAAGAGAGAAAGAAAAGGAAAGAGAAAGAAAGAAAATAGAAGGGGTAGGCTTATGTTAGGTCACGTTTGTTAGAAAGATTAGAGTATTTGAGTATATACTGTGAAAGGGAAGAGTCCACAGCAACAAAGCCAGGACTAAGTTCATGTTGGGTACATTGTGTATCAGAGCCGATTCCACAAGACTCAAGACTGTTGTACTCAACTATCCCCTCTACTACACCTTACTTTGCTCCTCAGCTCTCTCTTGTCTATTTATTGCCTGTTTCTACTTCCTCATCACAATCGACTTGAGAATGGTCCAGGACGGACCGAAACGTCGTCGTCTCTTCACCTTCTAGTGTGTGGTCTGGTCAACACAGTTTACATTTGGTTAGGTCTACATCAGCAGATAATGAGAATTCCCAGAGATACTTGTAACCGAGTCTAAGCCGAGCAGTAGTAACATCTAGAAGGGGGGGGGGTAATGGTTCACATGTCTACATTCCAATGCCCGCTCCCCAGGGCTGGGGGTGCGGGGGTGCACAATAAACTACCCACCTCCGGCGGCAGCTTGTCGAAGGCGGAAGTGGAGCCTCGGCCGTTTGTCATGATAATTAGTGATGGCTCTTATTTTGATTATGAGTCCGTAATCCAGTTAAGCCTTTATTCTTAATTTATATTACAATGCTGGTAAAATACGCTTCTTGATGATGAGTATAAAGTACAAATGAACTTATGGTGTACCCTATACTCACAGGATGAGTATAGGGTACCTTACCTTACCTTGAGGAGGTGGGGGGGGGGAGGTGAGTATACACAATGAACTTCCACTCACATGTTGTACTCACCTAGTTGTGTTTGCGGGGGTTGAGCTCTGGCTCTTAGGTCCCGTCTCTCAACTGTCAATCAACTGGTGTACAGATTCCTGAGCCTATTGGGCTCTATCATATCTACATTTGAAACTGTGTATGAAGTCAGCCTCCACCACAACACTACTTAATGCATTTCATTTGTTAACTACCCTGACACTGAAAAAATTCTTTCTAACGTCTCTGTGGCTCATCTGGGTACTAAGTTTCCACCTGTGTCTCCTTGTTCGAGTTCCACCCGTGCTAAAGAGTTTGTCTTTGTCCACCCTGTCAATTACCCTGAGAATTTTGTAGGTGGTTATCATGTCTCCCCTTACTCTTCTGTTTTCCAGGGTTGTGAGGTTCAGCTCCCTTAGCCTTTCCTCGTAGCTCATTCCTCTCAGTTCCGGGACCAGTCTGGTGGCATACCTCTGAATCTTCTCTAACTTCGTCTTGTGTTTAACTAGGTATGGACTCCAGGCTGGAGCTGCATACTCCAGGATTGGTCTTACATAAGTGGTGTACAGGGTCCTGAACGATTCTTTACACAAGTTTCTAAAGGCAGTTCTTATATTGGCCAGTCTAGCATATGCCGCTGATGATATCCTTTTGATGCGGGCCTCTGGGGACAGGTTCGGTGTGATATCGACCTCCAGATCTTTCTCTCTATTTAACTCTTGCAGGATTTCACCTCCCAGATGGTACCTAGTGTTCAGCCTTCTGCTCCCTTCGCCTAATTTCATTACTTTATACTTTCCTGAGTTGAACTTTAGCAGCCATTTTCTAGACCATTCCTCCAGTTTGTCTCTGTCTATCTTTATCTGTTTTGATTCTTCTCATAATTTTTGCATCACCAGCAAACATTGAGAGGAATGAGTCTATACCCTCTGGAAGGTCGTTTACATATACTAGAAACAGGATATGTCCGA
Organism: Procambarus virginalis; assembly: GCA_020271785.1. Classification (NCBI taxonomy): domain Eukaryota; kingdom Metazoa; phylum Arthropoda; class Malacostraca; order Decapoda; family Cambaridae; genus Procambarus; species Procambarus virginalis. Next base: position 19,376,168 of record WNGS01163947.1, on the reverse strand, counting down.
GTACAGAGCCCTGTGGAACCCCGCTGGTGACATCTCGCTACTCTGATGCCTTCCCCTTCACTGTTACTCGCTGTTTCTTATTACTTAGATACTATCCCTTATCCACTGGAGCACCTTACCTTTTACTCCTGCCTGTTGCTCCAACTTTTGTAACAGCCTTTTGTGAGGTACTGTGTCAAAGGCTTTCTGACAGTCCAAGAAAATGCAGTCTGCCCAACCTTCTCTTCCCTGCCTAATTTGTGTTGCATAGTCATAGAATTCTATTAGGCCTGTGAGGCACGATTTACTATCTCTGAACCCATGCTGGTGGAGAGTTACAAAGCTGTTTCCCTCCACATGCTCTACGAGCCTTTTCCTCGCAATCTTCTCCATCACCTTCCATGGTATACAAGTTAGGAAAACTGGCCTGTAGTTCAGTGCCTCTTGCCTGTCACCCTTTTTGTAAATTGGGACTACATTAGCTGTCTTCCAGCTTTCCGGAAGGTCTCCCGTTTCCAGTGACATGATGGGTGTGAGTTGCACATGAAACTATCGCGCAGAGGATGAGTATGGAGAGCAAAGTAAACAAAGATTCACACGATGAGAAAGGGTTGCACAATGTCCTATGACTCACAGGATGAGTATGAGGTGCACAATAAACTACAGGTCACAGGATAAGTATGGGCTGCACAATAATTTACAGGTCACAGGATGGGTATGCAGCGCCTGAGTTTTGGTATTAACAGTGCTGCTGAAGTATTCCAGCATATCATCAGCCAGGTATTGCAAGATATACCTAATGCTGACAACATGTCTGATGACATCATTGTTTATGGCCGTACCCAAGCTGAACACGACAAAGCTCTTTGTGCAACATTGCAACGCTTACGAGAAAAAAATCTGACGCTAAGCCGAGCAAAGTGTGAGTTCAATCAACATAAAATTGAATTCTTTGGACATGTACTTAGTGACAAAGGTCTGTCTCCAGATCCTAAGAAAGTTGCAGATATCAAGAATGCTGCACCTCCTTCAACGTCCACTGAAGTACATAGTTTTCTGGGAATGGCAAACTACTGTTCTCGCTTCATTCCAGATTTTGCTACCATTACGAAGCCTCTACATGAGCTCCTGAAGAAAAATGCATCATGGTACTGGAGCGATATCGAGCAAAATGCATTTGATGCTGTGAAAGATTCATTAGTAGAAAATGCGACTGCTGCGTACTTTCATCCATCAATGGACACTGAGTTAACGGTGGATGCTAGTCCTGTTGGTTTAGGTGCTGTGCTAGTCCAACACAAACCTGGTCAACCAGATTCCAGAGTAGTAATTGCCTCAACCCGTCCTCACACAAGACAGCACATATATGACCTAATGCTTAAAGTCTATATGTTGATTGTGATTTAGTACATATGTGGTATATTCCCAGTTACTTTTTTTTCCAAGGCCCAAACTCTTCCTCACGTACCAATTTACGTCTCACAGTAATTTACGTCTACTTCTTCTTCTTCGCCTAATTTACTTCCTCACGTACCAATTTACGTCTCACGTCAACCTAGATAGCAGAATAGTCGTGATTGGTTCAATGATAAGGAAAATTGTAGTTTTCAGGTCCCACATGGGTTGTGAAATTTACCTACTATTGTCCATGCTCTTAGAATATTACAGATCAGCTACTTCCTGTTGAAGGCTCGTAGTTTTGTTTTAAGAAATATTAGTTGTTCTTAGTAAATTATAATAAGCACTATAAATTATTACATAGAATAACAGTCCTTCACCAATCAATATTATATACCATAGTCTGTGCTTTACAAATCTTTAAAGTATGTTTTGTAGGAACGCTAACAGAAAACGATATTACGTTGGAATGTCTATGGGGTAAACTACTGCAAACAGGATGGTATTGTGTCTACTATACCAACTACAGGATGGGTATATTGTCCACTACCACCTGTTAGGTGGGTAAGGGGTCCAATACCACCCACAGGATGGGTATGAGGGTCACATCCACCCACAGGATGAGTATGGGGATCACATCCACCCACAGGAAGGGTATGGGGTCCAATACCACCCACAGGATGAGTACGGCGTCCACTACAACCCACAGGATGGGTGTGGGGCTCCAACCACCCATAGAATGGATATGGGGCTTCAACCACCCATAGAATGGGTATGGGGTCCAATAACACCCACTGGATGTGCATGGCGTCCATTGCCGTGCGTCGAGCTCGAAAACCGCAGCATTCATCTCAGAACCATACCTATTTCACGCAGATTCCTCAATAAACGTAAGAGTTTTATATGTCACAAGAAAGATAGAAATAGAGTATAAGCTTCATTCTAAATACCTTACCATGGGCATATTTAAATTTAAAGCGAAGATACGTGTACTTTTATAATAGCCGAGCTCCGACCCCTGACAGATCGATCGACCGAGCAACTCTCAGAACAATGTTTATTTCACGTGAATTCGTTAATAAACATATATGTTTTATATGTCTCAAAAAAGGCAGACATATAACCTTCACTTTAAACACTTTACCATAGACATATTTAAAGTTCTAATGAAGATACATGTATTTTAAAAATTACGGAGCTCCCACCCCGTACAGACTGAACGACAGAGCAACTCTCTCTCAGATCAATGTTTATTTCTCGTAAATTCGTTATTAAACACAAATGTTTTATATGTCTTAAGCAAGATAGAAATAAGAGCTTCATTTTAAATACATTACAATAGACATATTTATAGCTCAAGTGAAAATACATATGTTTTTATAGTAGCGCTCAGCAGCTTGTCGGGCATGGAGTACAGACGCCTACGCACTTGCCGATATATTGTATAATTAACAAAGATACGCTAATAAAGCCTAAAATCTTATATGCCTCCAGAAAGACCGAGATATGAACATTATTATGATTGCACCAAATGAAATATATCATGTTCGAGAACAAAGATATATCAATTTTAAATTAAGTTTCGACTCTTGCTCGGGCGAGAGAGATGGGGCGACTCTCTCCCCATCTATTGGAGATTCTGTCCACTAAAGACCCAAAGCTACTCAAACCCTCTTAGCATTATTTAAGTAATGAAGTAATATGGTATATTTACTCACTATAATGTGGGTGCTGAATGCAGAACATGAGAAAACATATATTTACTCCAAACTAATGTAATTTCATTATGAAATAAGTAAATAAGTAGCATCAAAGGAAGTCGACGGTCCAAGCGTCAATGTTGTGGAGCGACTTATCCAAGTTTGGAAAGTGTTTGTTGGCATATCCACTTGTCGCACTTCTCTGCACAAATTATCACAAATTTAAATTATAATGTTAACAAGTAGAATACGTATTTTTAATAAAATCTAACATAACTAGCCAGAAAACATTTAACATTTATTAAAAAATATATGTTTGGAAGTTAANCCTGTGGTTGAGGGCTGCCTTATTGCGACGGGCGTCGGTTCGCCCGGTTTGTGAGGCCCGTGGTTCTGGGTCCGCCTCCGGCTGTGAGGATGTGCGGCCAGTGCCCAAGCGTTCCAGGCGTTCCTCTACTGCTTGGGCTGATGTGGGGGACTTCGACGCAGGTGGTGCTTTGGGCGATAATGTGGCGGTTCCGGGTGCTTCGCGCTCTACGTCACTGGTGGTTGCTGACGTCCATGTGTCTGCTGTGGACGATGGTTGTGCGTCTGATTTACCCCATGTTATTTCTCCTGCAGAAGGTTCTCCGCAGTGGAAGGTGGTTGATCCTACAGACGTGGGTGGTGAGGGTTCTGGTGCGAGCCGAGGCGTCAAGCTGGTGCTGAAGAAGGATGCCAAGCGTGAGGTGTTCCTGCAGGTTCAACGTCCGGTGGTTGGCGCGGGGCCCTGTGAGGCGGCCGAGGAGGCTCCCAGTGCGCTGCCCATTGCCCGGCCTCGTGGAAAGGTGCCTTTCCCTCTCATCTTGGCCTCCGGAGTGGCGTGTGATGATAAGAATCCTTTGCGGTTTGACATTGTTGAACGCGTGCGTCCTGTTCCGTGGTGCCCTTCTTCCGTCTGGGTTCGGCGGGCTCGGTGTTTTATTGTGGGTGTGCCGGAGTTGATGCCTGATCCTCGTACGGTTCAAACTGAACCTGTTTCGGAGGACGTCATGTTACTTTGGGAGGCATATTGTGTTCGATTCCGGCGGCGGAGTGGCCGGATAAGTATGAGAAACTTGAGTAGTCTGTGTGCTTGCTGTGTGCTTAGACATGTGGTTTGTTTTGCAATGTGTTGTACCCATTGTGCGCTCTTCAGGCCGGTGTTATGTTTGTTCTCATAACCGTTGTTTTGTTGTATTTCTTGTATTTCTGGTTTTGCTGTTTCTTTTTCCTGTGTTTCATTATGTTGTGTTCTTGTTGTCGGCCCTTCCGGCCGGTGTTTAGTGTCTTTGTATAAATTTGTGTTGATTTGTTTTGTGCTGATGTGTCTTATGTTTCTTGATGTACTTTATGTTGTGTTTTATTCTCGGTCCTTCAGGCCAGTGCATGTCTGTTGTTACTTGTACCTGTTTTGTTTTCTGGTGTGCGTGTTTTGCTTGTTTATTATTATTGTTTATTTTGGCCTCGCCCTTTGTTACGGGGCGGTATGTGTGGTGTGTGTGTTTTTATTCCTGTATTGTGTCTGTGCTGTACGTTTGACCTGGTGTTTTCATATTGCTTTACCTGTTGTACGTGTTTGTTCTTTATGTTCTGTTTGGGATTTATTGTGTTTGTCCGGTTATGTTTCCTGTTATGCCTCTTGATGTATGTTTTGTTTTATGGAGGATGTGTTTTGTGAAGTTACTGTGATTGCTAGTTTGCCATTGTATTCTGTTTTGTGCCTTGGTGTATACTGTATTTTTCTATGCATTTATCGTGTTTGTTTTGTTGTGCTATGCTGTGCTATGCTGTCGGCCCTTCTGGCCGGTGGTCTATTGTTTTCTTTTGTTCTGTTATGTATTCTGTATTGTTTTTATTGTATTTAAATTGCATGCTTTGCATGTAAAAATAAAAATAAAAAAAAACTTACGGGCTATTCATGCCCGTGCCACCTCTTGGGTGGCTTAATCTTTATCAATCAATCAATCTTTCTCATCACCATGGGAGACATCTCCCGTCACGCAGGGTGCAGTCGCACCTCCACAGATCTCCAGTATCAGCTCTTGATACTGGTAATGGCTCAAAAGGGCCACCACCTACGGGCTATTCATGCCCGTGCCACCTTTTGGGTGGCTTAATCTTCATCAATCAATCAATCAATCTTTCTCATCACAATCGACTTGAGAATGGTCCAGGACGGACCGAAACGTCGTCGTCTCTTCACCTTCTAGTGTGTGGTCTGGTCAACATACTTTAGCCACGTTATTGTGACTCATCGCCTGCAAGTGTAAACTGTGTCAACAAAATTATTCCCACACCCTCCGTCACTATGTGATGGAGTGCGAAAAGATACGTGAATTTAGAGACAATTCTATAACCAATATTCCAGCGATGTGTAAATATTTCATTCAAAATGATCTGCTACCAGAAATTTTAGCCAAATATCCCCAGTTTGCTAACTGTAGGTAGTAACTGAGTGATTGTAACCTATCCACCGCTGCCCACTGGATGGGGGGCGGTGTACAGGACAAACATATATATTGTGACACTATCTCTCCACATATGTCAGTTGCTTAATTTAGAACCTGTACTTGAGGTCGATCTCGAACCCATTGTTGATGTGACGACTTATATTGAATTTTGTAACTAGCTCATCAAGATTGTAACTTGCTTAGCTAAATGAATTGTGGGGTTCAGTCCCTGAGCCCATTATGTGCCTCTGTAACCCTTTCCACTACCGCCCACGGGATGGGTATGGGGTGCATAATAAATGAACTAAACTAACTAACCCCCCCCCTCACTCATCTTGTTAACAATAATACTAATAATAATAAAAAAATAAAAAAATAAAAAAATAATAAGATTAATAAAAATATTGTGCATAAAAAAATAAAATATTACTGTAATACTCTTGTGCTTGAATGAAGATGAAGGAAAGACCCAATAAATGAGTAAGCGTAATATAAACAAATTTTTTCGATCTAACCTTCATTCTTTCTCAATGTGCTGTATATCATGAAATGATTATACATTGTTCTGTTGTGAACATTGTATACAGGGCCTCAGGATATACATCCCCACAAAAATTAACTAGCTCCCCAGGTACCTAATTTCTGCTAGGTGAACAGCAGGTCATCTAGCAGTGAACACCACCTGCCAGCTCACCTAGTAATGAACACCACCTGCACATCGCACCGCACCACTTGCCAGCAGGTGCAGAAGTACGATGGAGAGAGCAAAGTATACAATATTTCAAGTTTAAGAATAGAGATATATTTATATTTAACGTTTTCCTATAAAGTTTCAATAATACCTTTATTTGATGGTGCTACATAGCCTTCCCGGCTTGGTGTCTTCTTTGATAATTGATTATTTAAAAAGCTTCTTTAATATAGTGTGTCTCCTTAAAGTCATATTGTATTTTGGACACAAAATGAGTAAAATCTTTCCGATTGGAGTTGATGTGTACATGGGTGGTACAGATAATTAATAGTGATCGACACAAACTCAGAGATGTGGATGTCATAGTGCTTTGGGTACTGTTTATGGATATGTGGCCCAGTGGAGGCAAGGACATTAATGGAGCAAAATGGTTAAGTGTCCATGTTTTATCCCTTGCTTGAGATTGCCGCTCCACATAATATAAATGGGAGCCTGCTTCACTTCACACCGAGGCATAAATTTTGTATTGAGAATAGGTACACAACTGTCAAGGAAGCCGTTGACAGACGGATATACAGATATTATTTCTCTGTTACAACAGAACCTGCTGCATACATTGTCATAACTGATGAATCTTTTCCAGGCAAGGCAGAATGGAGACAAACTTCCTTGAAATCGGGAGAAAACTAGGTTTAAATCCTTGTTATCATGCTGTGCTATATTTCCAGTCCCATTGGTCTCCAATTGCAATAGTTGTTCTTGCTCTAATTTCTCCTGATCTCGTTTCGTCCCCACACACAGCAAGTGAGATAGCACTGAATATACAATTGTCATCACCTTTAACACTAACTGGCATACGGCTGTTGATCGCTATTCCTCCACAAATTATAAAGATTTCTGCAGCCGTCTTGTCCTCCGAAAATTCAACATTTGCAGGAACCTTAATGTAAACTATCAACAAAATTATTTGGACACCCTCCGTCACTATGTTCAGAGACAATTCTTTAACAAACGTTCAAGAAATTTGTAAATGATTTGTTCAAAATGGACACATGATTGCTAAATTGGTTTTTAGGAACTGTGGGCAAGGGTCTGTGGAAACTGTCCCCACTCTGAACACCACAACGTTTGTGTTTATATGAATATACGTCACATACACATATTTTATACCAAACATTTAATTTGTATCATTAGTTCTTTATTGTACTACTCAAAGAACTAATGATACAAATTAAATGTTTGGTATAAAATATGTGTATGTGACGTATATTCATATAAACACAAACGTTGTGGTGTTCAGAGTGGGGACAGTTTCCACAGACCCTTGCCCACAGTTCCTAAAAACCAATTTAGCAATCATGTGTCCATTTTGAACAAATCATTTACAAATTTCTTGAACGTTTGTTAAAGAATTGTCTCTGAACATAGTGACGGAGGGTGTCCAAATAATTTTGTTGACAGTTTACATTAAGGTTCCTGCAAATGTTGAATTTTCGGAGGACAAGACGGCTGCAGAAATCTTTATAATTTGTGGAGGAATAGCGATCAACAGCCGTATGCCAGTTAGTGTTAAAGGTGATGACAATTGTATATTCAGTGCTATCTCACTTGCTGTGTGTGGGGACGAAACGAGATCAGGAGAAATTAGAGCAAGAACAACTATTGCAATTGGAGACCAATGGGACTGGAAATATAGCACAGCATGATAACAAGGATTTAAACCTAGTTTCTCCCGATTTCAAGGAAGTTTGTCTCCATTCTGCCTTGCCTGGAAAAGATTCATCAGTTATGACAATGTATGCAGCAGGTTCTGTTGTAAACAGAGAAATAATATCTGTATATCCGTCTGTCAACGGCTTCCTTGACAGTTGTGTACCTATTCTCAATACAAAATTTATGCCTCGGTGTGAAGTGAAGCAGGCTCCCATTTATATTATGTGGAGCGGCAATCTCAAGCAAGGGGATAAAACATGGACACTTAACCATTTTGCTCCATTAATGTCCTTGCCTCCACTGGGCCACATATCCATAAACAGTACCCAAAGCACTATGACATCCACATCTCTGAGTTTGTGTCGATCACTATTAATTATCTGTACCACCCATGTACACATCAACTCCAATCGGAAAAGATTTTACTCATTTTGTGTCCAAAATACAATATGACTTTAAGGAGACACACTATATTAAAGAAGCTTTTTAAATAATCAATTATCAAAGAAGACACCAAGCCGGGAAGGCTATGTAGCACCATCAAATAAAGGTATTATTGAAACTTTATAGGAAAACGTTAAATATAAATATATCTCTATTCTAAACTTGAAATATTGTATACTTTGCTCTCTCCATCGTACTTCTGCACCTGCTGGCAAGTGGTGCGGTGCGATGTGCAGGTGGTGTTCATTACTAGGTGAGCTGGCAGGTGGTGTTCACTGCTAGATGACCTGCTGTTCACCTAGCAGAAATTAGGTACCTGGGAGCTAGTTAATTTTTGTGGGGATGTATATCCTGAGGCCCTGTATACAATGTTCACAACAGAACAATGTATAATCATTTCATGATATACAGCACATTGAGAAAGAATGAAGGTTAGATCGAAAAAATTTGTTTATATTACGCTTACTCATTTATTGGGTCTTTCCTTCATCTTCATTCAAGCACAAGAGTATTACAGTAATATTTTATTTTTTTATGCACAATATTTTTATTAATCTTATTATTTTTTTATTTTTATTTTTTATTATTATTAGTATTATTGTTAACAAGATGAGTGAGGGGGGGGGGGTTAGTTAGTTTAGTTCATTTATTATGCACCCCATACCCATCCCGTGGGCGGTAGTGGAAAGGGTTACAGAGGCACATAATGGGCTCAGGGACTGAACCCCACAATTCATTTAGCTAAGCAAGTTACAATCTTGATGAGCTAGTTACAAAATTCAATATAAGTCGTCACATCAACAATGGGTTCGAGATCGACCTCAAGTACAGGTTCTAAATTAAGCAACTGACATATGTGGAGAGCTAGTGTCACAATATATATGTTTGTCCTGCACACCCCCCCCATCCAGTGGGCAGCGGTGGATAGGTTACAATCACTCAGTTACTACCTACAGTTAGCAAACTGGGGATATTTGGCTAAAATTTCTGGTAGCAGATCATTTTGAATGAAATATTTACACATCGCTGGAATATTGGTTATAGAATTGTCTCTAAATTCACGTATCTTTTCGCACTCCATCACATAGTGACGGAGGGTGTGGGAATAATTTTGTTGACACAGTTTACACTTGCAGGCGATGAGTCACAATAACGTGGCTAAAGTATGTTGACCAGACCACACACTAGAAGGTGAAGAGACGACGACGTTTCGGTCCGTCCTGGACCATTCTCAAGTCGATTGTGATGAGAAAGATTGATTGATTGATTGATGAAGATTAAGCCACCCAAAAGGTGGCACGGGCATGAATAGCCCGTAGGTGGTGGCCCTTTTGAGCCATTACCAGTATCAAGAGCTGATACTGGAGATCTGTGGAGGTGCGACTGCACCCTGCGTGACGGGAGATGTCTCCCATGGTGATGAGAAAGATTGATTGATTGATAAAGATTAAGCCACCCAAGAGGTGGCACGGGCATGAATAGCCCGTAAGTTTTTTTTTTATTTTTATTTTTACATGCAAAGCATGCAATTTAAATACAATAAAAACAATACAGAATACATAACAGAACAAAAGAAAACAATAGACCACCGGCCAGAAGGGCCGACAGCATAGCACAGCATAGCACAACAAAACAAACACGATAAATGCATAGAAAAATACAGTATACACCAAGGCACAAAACAGAATACAATGGCAAACTAGCAATCACAGTAACTTCACAAAACACATCCTCATAAAACAAAACATACATCAAGAGGCATAACAGGAAACATAACCGGACAAACACAATAAATCCCAAACAGAACATAAAGAACAAACACGTACAACAGGTAAAGCAATATGAAAACACCAGGTCAAACGTACAGCACAGACACAATACAGGAATAAAAACACACACACCACACATACCGCCCCGTAACAAAGGGCGAGGCCAAAATAAACAATAATAATAAACAAGCAAAACACGCACACCAGAAAACAAAACAGGTACAAGTAACAACAGACATGCACTGGCCTGAAGGACCGAGAATAAAACACAACATAAAGTACATCAAGAAACATAAGACACATCAGCACAAAACAAATCAACACAAATTTATACAAAGACACTAAACACCGGCCGGAAGGGCCGACAACAAGAACACAACATAATGAAACACAGGAAAAAGAAACAGCAAAACCAGAAATACAAGAAATACAACAAAACAACGGTTATGAGAACAAACATAACACCGGCCTGAAGAGCGCACAATGGGTACAACACATTGCAAAACAAACCACATGTCTAAGCACACAGCAAGCACACAGACTACTCAAGTTTCTCATACTTATCCGGCCACTCCGCCGCCGGGAATCGAACACAATATGCCTCCCAAAGTAACATGACGTCCTCCGAAACAGGTTCAGTTTGAACCGTACGAGGATCAGGCATCAACTCCGGCACACCCACAATAAAACACCGAGCCCGCCGAACCCAGACGGAAGAAGGGCACCACGGAACAGGACGCACGCGTTCAACAATGTCAAACCGCAAAGGATTCTTATCATCACACGCCACTCCGGAGGCCAAGATGAGAGGGAAAGGCACCTTTCCACGAGGCCGGGCAATGGGCAGCGCACTGGGAGCCTCCTCGGCCGCCTCACAGGGCCCCGCGCCAACCACCGGACGTTGAACCTGCAGGAACACCTCACGCTTGGCATCCTTCTTCAGCACCAGCTTGACGCCTCGGCTCGCACCAGAACCCTCACCACCCACGTCTGTAGGATCAACCACCTTCCACTGCGGAGAACCTTCTGCAGGAGAAATAACATGGGGTAAATCAGACGCACAACCATCGTCCACAGCAGACACATGGACGTCAGCAACCACCAGTGACGTAGAGCGCGAAGCACCCGGAACCGCCACATTATCGCCCAAAGCACCACCTGCGTCGAAGTCCCCCACATCAGCCCAAGCAGTAGAGGAACGCCTGGAACGCTTGGGCACTGGCCGCACATCCTCACAGCCGGAGGCGGACCCAGAACCACGGGCCTCACAAACCGGGCGAACCGACGCCCGTCGCAATAAGGCAGCAGCCTCAACCACAGGGG
>WNGS01163947.1:19350946-19363680 GCA_020271785.1 Procambarus virginalis | reverse complement strand
GCTTTGCTTGGAGCCGCCCGCAGGGCCACATACCCACCATAGCCCGGCTGGTCTGGAACTTCAATTAGAAAACAGTCCAGTTTTCTCTTGAAAAATGTCACGGTTGTTCCGGCAATATTTCTTATAGTCGCTGGTAGTGCCCCTTCGGTTCCGGTGTGTTTTTTCGGGGGCTCTTTTTCCTTTTGGCATTTGCCTCTGGGGGTCAGGTCGCTGAGTTTTCTTGCTCCTTCGGTTTTAGCGTTTTGGTTGTTCGGTGGCAGCAGTCTCCATCTTTTCTGGCGCGGGGTGGGGCTGCTGTGTTCTGGAGGGGTCCATGGTTTGTTGGTGCTTCGTTGGTCGGGCCGGGGGTGTGTAGTGTTTTGTGTTCAGTGGCAGCCCTCTGCTGTTGTTTGCGTGCCACGGCATCTGTGTCCGGAGAGCGTTTTGCGTTGATCCGGTTCTGTTCTTCCCGGTTCGTGGGTGATGTTGTCCCGGGTTGTCAGCCGTGTTCTTGCGGCTAAGCTGCCTGTGTTCTTCCCTCATGCCCATGGCGTTCGTGGCTTCACTGCTCTTGCTGCCCTCTCGGCGACGTGTCCTTGCGGTCTTTTGGGCATGGATTTTTGGTGTTCATACGGGGGCCTTGCTGCTCGTTGTTCTCGTGTTGTTCCCAGGATTTTTCGGGACTGTGGCGCCTTGGGTTGGCGTTTGCTGCCGGTTGTCTCGCTTCCGTGGGGGGTGCGTGGTGTCTGCCTCCCGGTTCTGTCCCTTTGACTTTCCTCTGTGGGGTAGTTAGCTCCAGGGAGCCGACGGGGTTCCCCCCAAAAAACCAGCGTTGAATGTAATGAAACGCCATTTTCTGGGTGAGACCTGGAGGCTTCCCGGCAACCCTCTCTCCCTCCGGTCGGCGGTTTTTCGCGTGTTTTGACATCCAGCCTCAGATCTGATTGGTGGATAGCCGGCATGGGAGGTCTGGGGCTCCCCCTTCCCCTTCCCGGGGAGGGGGGAGCTGCGCAGACAGTGGTGCGGTGACGTATGACATCATACTAGTTTGCTTGTTTTTCTGTTGAGGAGTTCTATCCACTAGTTCGGCTTTAGGTAGCAATTTTCACCAGAATAGGGGTTTGTTTTGGAATGCTTACCTTTCTGGATGCTTGACCCGGTCGATGGCAGACATAGAATGCTTCCAACCACACGGGGGTTTCTATAGGCCATTGCTCCCCTTGCCTCTCTGAGGGGGCCAGGTTCTGGCCATGGTCCCCGGTAGGCCCTAGAACTCCATACACATGACTGATGCCAAAGTCTGACATTAGCATATCAGCCTGGTAAAGCTCCGGGGTGCCTCCGGGTCTCACCCAGAAAATGGCGTTTCATTACATTCAACACTGGTTTTTTGAAGCCTTATGCTCCTGCTGCTATCTTCACTAATTGTGCTGGATGCTTTTTCCTATTAATTTTAATTTTTGCTTCCCAATTCTCCCTTTTAATTGCAATTTCCTGGCAACTTTTGCTATTCTTGATTTTTCTTTCAGATGTCTTCTGTTTTGACACCGGGTGTTTGGGGAGGCACACTCTCTCTCTCACTCATAAAACTGTGGTACCCGGCATTGTCGAGCAAGGGGTCACTTTTATTGTCAATCTTTTCCTTCATTGCTGAGCTCAATCTTGACGGACTAATGGTTCTTAAGGTCGCGATAGTAGGGCGTGTATATCCCCGATGCACCCCTGGGGGGGTCCCCCATCATGTCAGGTGTTATATCCTCCAATTGTGGCTCCATTGTGTGAATGGGGGCTTGTTCGCTGATGAAATGTTTACCTGTTCATTTACATGCTGATATCTGACCCTCTTTAGCTTCTCAGAAATGGGGTGGGAGACCAGGCCCTCAAGTCGGACTACGATGGAAAGCTGGGCTCTGTAGCTCCCACTACATTGGTCCTAGACCAAGCAGGACCTGACTCTCCCTGCTTGATGGGGTTCTGGGAGTTCTTCTACTCCCCAAGACTGGTCAGTGGCCAGGCTTGACTTTTGAGAGCTTGGTCCACCAGGTCCCGACTAGGGAGCTGGTGGCTGAGCAGACAGAACACTGGACGCGTGATCCTGTGGCCCTGGGTTCGATCCTGGGCGCTGGCGAGAAACAATGGGCATTGTTTCTTTCACCCTGATGTCCCTGTTACCTAGCAGTAAATAGGTACCTGGGAGTTAGTCAGCTGTCACAGGCTGCTTCCTGGGGGTAGAGGCCTGGTCGAGGACCGAGCCGCAGGAACACTTGACAGCCCCGAAATCATCTCAAGATAACCTAACCCCTCTCTGCTCCGCTCCCACCTCTGTAGCAGGGTTGAGCCCCAAGCCCCCAGTGAGACCCTCTCATCACATGGAGTGGCTCCATCTCTCATTGTAACAACTGCGCCTTTTATCTCCCCCCCCCCTCTTACTACGGGGTGCTCGGTGCTGTCCCCTCCGCAGTCACACTTGCACAATTCCTTCTGGTTCTAATACGTTCCAAGCTTTGTTTGATCCTGCTACATGGACTAAGTATTTTGATCTTAGTCATGTTGATTCTACTCATCCTGATGATTTATTCATCCATAAAACACCTAGTTGATTCGGTGGATACGTTTGTCATTTTTAACCCCACTTGTACTGGTACACGTGTCGTTGCAGCCTCTTTTCGGGAAGCAGCTGTCCGTTTAGCCTTGTTGTCCTGCATTGGCAAGACCCCTGGTTGAGATCTCCAAAAATGGCTGGTTAAATGCCAGGATTGGCACGGTTATTCTCCCCCACCATATAGCAACTGGTGATAGGGAACTAAAAGACTGCCACAAATGATATTAAATCTATCCTAGAGGCCCAAAACCATTCTATCTCCAGACTGATATGTTACTTGATCCCCCTCGTGGTCGTCATGGCCAGTCTCTTTGCGTAATGATCACTTTTGATAGGTCCCTTCAGTGATTCTTGCCGGTGCCAGATGCTCCATTTAGGACTGCATCTGCTCTCTTTGCCTCTACAATAGGTGCTGGAAATTTGGGCATGGTTCCTTCAAATGCACAAGTGCCGTGTCTCTATGCCCCGTGTGTGGATAATCAGGCATTCTAAGACAGCTTTTTTTCCCAAGCTCACTGCATCAATTGCAGTGACGCCCACCCTACCTTCTCCCGCACATTTGTGCACTACAAATTTAAGGAAGCCATCCTCAATTTGAAACATCAGAATCATTTATTTTTTCCGGAGCCGAAACGCCAACTACGCCATTTTCCAGCTTTCTCTGGCATGTCTTATGCTCGTGTTTTGTGTTCAATGTCTCGCCCTCTCCCACTATCTCAGTTTAGCAACCATTTCCAGATCTTGGACGCGGGACACCTCCACCACCACCACCTCACCTGCTCTTTTAAATTTTCGCCCAGAGGGTCTTCCTCCTGGTTCTCTGTTTGGTGTCTCCTTCCTTCTCTTCCCAATCTTCCCTGTCTCCTGTGCCCTCTTTTCCTGCTTGCCCCAATTCTTCTCATCCCTCCCTTCTGTATTTTGGCCCTCCACACCGCCTGTCCATCCAGGTCGTTTTCCATCCTCCCAGCAATCTTCATGTTGACTGCTCCTGTTCTTCTTCTCCTGTTGAGATTGTAGAGGCTGTCACCCAATACGATGGTACTGACACTCATGTCTGTCAAAAAAATAAGCTTGGCTCCTCATCTTCTTCCTCCCGGGCGGGTAAGAAGGCGTCAGTCTCTTCCTCACCTTCCGACTCCGACTCTATCCCTGCATCTCCTCCCTTTTCAGTGGTTAAGTCCCCTGTCCCGGATATGGAGATTAACTTGGCCCTCGATTCTCTCTCTCTCGGATGCTGCCCTTGATGAGGTGCGCTCCCCTGTTTCTGTCCCATCTCCTGATTGCCTTGACTGCCCCTATCTGATGCCTCCTGCTTCGGACTCTGTCAGTCCACCTCTGGTCCATCCTACCACTCCTTTGACTCCATTGTTCTTGCTAGATTTACCTATGCCCTATAACCCCAATTTCATTGATCCTGATCTTTCTTAGTATACGGTGTTTTAATTTGCCTTTGTTTGACTCTTGTTCTCTATTTCTGTTCTCTATTTTTGACAATCTTTATTCTTCAATGGAATATGCGAACTTCTACAAACTCCAGGTTCTGATAACACGGATTTTCACCGCTATGTGTCTGTCTCCAGGAGTCGATGCTTAGCACTCGTCCTGGTCACTTCTGTGGTTATGGCATTCTGTACCCCCACTCCAGCTTGTGCTGGGGCTCATAACACTATTGCTCTCTGGATTTGTACTGATATTCCCTACATCCCCTTACTTTTCCAGTCGTAAATTCGGTGTTCTGTGGCTCATATCTTTATGAGTAAATGGTATACAGTCTGTTCCATTTATCTCTCCCCCCAACCCAAATGCTCCACTTTATTGTCCTAATCCTAAATACTTGTTGGACTCTTTACCTGAGCCTGTGCTCCTGTTGGGTGATTTTAACTGTCAGTATTCCCTCTGGGGCGATATTCTGACAAACACATGGGGCCAAAATATCAAACTGTTTGTCCTATGTTCCTCTCTGTCTCTTCTGAATTCTGGTGAACCCACTAATGTTGACACCTGTACTCGCACCCTCTCCTGTCTTGATCTTTCTCTCCTGCTCATTTTCTATTTATTTAGATTTCACATGGTGGGTTCTTCATGACCTCCATAACATGACCATTTCCCCGTCCTTGTCACCTTATTCTCTTTTCACTCTTCCCTCTCCTTCTCTAGGTGGCAGTTTACCAAGGCTGACTGGATGCCTCTATTCACCCTACATGCTACTTTTTCCGACCTCTCCGATCTGCCTCTCCCTCGAGCCTTACTCCCTTTTCGTGACACTATATATTAGATGCTGCCCTCCACTCTACCTCCTGGGGCATGCGGAATTGTGTTCCCTGGTGGAATGCAGGCTGCGTTTTGGCTGTCTGCTGTAAGAGCGCAGCCTGGAAGACAGATGCAGACAGCTCTTTTCTTTTATTTCATAAGGCGAATGCCGTCTGTATGGCTAAACGTGAGAGTTGGAAATCTTTTGTCTCCACCAAGACAAAAGTTTGATACTCTCTGCCCCAAACCTGGAAGAAAATCCGTAAGATAGCAGGTAAGTTTGTTCCAGATGTCTCGCTAGTCCTTCACTTCCGTGGTTATATTGTTGTGGATCCGGTGTCGGTCGCCACTGAAATGGGTTCCCCTTTTTCGACTGTTGGCTCCCTTTCTAGTCTTCCTCCATCTTTCCTTATTCGTAAGCACCTTCATGAATCTTGTAGTATAGATTTTTGCACACATCTCCAGCTTCTCTATAATGATTCTTTCTCTCTCTCTGAACTCCAGTCTGCCCCGACTCTGTGGTTCTACAGCAATGGGCTCAGATGGCGAAACATCTCATAATGAATGTCATCTCCCTCAATGCACGTTTCAGTATATACTGAATCTGTTTAACTGTATCTGAGAGTCGTCATCTGTCCCTGTGGACTGGCTTGAGGTGGTTGTTTTTCCTATTTGGAAACCAGGGTCTCTAGGGACAGCTCCTTAGGACATATGCCCCAATTACCCTCAGGTGTTGCGTCTGCAAACTCTTTGAACGTATGTTTAATGTCCATATGATGTGGTTCATGGAACACTATCGCCACCTCTTCCCTTCTCAATTTGGCTTTCGCAAGTGTCAAAGCATGACTGATATCTTGGTGAACTTGGAGGTCTGTATTCATACTGCCTTTGCTGCAAAGACCTTTGTTGTTGCTGTCCTTTCTTGACCTGGAAAAGGCATACAACACCACCTGCAGATAGCATATTATGTCCCAACTCCATTCTTTTGGACTTCGTGGTATCCTCCTTCTCTTCCTACGAAGCTTCCTCTCTCATCGTTCTTTTAAAGTGAGGGTTTGTACCATTCTGCCTCTTTTCGGCAATACCTGTACGTAGGTGTACCCCAAGGTAGTGTTCTGAGCACGTACTCATTTTCCTTGGTTGCCCTCAATGGTCTTATTTACTCTCTTCCCTCTGGCATCTTCTCAGCTCTCTATGTCGACGATCTTACCCTTTGCTGTCGAGGTGATGAATTGCTTTTCCTCCAATGGCGGTTTCAACTTGCGATTGATGCCGTGTTGTCCTGGGCCACCAATCATGGCATCAAGTTCTCTATAATTAGAACTTGTGCTATGACTTTTACTCGGAAGTAGGTCGTTCTTCGTTCTCCTTTGTCGCTGTATGGTAATCCTCTTTTGTGCATAGATTCTGCTAAACTTATGGGGTTAATCGTTGACACTCATTTGTCCTGGTCTCCGCATATCTCTTACCTCCGAGTTGAATGCTCTAAGGTCCTTAACTTACTGAATGTAAGTTATACTTCCCGGGGAACTGATACGAGCACGCTCCACCTTCGTGCTGTCTAAACTCGAATAAGGTTGTCTTGCCTACTCATTTGCCTCTCCTTCTACTCTTTGCTGTTTTGATGCTCTGCACCATACTGGGTTATGCCTCAGCTCTGGTGCCTTGCGTTTGACTCCTACCCTAAGCCGGTATGTTGAAACAGGCATACTGTGTCTACAGGATCGCCATGATCGCTACTGTCTTTGCTACATTGCACAGTCCCTACAACACCCTCCTCACTCTCGCTTATGTCGTACTTTTCCTTGCACACTTTTCTTCACACTTCCGCTCCATTTCCGTCTTCACAGATGGGGTCAAAGTCTGCAGGTGGTGTAGCCTACTCTGTTGTTTTTCCTGACTACACCTATGTGTCACCTGCATCCAGAGACTAGCATCTCCACAGCAGAACTTTGTGCTATTTTGTATGCTCTTTGTCAACAGCTTTCTTGCTGTCAATTTTCCTTTATTGTTGTAGTTGACTCTCACAGTGCCCTCATGGCTCTGGAGCCCTTTAATCCAGTTCATTCGGTTGTAGTCAAAATTCAACATTGGCTGTTTCTTATCTCCAATAGATTTAAGACAGTGGAATTTTGCCGGTTTCCCAGCCATATTTGTGTGTCCTTAAATGAGCGAGCGAACTCTGTCACTAAGGAGGCTATCTGCACTTGCCTCATCTCCCGTAAAGGTGTTCCTTATTTTGACTTCTACCCAGTTATTCATTCCTCCATCCTTACCTATTGGCAGGATTGTTGGTCTTCTGTTACTCGTGACAAACTGCATACTCTTAAAGGTAGTGTGTGTCCCCATGGCCCTCCTCCCATCACCATAATTGGTGGTGAGAACTGGCTCTGACGAGATTACGTATTAGCCATAAACGTTTAATTCATAGGCACTTAATGGAGCACCGCCCTGCTCTTTATTTTCCAAACTGCATTTCCCTCTTACAGTAGTACATATCCTTGTCGAATGTCCTGACTTCCAGGAGGTGTGTGTGTGTCCTGTTTCCTGACTGTCCCTCGTGGTCACTTGTTCCTCGATAGAATCCTTGATGAATCAGATACCTTTTGATATTGTTTGCCTTATGCGCATTTGTTCTCGAATTGGCATCCTTAGTGATATTTACCGTTTTTTTTATATCCCACACAGTTGATGGTGCTTCGTAGCCTTCCGGACTTGGTGCCCTCTTTTGATAATTACTTGCGTACTCTTTCTCATCTACATTAATGACATTCCGAATGCCTCTCAATACCTCAAGCCAGTTTTATTTGCTGCTTACGCAACCCTCATTTTCTCCAATCCTAAGAATTGGCAATATCCAGATTGGTAATAAAGTAGATGGTAAATTCCATGATGTTCTCATTGATAAAAAGCTGAATTTCCAGTGTCACATACAAATTATAGCTAAAAAATATTTTAAAATCACTTGGCATTCTTTTCTAAATCAGATATTATGTACCTCACCCTCTACCTTGGTTAAGCTTTATTGGCCTTTCATCTATCCTTATCACAATTTTGGTATCATTGCCTGGGGGTTCTCTCTAAAAGTATCTCTGATCTCTAATTACTCAAGATAAATCAGTAATTAGAACAATAACAAACTGAAGCCACAGACACCATTCAGCCTCCCCCCCCTTTCTTAAATCTAAATCATTGAATATTTTAGATATTAAGTCACTTCACACCCTGTCAAGTGCACTATATATATATATATATATATATATATATATATATATATATATATATATATATATATATATATATATATATATATATATATATATATATATTAATATATATATATATATAGTATATATATATATATATATATATATTATGATAAACTCACACCCCAGAAGTGACTCGAACCCATACTCCCAGGAGCAAAGCAACTGGTAACTACAGGGCGCCTTAATCCGCTTGACCATCACGACCGGACATAAGGAAGTGATAGCTGAGCTATATGAACCACTTCCCCGCCGGCACCTGGATGGTTATCTTGGGCATAGCATTTTATCAAATCACCTCATTTTTTGGGGCAACACGTGAGGAACACAAATGCAAACAAGCCTGAATGGTCCCCAGGACTAGATACAACTGAAAACTCACACCCCAGAAGTGACTCGAACCCATACTCCCAGGAGCAAAGCAACTGGTAACTACAGGACGCCTTAATCCGCTTGACCATCACGACCGGACATAAGGAAGTGATAGCCTGAGCTATATGAACCACTTCCCCGCCGGCACCTGGATGGTTATCTTGGGCATAGCATTTTATCAAATCACCTCATTTTTGGGGCAACACGTGAGGAACACAAATGCAAACAAGCCTGAATGGTCCCCAGGACTAGATACAACTGAAAACTCACACCCCAGAAGTGACTCGAACCCATACTCCCAGGAGCAAAGCAACTGGTAACTACAGGGCGCCTTAATCCGCTTGACCATCACGACCGGACATAAGGAAGTGATAGCCTGAGCTATATGAACCACTTCCCCGCCGGCACCTGGATGGTTATCTTGGGCATAGCATTTTATCAAATCACCTCATTTTTTGGGGCAACACGTGAGGAACACAAATGCAAACAAGCCTGAATGGTCCCCAGGACTAGATACAACTGAAAACTCACACCCAGAAGTGACTCGAACCCATACTCCCAGGAGCAAAGCAACTGGTAACTACAGGGCGCCTTAATCCGCTTGACCATCACGACCGGACATAAGGAAGTGATAGCCTGAGCTATATGAACCACTTCCCCGCCGGCACCTGGATGGTTATCTTGGGCATAGCATTTTATCAAATCACCTCATTTTTTGGGGCAACACGTGAGGAACACAAATGCAAACAAGCCTGAATGGTCCCCAGGACTATACAGGTATTCAGTCAGTTGTATCTAGTCCTGGGGACCATTCAGGCTTGTTTGCATTTGTGTTCCTCACGTGTTGCCCCAAAAATGAGGTGATTTGATAAAATGCTATGCCCAAGATAACCATCCAGGTGCCGGCGGGGAAGTGGTTCATATAGCTCAGGCTATCACTTCCTTATGTCCGGTCGTGATGGTCAAGCGGATTAAGGCGCCCTGTAGTTACCAGTTGCTTTGCTCCTGGGAGTATGGGTTCGAGTCACTTCTGGGGTGTGAGTTTTCAGTTGTATCTAGTCCTGGGGACCATTCAGGCTTGTTTGCATTTGTGTTCCTCACGTGTTGCCCCAAAAAATGAGGTGATTTGATAAAATGCTATGCCCAAGATAACCATCCAGGTGCCGGCGGGGAAGTGGTTCATATAGCTCAGGCTATCACTTCCTTATGTCCGGTCGTGATGGTCAAGCGGATTAAGGCGCCCTGTAGTTACCAGTTGCTTTGCTCCTGGGAGTATGGGTTCGAGTCACTTCTGGGGTGTGAGTTTTCAGTTGTATCTAGTCCTGGGGACCATTCAGGCTTGTTTGCATTTGTGTTCCTCACGTGTTGCCCAAAAAATGAGGTGATTTGATAAAATGCTATGCCCAATAAACCATCCAGGTGCCGGCGGGGAAGTGGTTCATATAGCTCAGGCTATCACTTCCTTATGTCCGGTCGTGATGGTCAAGCGGATTAAGGCGCCCTGTAGTTACCAGTTGCTTTGCTCCTGGGAGTATGGGTTCGAGTCACTTCTGGGGTGTGAGTTTTCAGTTGTATCTAGTCCTGGGGACCATCAGGCTTGTTTGCATATATATATATATATATATATATATATATATATATATATATATATATATATATATATATATATATATAAACTGAAAACTCTCACCCCCAGAAGAGACTCGCACCCATACTGCCAGGAGCACTCTGCTGGCGTACAGGACACCTTAACCGCTCGACCAACACGACCGGTCAAAAGAGGATGGTAGCCGAGGCTATTTCCATCCCCCCGCCAGCACTCGGTTGGTAATCTTGGGCATGGTATTTTATCAAATCACCTCATTCTTTGGGGCACACGTGAGGAACACAAATGTGAACAAGCCTGAATGGTCCCCAGGACTATATGCAACTGAAAACTCACACCCCAGAAGTGACTCGAACCCATACTGCCAGGAGCACTCTGCTGATAAAAAAATTTAATGAAAGATTTGGTAAAATAGCATGCCCAAGATTAACAACCGAGTGCCAGCGGGGAATGGAAATAGCCTCGGCTACCATCCTCTTTTGACCGGTCGTGTTGGTCGAGCAGTTACGGTGTTCTGTACGCCAGCAGAGTGCTCCTGGCAGCATGGGTATATATATATATATATACTGTATATACACACACTAGCTGTACCCGGGCACGCGTTACTGTGGCTCAGCAACGCATGTGCGTTAGTGACCCACAGCAACCTTCCCCTGTCTCCCAGTCTTCCCCACCATTCCCCAGTCCCCTCGTCCTCCCAAACATTCCTCACTCCCCTGTCCTCGTCATCCCAACCATTCCCCAATTCCCCATCCCCTAGTCCTCCCCACCATTCCCCCCCTCCCTCGTCACTTTTTCCTCCCCACCATCCCTCACTCCACCGTCCCCTCGTCCATCTAACCATTCCCCACTCCACCGTCCTCTCGTCCTCCCCACAATCTCCCACTCCCCCGTCCCCTCGTCCTCCCTACCATTCCCCCCTGTCCCGTTCCCTCGATCTCCCACTCCCCTGTCCCCTTGTCCTCCTTACCATTCTCCATTCCCCTGCCCCCTCGTCCCCACCATCCCAAATTCCCTCGTCTTCTTGTCCTCCACACCATCCCCCACTCTCGTCCCCTCTTCCTCCCCACCATTCCCCACTCCCTCATCCAATGCATTCCCAAATGAGCTGATGTTCCCACCAAAAAATTAGGAACATCAAATGATCAGATGTTCCCGTCACTGATATATAAGACAAACAGTTAAAACACGAAATGAAAAATGAAAAAATGAAAAAATAAACTATACTCACAAAATGAACAGTATGGTAAACAACACAACTCAATTCCAATGCAATGTCACACAAAATAATTGAACCAAAATGAAAATAAATAGAAATCTATGACAATTCAATTTGTCAATGCAATCAGAAACACTGAAATGAAATTGTATGATATTTGGTATAGCGTGTTTCTCTTACATGCAATAGATGGTGTTGTTTCTTAAAAAAATAATGGTTTTACCTGTCACAGGTGTGACATCTATACCTATACTTATGAAATGAACGGTATGGTAAACAACATAGATTAATTCCAACGCAATGTCACACAAAATAATTTAATAAAAATGAAAATAATCAAAATCTATGAAAATTCAATTTATCAATGCAATCGGAGACATTCAGTGAAATTCAAAACATTGAAATAGAATCGTAACATGTTTAGTATAGAGTGCGTTGCTACTATGTGCAACAGATGGCGATATTTTTTTAAAAACAAAAAGCATGTTTTTACCTGTCACAGGTGTGGCATCTATATAGTAGGAATATTATAACCTGTGCGTATTTGAATGGAATGTAGTGTCAAAATTTTAAAGCAATTGGTAAAGAACATTTGGAGATTACAGCGTGTGTTGCTCTTACATCCAACAGATGGCACTGTTTCTCTAAAAAAGCATGTTTTTCCTGTCACAGGTGAGGCATGTATACAGTAGATATATAAAATCACTCGCCTATTCGAATGCAACGTGGTGTCAAAATTTCAAAGAAATCGGTAAAGAGGTTTTGAAAATTTCCCTCACATGAAAACACAGTTTTGTTTAAAAACATGTTTTTGGCATCACAGACGTGACACCTATATAGTATGTATATAAAAACCCGCTCGGATGCCAATGGAACGTTTAGTGAAAATTTCAAAGCAATCGGTGAAGAACTTTCAGAGATTAGCGATTTTAAACAAACGAACATTTACATTTTTATTTATATATATATATATATATATATATATATAATAATAATAATATATATATATATATATATATAAATATATATATATGAAACTCTGAACTGCAATGCTAAACCTGTCCTTAAATACATGGTAGGGGGCTGTAACAGAATCTTTGAACTCCACACTAGAAACAAATATTTATTTGATATTCCAAGAGTGCGACTTAGCCAAAGTGGAAATATTCCACAAATCAAGAGTCCCAAAATGTAAATTTCTTCCCAATAACATCAAAGATTGTCCACCTCAACCAGTTTAAGAGAGAAACTAAGTACTACCTAATAAATGCCATGTAACCACCTTACCTACTGATTGTCAAACTATGTCTGCTATTATTAAAAAATAATGAATAATGACTGAACTTGTAATACTGCTATATGCCAAGTTAAAAAAAAATTACTATGTTTATTTAGTAAAAATTACCATCGGCTGTTCTGTTGCAGTTTTGCTGTTCCGTT
>WNGS01163947.1:19243189-19253559 GCA_020271785.1 Procambarus virginalis | reverse complement strand
TGAGTCTTAAACCTATTTATCAACCTGTGGAGGGTTATTAAGACCCACAATACCTTACTGATCAACCTACAAGTATACTTTAGTTCTGGATATAGTCCAGGCCTAAGGTAAACTCAGGGGTATACTGTATTAAAAGAGAAAAGCGGGATATACCTCTAGGTGGAATTCACTCCTTAAAGAATTTCTAGGCTTGTTTTGTGAATTACTTGATCAACAAGACTGTTGTTTGGAACGGCACACCCATGTACACTCCCATGTGTGTGTGTGGGGACACCCATGTACACTCCCATGTGTGTGTGGGACACCCATGTACACTCCCATGTGTGTGTGGGGACACCATTCATGGTTTTGGGGAGGGTCAGTTGTTCCACCTTGGGGGGGGGGGGGAGGGAGGAGAGACCACATTGTTAGCCTAACTTATATACATACACAGGCTGCCTGTCCCCAAGAAAATGAACTAATCCACACACACAAAGCTAATGTTCGATCTTGCTGATATAAATAGGTGAGTACACACACACACAATAGGCTCAGGAATCTGTACACCTGTTGATTGACGGTTGAGAGGCGGGACCAAGAGCAGAGCTCAACCCCCCGCAAACACAACTAGGTGAGTACACACCACACACACACACACCACACACACACAACACACACAACACACACAACACACACAATACACACACACACACACACACACACACACAACACAAACACACACACCACACCTTCCAAGGTCCACTGCAGCACGAAACTCTTGCTTCATTACCTTTAAATATAAAACCTGTTCTCAAAGGTTTAAGTACCGACATTAATAAACTTTTACGGCTGACTTGGGAGGGATCTTATCTAAATAGATCCCTCCAGCGAGCGACTTCACCCTCGCTATAAACAAATAAGACGAACCAACATCTAATGCTTTCCCATACTGGGAACAACCAATCAGCGCGTACGTCATAGTCAACAAGAACCAGTCAGCGCACGCCACAGTCTGCAAGAACCAATCAGCGCACGCCACAGTCTGCAAGAAACCAATCAGCGCACGCCACAGTCTGCAAGAACCAACCAGAGCTTGTCCAGTTTCCATGCAGGAGGGCGGTATGATTTGAATGGAACCAATCAGCGCACGCCACAGTCTGCAGAACAATCAGCGCACGCCACAGTCTGCAAGACAATCAGCGCACGCCACAGTCTGCAAGAACCAACCAGAGCTTGTCCAGTTTCCATGTAGGAGGGCGGTATGATTTGAATGGAACCAATCAGCGCCCGTCTAGCAAGCATGCAAGTAGGCATCAGGGAAGGAATGAACCAATCAGCAGCACTCCAGGTACACTGCGATGCGCCCTCGTGTCAAGAAGAATGCAGATCCGCGCAGTTACCAATGTATGGGGTCAGATCGTTCACAAGATAGTTTCGACAAACCTGGGTTTCCGATTGTACAAACCGTATATATGATTAGATTAGGCTGTGTCAGGTCAGATTAGGCTCGGTGGGCTAAGCTGGATTGGGTTAGGCTCGGTTGGGATAGGCTAGGTTAGGATTTTGTAATTTTAGACTATTTAGGCTGGGTTAGGCTAGGCTAGGTTAGGTTAGGTTAGGATTTATTAGTTTTATACTGTATTTAGGCTCGGTTGGGTTAGGTTAGGTTAGGATTTATTAGTTTAGACTGTATTTAGGCTCGGTTGGGTTAGGCTAGACTAGGTTAGGATTTATTAGTTTTATACTGTATTTAGGCTCGGTTGGGTTAGGCTAGGTTAGGTTGAGTTAGGATTTATTAGTTTAGACTGTATTTAGGCTCGGTGGGTTAGGCTAGGTTAGTTAGGATTTATTAGTTTTAATCTGTATTTAGGCTCGGTTGGGTTAGGCTAGGCTAGGTTAGTTTAGGCTTTATTAGTTTAAGACTGTATTTAGGACTCGGAATTGGGCTAGATTACATTAGGATGTATCATTTAGTCAGACTTGCTGACCTCGGTTGGGTGAGGCTTTAAAATCCATTGGCAAATCGTCTTGTCTACAACGCAACTTGTACTGTAATTACCACCATGCTAAACTAGCATTTGTACATGAATTGTACAAATCTCATCTCCCTTAATTATATTTCCCAGTCCAGAAGGGGGGAGGGGGAACCCATGTGCCTTGGGAACCACTTTTTTTCCTTTTGTAAAGCGTAATTGGACGTGGTTCCATCCATCCCAATTTGTAATTAGTCTCGCCAGACGTAATTGGTCGTTCGGCGAGTCTCCGGTCTTGTTTCAAGGCCGTTTCCCGTGTGTGACGTAATGACCAGGAGTTTGTGACGTAATGACCAGGAGTTTGTGACGTAATGGCCAGGAGTTTGTGACGTAATGGCCAGGAGTTTGTAACGTAATGGCCAAGAGTTTGTGACGTAATGGCCAGGAGTTTGTGACGTAATGACCAGGAGTTTGTGACGTAATGGCCAGGAGTTTGTAACGTAATGGCCAAGAGTTTGTGACGTAATGGCCAGGAGTTTGTGACGTAATGGCCCAGAGTTTGTGACGTAATGGCCAGAGTTTGTGACGTAATGGCCAGAGTTTTGTGACGTAATGGCCAGAGTATGTGACGTAATGGCCAGGAGTTTGTGACGTAATGGCCAGAGTTTATGACGTAATGGTCCAGAGTTTGTGACGTAATGGATCAGAGTTTGTGAAGTAATGGCCAGAGTTTGTGACGTAATGGCCAGAGTTTATGACGTAATGGCCCAGAGTTTAGGACGTAATGGCCCAGAGTTTGTGACGTAATGGCCAGAGTTTGTGACGTAATGGCCAGTTTGTGACGTAATGGCCAGAGTTTGTGACGTAATGACCAGAGTTTCTGACATAATGGCCAGAGTTTGTGACGTAATGGCCAGAGTTTGTGACGTAATGGCCAAGAGTTTGTGACGTAATGGCCAAGAGTTTGTGACGTAATGGCCCAGAGTTTGTGACGTAATGGCAGAGTTTATGACGTAATGGCCAGAGTTTGTGACGTAATGGCACAGTTTATGACGTAATGGCAGAGTTTATGACGTAATGGCACAGAGTTTATGACGTAATGGCACAGTTTATGACGTAATGGCCCAGAGTTTATGACGTAATGGCCCAGAGTTTGTGACGTAATGGCAGAGTTTATGACGTAATGGCCCAGAGTTTATGACGTAATGCCCAGAGTTTATGACGTAATGGCCCAGTTTGTGACGTAATGGCAGGAGTTTATGACGTATAGCCCAGAGTTTATGACGTAATGGCCCAGAGTTTATGACGTAATGGCCAGAGTTTATGACGTAACGGCCTGGAGTTTATGACGTAATGGCCAGAGTTTGTGACGTAATGGACCCCAATACACAGACCTAGATAACCTTAAAAGTCTTCAGGTCCCCAAAGCAGGTGTAAGAAACTAAAAGCCTAATGAGGTAGGCCTCCTTGTAGGCCTATTATTTCGTGCCCTCTCACTAAGGCGTTAGCTACGGAGATTGGGCGCCACTGGAGCCTAAATTCCTCCGTTAGTTTGAACAGTGTGACGTCATTGTGACGCCACACACCTCATGTCCGCCAAATTATGATCAATTATATTTTTAGTTTCATTAGTTTAGGTTAGTTTAAGTTGGCTAGGCTAGGTTGAGCTAGGCTTGGTTAGGGTGAGTTAGGCTAGGCTAGGTTAGGATAGGCTGAGCTGAGCTGGGCTGGGTTACGCTAGGCTAGGTCAGATTAGGTTAGGTTGAGCTAGGCTAGGCCAGATTAGGTTAGGTTGAGCTAGGCTAGGCCAGATTAGGTTAGGTTGAGCTAGGCTAGGCCAGATTAGGTTAGGCTACGTTAGGTTAGCCTGGGCTAACCTAAACCCACTCACCTAACCTAGCCAACGCATAAAAAAATGTAGAGATTTGTAAACCTTTCTTTTTCATGGTACGCCTTATTCTATACGCTGGTGACCACAACGTACAGAATGCGACGGGTTACTTGAGAGATCGGGAGGATTATGATAGTTTCTGCTGAACGAAAACAACAACAAATGAAGTTTGTGTTCTTAAGAGATCATGAAACGTGCAATGTTGATGTTATTCAACTTTGTGCAACTGGGGGATTGATGCAAGGTGTCATCAGCCGTCAGTATAAACACACACACACGACCTCAACGCTTGCAATGTGTCCACAGCTGGCAAGGTCACAAGTGTCCAGGCTTGACAGGTGCATAGGGACGAGGCTGACAAGTGTCCAGAGTTGACAGGTGCACAGGGACGAGAGTGACAAGTGTCCAGAGTTGACAGGTGCATAGGGACGAGGCTGACAAGTGTCCAGGGTTGACAGGTACATAGGGACGAGGCTGACAAGTGTTCAGGCTTGACAGGTGCACAGGGACGAGGCTGACAAGTGTCCAGGCTTGACAGGTGCACAGGGACGAGGCTGACAAGTGTCCAGGGTTGACAGGTGCACAGGGACGAGGCTGACAAGTGTCCAGGGTTGACAGGTGCACAGGGACGAGGCTGACAAGTGTCCAGGGTTGACAGGTGCATAGGGACGAGGCTGACAAGTGTCCAGGGTTGACAGGTGCACGGGGACGAGGCTGACAAGTGTCCAGGCTTGACAGATGCTGCAGACGGACGAGATTAACAAGTGTCAAAGCTTGACAGGTGCACCAAGACTTGACTGTTCCCTCGCCAGCAGTTAACAGGCACCCGGGAGGTTATCTTGAGATGATTTCGGGGCTTAGCGTCCCCGCGGCCCGGTCCTCGACCAGGCCTCACCCGGGAGAGAGACAACGGTTGTGGGGGTGGCAGCCTGGGGGAAGGACCTGGACTAAACTTCAGGCTTCCTGTCCCCCAGCAACAGGAATTATCATAACGTACGTGAGACCTAAATCTGAATATGCAGCAGTTGTATGGTGTCTACATCTAACGAAACATATTAATTAAACAGAAAAGGTATTTAAAGACGTGATACTTAACGACCACAGAGAGGTAAATACAATGTCTAAACTAGACGATAGAAGAAAATGAGAAGACCTGATCACCACGTACAAAATTGTGACGGGAGTCGACAAAATATTAAAGGTGCCAAAAAATTACGAAAATTAATTTCTTTTTAGTTATATGGATGATATTATATATATATATATATATATATATTATATATATATATATATATATATATATATATATATATATATAGCTTGATTGAATCTGTGATGCATGCTCTTGGATCCCGCCCTTTCTAACCGTCGGTTGTCTAATATACTGATTCCTGATCTATTTTTCCTCAATCATATCTACAACATATATTTCTCTTTGTCACACACACACCACACACACACACCACACACACACACACACACACACACACACACACCTAAAAAGGTGACACCCCTAGGGTCAACACTTGCAGCAGAGGAGCTCCAGCATATTTCAACAATCCTAAGTATTGTAGTACAGGTTGAGGATAGTGAGTGGTGTCCCAGAGAACATAAAGGTATAGTGCTTTTGAAAAATAGATGAGATAACAGGAATGTGCCAAGGGAAGTGAAAAATTGGGTGAGAAAAAGTTGCCCCTATAGTGTTTACAGTGCAGAGAAGAACATTCAAGATGGCCACTGACAAGAGGAAATACAAAACAGAGCTTGATTTTGAGGGATTCAATGAAGAAAGCATTGATATTAGCAGTCTACACAACAAGTTGGTAAAATTAGATACTATAGTGAACTCTCATGTAGAAATAATTAGTAAATTGAAAGAAAGTAATGATCATTTGAATAGCAAAGTTTTAGGTCTTGAGGGTTTAGTGAAAGACTTGCGCAAGGAAAAGAGTCAATTGGAAACAAATTGCAAAGCCATGGAAGAAGAAAATATACTCTTAAAAATAGCTTTGGAAGAAGTTAGAGCAAATTTAAACATAAATGATTACAATAGGCTAGGCAAGGAAATTCAAGAGGAGAAACAGCTTTTGTCAGCACAGATGGAGGAAGTTACACAGGGAATAGAACAGTGCAAGAAAGATATGCAACTCACTTATGCACAAGTGGCCAAGGAGAAGAAAAAATGGAAGCAGCAGTAAAGGAAGCCCAAAAATGCAGCAACCAAGATAAAACAAACATTAGGCTGGAAGTGAGAAAGGAATTGGCATCTAACCCGAGGTTGGTGCAAAACACAGTTGATCGGAGTAAGTCCCTGATAATTTTTGGCTGCAAAGAAAAGGAGATAACATCTAGGTCAGAAAGAGCTGTAGAAGAAGCAAAAGTAGTAGATAAAATTGTTGGCCTCGTGGAAGGTCTTACAACCAAAGAGAATGTGTGCGACTACAGGAGAATAGGCAGATATGTAAAAGGGAAAGATCGACCTTTGAGGATCACCCTAAACGGTGCCAAGCAGATGGAAGAAGTACTAAGGAATGCTAGAAAGTTACAAAGTGATGAGGATGGGAAAATGTGGTCATTAAGACGAGATCTTTCAAGAGAAGACAGAGAGAAGCTGAAACTGAACCTCGCTGAGGCAAAACGTTTAAATGAGAGCAGGAATGAAGAAGAAATCAAATCTTTTTTCTACAAAGTGTTAGGGGTAGGCAGACCAGTAAAGTGGTACATAAAGGCAAACCAACACAATCAATAGAGAGAGGGGGAGTGAAGAATAAGGAGAGGGGGAACAAGTTCCTGAAGATTGCATACACCAACATAGATGGAGTAAGATCGAAGATATTGGAGTTAAGTGATGTAATACAGATGCAGACACCAGACATTGTTGCACTCACGGAGACAAAACTTGAAGATGATATTTTAAATGAGGTCATATTCCCAAGGGGCTACTCAATTTGGAGAAGGGACAGAAAAATTAGGAAAGGCGGTGGCGTTGCTGTGCTGGTGAAAGAACACATAAAGGTGAAGGAAATAATGACTGCCAATCCACAAGAGGTTGACATAATAGCACTAGAGATCTGCCATGAAGATGATAAACTAATGGTCATAAATGCATATAGTCCACCACCAAGCAGCACATGGTCAAAGGAGGAGCTAGATAGTAAACGAGAAGGTCTTATAACAATAATGAGAGAGATTATAGCGAGAGCGGATAACAATAGGTCACGACTGTTGATAGTTGGTGACTTCAACTTGAAATCCATAGACTGGGAAGCATATGAAGCTAAAACAGAAGATTTTTGGACCTGTAAATTTGTAGACCTCATCCTGGAAACATTCTTGTATCAACATGTTAAACAAGCTACGAGGATGAGGGAAGGGGACGTTCCCTCCATGCTAGATTTGATATTTACCAGGAAGGAGGAAGAAGTATTTGACATTCAGTACCTTCCTCCCTTGGGTAAAAGTGACCATGTCTTTTTGGGAATAAAGTATGCAATGTGTTATAATCTGGAAGAAAATAAGGAGGATGAGGCAGTTGAAAAACCTGACTTCAAGAGAGGACATTATGGCAACCTTAGAAATTTTTTTAGTGAGTATAATTGGACAGACTTGTTGCTAGGCAAGGAAGTGAATGAGATGTATGTCAAGTTTTGTGAAATATATGATAAAGGCACAAACAAATTTATACCAAAACAGAGATGCAGAACTAGGAAACAGGATTGGTTCAATAGGAATTGCGAGAGGGCCAGAGACCAAAAGACACAAAAATGGAATCAATACAGGAAGAGGCCAAACCCCCAAACATACAAACGATACAAAGATGCAAGAAACAACTACACAGCAGTGAGGAGAGAGGCAGAAAGAAATTTTGAAAAAGGGATTGCAGACAAATGTAAAACAGAACCAGGTCTATTCTACAAATTCATAAACAACAAATTGCAGGTAAAGGATAATATTCAGAGGTTGATAATGGGAAATAGATTCACGGAAAATGAAAAGGAAATGTGTGAAACACTAAACGAAAAGTTCCAAAGTGTGTTTGTACAAAATGAAATCTTTAGGGAACCAGACACAATAAGAATTCCAGAGAACAACATAGAGCACATAGAGGTGACTAGAGACGAAGTGGAAAAAATGCTCAAGGAGCTAAGTAAGAACAAGGCAGTTGGTCCAGATGGAGTTTCACCATGGGTTCTGAGAGAGTGTGCACCTGAGCTCAGCATTCCACTTCAGCTGATTTTTCAGGCATCCCTGTTTACAGGAGTTGTAGCTGATGTGTGGAAAAAGGCTAACATAGTTCCAATCTACAAAAGTGGAAGCAGGGAAGACCCCCTTAATTATAGACCTGTATCATTGACAAGTGTAATAGTCAAAATATTGGAAAAAATAATTAAAACTAAATGGGTAGAACACCTGGAGAGAAATGATATAATATCAGACCGACAGTATGGTTTTCGATCTGGAAGATCCTGTGTAACGAACTTACTCAGTTTTTATGATCGAGCAACAGAGATTTTACAGGAAAGAGATGGTTGGGTTGACTGCATCTATCTGGACCTAAAAAAGGCTTTCGACAGAGTTCCCCATAAGAGGTTGTTCTGGAAACTGGAACATATTGGAGGGGTGACGGGTAAGCTACTAACATGGATGAAAAATTTCCTAACTGACAGAAAAATGAGGGCCGTAATCAGAGGCAAGGTATCGGATTGGAGGAATGTCACGAGTGGAGTACCACAGGGTTCAGTTCTTGCACCGGTAATGTTCATTGTCTACATAAACGATCTACCAGAGGGATTACAGAATTACATGAACATGTTTGCTGATGATGCTAAGTAATAGGGAAGATAAGAAACCTAGATGATTGTCATGCCCTTCAAGAAGACCTGGACAAAATAAGTATTTGGAGCAACACTTGGCAAATGGAATTTAATGTGAATAAATGCCATGTTATGGAATGTGGAATTGGTGAACATAGACCCCACACAACCTATAAATTATGTGAGAAATCTTTAAAGAATTCTGATAAAGAAAGGGATCTAGGGGTGGTTTTAGATAGAAAACTGTCACCTGAGGACCACATCAAGAACATTGTGCGAGGAGCCTATGCTACACTTTCTAACCTAAGAATTGCTTTTAAATACATGGATGGAGAAATACTAAAGAAATTGTTCACGACTTTTATTAGACCAAAGCTGGAATATGCAGCGGTTGTATGGTGCCCTTATCTTAAGAAGCACATCAACAAACTGGAAAAGGTGCAACGACATGCCACTAAGTGGCTCCAGAAATGAAGGACAAGAGCTATGAGGAGAGGTAGAGCATTAAATATGCAAAAACTAGAAGATAGAAGAAAAAGAGGCGATATGATCACTACGTACAAAATAGTAACAGGAATTGATAAAATCGACAGGGAAGATTTCCTGAGACCTGGAACTTCAAGAACAAGAGGTCTAGATTTAAACTAGCTAAACANCTTGTCTCAAGGGCAACACGCCCGCCACACTGCTGGAGTGATACAGACAACCTACACTATGGAACCCTCCCTTCCTTTGAACCTAACTTAAGATAACCTAACCTAACCGCTCTAAGGAACCCCTACGGGCTCGAGCACTAAGGGTGACACAACTGCAACATTCAAGAAGGCCCGTAGCTGCAGCACTGAAACAATATACGGGCCTGGTGGATAGCGCGCAGGACTCGTAATTCTGTGGCGCGGGCTCGATTCCCGCACCAGGCAGAAACAAATGGGCAGAGTTTCTTTCACCCTGAATGCCCCTGTTACCTAGCAGTAAATACGTACCTGGGAGTTAGTCAGCTGTTACGGGCTGCTTCCTGGGACGTGTGTATGTGTGTGGTGTGGGGGAAAAACTAGTTAGTAAACAGCTGATTGACAGTTGAGAGGCGGGCCGAAAGAGCAATGCTCCACCCCCGCAAACACAACTAGGTGAATACACACCTGTAGTCATTAAGCAAGTGCTGTTTACTTGTTAATGTATAACATCACATGTGTATGTGTCTGTACCCCCCCCCCAAACCCATTTGATATTCTTAACTTTCAACATTTATTTTTGTCTTCTTTGTCTATTCCTCAGATAATCTTATCTATAATCTAATATGTCGTTATCATGTCCACTTATTCCTCCTATCCTGGAGGTCTATTTCACCAGTGTTTCCTCTGAGCTCTGAGATCACATCTTGGGAATGTGCTTCTTAGTACAGAGTTTGTTCACTATTATGACACTGAGCCAAAGAGATACTTATAACGTGATGGTGACGAGTCACAATAACGTGGCTAAAGTATGTTGACCAGACCACACACTAGAAGGTGAAGGGACGACGACGTTTCGGTCCGTCCTGGACCATTCTCAAGTCGATGAGAATGGTCCAGGACGGACCGAAACGTCGTCGTCCCTTCACCTTCTAGTGTGTGGTCTGGTCAACATTTATAATGTCTCGTTGACAGGAAGAAAACCGTCCAAGGACAAAACCCAACTAGGACAAAACCTTCCTATGACAAACCTCTCTAGGAC
>WNGS01163947.1:19238189-19240689 GCA_020271785.1 Procambarus virginalis | reverse complement strand
GCATTACGCATCCAAATATACTTAGACAAGGTATGATTTGACTTACCTTAAAGAGATCAGATTAATATACACATTCCTGTAAGCAACATGGGTGAGTGTGTCGGTGCCTGTTTGTAAGTATATGAGTGCAAACATGGTAAGCAAGTATATATATATGAATGTATATATGAGTCTGCATGCGTGTGGATATATGTATACAACTTTGCATGTGTACAGAAAGATACAGGAGGCAGGGAAGGTCACGTCAGTACATATTATCCAGCGCAAACATGCAGAAGCCACATTTTGGGAGAGTTAGGGCGCGTGTTGTTGTTGTGAGTCACAGAAGATGGGAAACAGATACTGAAATTCAACCGTCGAATCCAGGGCTGTATATGTGACGTCACACGAAAAGATATTTTCCGGGGAAATTGACCTTAGTCGTGAGTGACCTCGGCCCTGGGAGAGTGACACCCATCTGGTCATTCACACCCGACGTTACCTTAGAGTGAAACTTGCGCTAAGGCAAGCCATTTTTTTGTTTAAAGTCGTGCGACGTCATACACAGACCAGATCCGAACGGTTTCTTCGTCTCATCAAAGAAGGGAGCGGGGAGAGGGAGTGGTGGGTAGTCAGGGAGAGGATGTGGAGGTCAGGGAGAGGATGTGCTAGTAGAGGGAACGACCATAATATGGCTGGCCATGGGGTCGTAGGGAGAGGGGGGGGAAGACTCACCATCATCCTGAGTCGCTCCTCATCAGTGATAGCGTCGAGGTCGGCGAGGGCGGTGGTGGCCCCGAAGGGCGCCGCCACCGAAGTCATCCCAGCCTGCGGGGGAGACACACCACCTCAGCTCTCCACAACACTGCTCCAACTCTACTCTCTACGCTAAAAGGTTTGTACACAAATGGGGCAGGCCTTCCTGCCCCTCTTCAGTAATTAATATAGTCTGCGTCAGTCACGAGTTGAGGTCATTCAATCGTTTTTAACCACGAACTGAGGCTCAGAGGGTCAATGGAATCTATAAACACGGGCGTTCTGCAAGGGGACAATCCGAATTTGTATATATTAATTTCTCTTATTTAAAATATATGTCCATTTTAATAAATATAATTATTTATCGCTTAAGCATTCTAGCGTGTTGAAGAATGTTCAAAAACCCGTCGAGAAAACATCACAACTAGAGGTATGTAAAAGATCTGAGAATTGTCTGACGACCTGACATTTAGTGAACATAACCGAGCAAATACAGCGGCAGCCAAGAAAATGAACCGATGGATTAATTATGAGAACCTTCAAATCCAGGGATCCCACCACAACGTTAATACCAAAGAGCCAAAGCTCAACCCCTGCAAGCACAACTAGGTGAGTACTCTTTAAATCACTTGTGCTTTCCCGTCTTGAGTACTGCTCGGTACTCAAGTACTCGGTACTCACTTCCCCCCCCTTCAGAGCGGGAGAGATTACTGAAATAGAAGAAAAATATAGAACATATGCGGCATACATAGACTCGATAAAGCACCTAAATTACTGGGATCGTCTCAGAGATGTGAGAATGTTCTCTCTGGTAAGGAGACGAGGTATCAAATAATATATACATGGAAGATACCGGAAGGTCAGGTCTCAAATTTGCACAGTAGGATAACAACATACCGGAGCGAAAGATGCGAAAGGAAATGTAGAACGGAACCAGTGAGGAGTAGAGGTGCCATAGGCACAATTAGAGAACTCAAGATTGTTCCTCTGTCTGAACATCAGAGGTCCACGCCTGTTCAGTACCCTCCCAGCAAGCAATAGAAATATTGCCTTAACAAAGATGGATGTCTTCAAGAATCAATTAGACAAGTTTTTGCAAGAAGTGCCGGACCAACCGGATTGTAGTGGATATGTGAACCTGCGGGGCGCTCCAAGCAACAGCCTGTTGGACCAAGTTCCTCTCCAAGTATTCTCCAGATTCGACCAATTCTTTACAAATGCAAAAACTATAGTTGTTGTTGTTTTAGATTTAGCTACTCAGAACGAAATGTCCATGTAGCACGGGCTATGGTGAGCCCGTAAAACAGTACAGTTATATTGACGAGTTTTATGCATCACCTAAAATAGGTTGATGGTTGAATGGTTGAATTGATGGTTGAATGGTTGAATTGATGGTTGAATGGTTGAATAAAATGGTTGAATTAAGAGTATTAAGTTTCAATCGAAGTGTTTGTTTTACACACCTTGTCCGAAACGCTGTGCGTATTAGTGGCTTGAGGCACTGTATATACTAGCTCTATCTAGGATTGCTTGGGCTCGAACGTTCGGACCAGGATTCATGAAGCATTCACATGTCCACTCACAACACTTGTACATGTCCCCACAATCATGGCGGCTTAAGTCTGTATTCATCAGCTAGCTTACGAGGTTGGAGACGCTGCTACGAGGTGGCTCCCGACCCTTGGAGCCAGATTCACCAAGCAGTTACGCAAGGACTTACGAACGTGTACATCTTTCCTCAATCTTTGACGGCTTTGGTTACATT
>WNGS01163947.1:19215058-19230347 GCA_020271785.1 Procambarus virginalis | reverse complement strand
AGTGCACCCCGAGTACCCACTTCAGTTTACTTGTTGAAATCCGGAACTTTCTAAGCCGTCAAGGCCTTGAGTGATAGCTCACACTCGAGGGCCAGCTGTTCCTCCAGCGAAAGTGTATTCGGACCCCCCCCCCCCTCAGCTATCACTCATTCAAGTAACTTAATGAGGAGGACACATAAGGGTACGTGTCCCTGTATCTCGTCAAGTGTCACTTAGACAATTGGCCTCGTCAATTCTCTATGCGCAGGACACTATGACAGTAGACCGGCCTTGTCTGGAGTACCGTAACACGACATCTGGTACCACTTCAATACACCGTATGACAAATATTCAGTATCTTTGGTAATAACGCTTCCCTCACTTGAGGAGTGAGGGAGGTAGGAATGGAGGGAGGTAGGGAGGTAGGGGGAGGGAGGTGAGAGGGACTGACCCGGCGGTAGTAACAGTTGGGAACTTGTAGCCACAACAGACAACAATGAATGTGAAGGTCTGGTGTACGGAGCAGCGTCAGGCCGACCGTGTCTTGCAGGCCCTGGCACCATGCTTATGGGGAGGGGGGGGGCAGCAGGTGGCCCTCACAGGCACCAGGTGCCACCATGGACCACCAGGTGGCTCTACAGGCACCAGGTGCCACCATGGACCACCAGGTGGCTCTTACAGGCACCAGGTGCCACCATGGACCACCAGGTGGCTCTTACAGGCACAAGGTGGCACCATGGACCACCAGGTGCCACCATGGACCACCAGGTGCCACCATGGACCACCAGGTGGCACCATGGACCACCAGGTGCCACCATGGACCACCAGGTGCCACCATGGACCACCAGGTGCCACCATGGACCACCAGGTGCCACCATGGACCACCAGGTGCCACCATGGACCACCAGGTGCCACCATGGACCACCAGGTGGCACCATGGACCACCAGGTGCCACCATGGACCACCAGGTGCCACCATGGACCACCAGGTGCCACCATGGACCACCAGGTGCCACCATGGGCCACCATGGACCACCAGGTGGCACCATGGACCACCAGGTGCCACCATGGACCACCAGGTGGCACCATGGACCACCAGGTGCCACCATGGACCACCAGGTGCCACCATGGACCACCAGGTGCCACCATGGACCACCAGGTGCCACCATGGACCAGCATCACTACTCGACGTACCAACTTTCCCTCTCATGGCCTCGACCTGTCACTGGGAGGGCATCAGAGGGTGTACCTATCTATTTGCTCCTGCTGGGTCGAGCTCCAGCTCTTGGACTTCGCCTTCCTAGGTATCGGTTGTGTTGGACGCCAGTTAGGCACCAGTGGACGTGCCATGGACACACACATGGGGTGACCTAATACCCTCTTCTGATGATGGCCGGCGCTAAACAACTTAATAGGTATGAACAACGTTGTCAGCAGATTTGAATACACAGCATAGCCCTGCGCCCTGCAGCCCTCAGACCTTGAGAGACAGTCCTGGGCAACGGACCGTCTCAGACACACACTCCTAGCTTGCTAGATCCTGGCCCGTGTAGAAGTTATATATTTTTATAATAAACTAAGGAAAAGCAGCGGACATTTGGTACTCCAATTCCTGCCCACTACCGAGAAACCTTCGACTATCCCCGGTCAACAACAACCTAATCATTCTACAACAACATCAACTGGGGTTTACAGTTGTCTAATGCAATGACGTATTTGCCTATTATATCTACTTTTAAAATTATAAATGTCGTTCTGGGACGAGGCTCGTTGCAAACTTCTAAACCTTTTCGAGTTTCCTAGTCTGTTCTTTTTTTTTTTAGATGGGGTTCCACGACGGGGCGGCATACTCTAAAACAGGTCTTATGTAGGCGGTGTACAGGGATCTAAATGCCTCCTTATTTAGGTTCCTGAACGATGTATTGACTGTTGCTGGTGTATCTTGAGGTTATCTTGAGATGATTTCGGGGCTTTTTAGTGTCCCCGCGGCCCGGTCCTCAACCAAGCCTCCACCCCCAGGAAGCAGCCCGTGACCGCTGACTAACACCCAGGTACCTATTTTACTGCTAGGTAACAGGGGCATAGGGTGAAAGAAACTCTGCCCAATGTTTCTCTCCGACGCCTGGGATCGAACCCAGGACCACAGGATCACAAGTCCAGCGTGCTGTCCGCTCGGCCGACCGGTTCCCCGGTAGAGTACGCTGCTGATGTTATCCTGTTTATGTGAGCCTCAGGAGTCAGGTTTGGTGTCCACTTCCAGGTCTTTTTCTCTAGTTGTTCACAGGGGGTTAGTTCCCCTTCATTGTGTACTGTCCTTTTGGTCTCCTGTCACGTGATCCAAGTTTCATCACCTTCAACACTTGGTGATGTTAAAATCCAGTAGTCATTCCACTGACTAACTTGGTCAGTGTGTGTGTGTGTGTGTGTGTGTGTGTGTGTGTGTGTGTGTGTGTGTGTGTGTGTGTGTGTGTGTGTGTGTGTGTGTGTGTGTGTGTGTGTGTGTGTATACTCACCTAGTTGTGTTTGCGGGGTTTGAGCTTTGGCTCTTTGGTCCCGCCTCTCAACTGTCAATCAACTGGTGTACAGATGCCTGAGCCTACTGGGCTCTATCATATAAATAAATATAAATAAATAAATATGTTTATTCAGGTAAGGTATATACATACAAGTGATGTTACGTTAATGGATCGAATTATAGATAGAGCTAGTACATACAATGCCTAAAGCCACTATTACGCAATGCGTTTCGGGCAGGAAGAACATTAATATCTAGAACTTAATATTAATAGAGCATAAAGAATAAAATGTGTTGAGAACAAATACAAATAAAGATAAAAAAAAGGGGGAACATGACTGAAAAAGCAGCACAAATACAAAAGGTTGACAAACAGCATTGAGTAAAAAAAAAAAAATAACAGACATGGGTTGACAATAGAGGGGTAAGGTAGGTTACAGGGAATTTATTAGGTAGTGTTCAGTTTTAATCTTAAACTGGTTGAGAGAGGTACAGTCTTTAACATGATTGGGAAGGTCATTCCACATTCTGGGTCCCTTGATTTGTAGAGCATTTCTAGTTTGATTAAGGCGTACTCTTGGAATATCAAAACTGTATTTATTTCTGGTGTGGTGCTCATGGGTTCTGTTACAACCTTCAATGAAGCTTTTGAGTTCAGGATTGGCATTACAGTTCAGCGTTTTATATATGTATAATACACATGAGAGAATGTGCAGTGACTTAATATCTAACATATTCAGAGATTTGAGTAGGGGTACCGAGTGATGTCTGGGGCCAGAGTTGGATATTGTCCTAATAGCAGCTATATTGATATTGTCCTAATATCTACATTTGAAACTGTGTATGGAGTCAGCCTCCACCACATCACTGCATAATGCATTCCATCCGTTAACTACTCTGACACTGAAAAAGTTCTTTCTAATATCTCTATGGCTCATCTGGGTACTCACTTTCCACCTTATTAATGTGCTCCCTGTGTTAAATTAATTGTCGAGTGCAAGTGGGTGTGAAATGGGTGAGTGAAACATTCACTAAGATGTGCTTGCAGGGTCGACCTTTAGCTCTTGGCTCCGCCTTTCAAACATAATTTCTTATCGCTTCCTACGCTTTTTAATCATATTTACATTTGAAATTTTATAATGGCCTAACTAATTTCAATTATCCTGACATTTCTCAATTGGACTTCATCTATGTCTTCCTCGTTTGCTATATTTCTGTCTAATTAGTCGAGTCTCTTCATTATCTTACACATCGCTATTATGTTCACTCTGTTACTTCTCTCCCAGTGACGAGGGCCCGGTCCCTCAGTCTTTCCTCGTAGTTCAGGCCCCACAGCTCCAGGACCAGTTTCGTTGCATATCTTTGGACATATTGTAGTTTTTTTTGGTGGGTGTTTCAGAACGATCTATGCCATGGCTTCACAGTCATCCATGGGTCTCACATAGGTTGGTAATAGGACTTTGATAAATACGTTATCCGCATTTCTGAATGATACACGGACGTTGGCCAGTATGGCATGTGCCGTTTATGTCATTAGCTTCATCATTGATGTCTGCGCAGGTCTTCTCACTTGTGTTCCTATCTTCGTAATATTACACTTGGCTGGGTTGAAGTCTAGAAGCCATTTTTCAGCTTCCCCGTAGAGTGTGGCCAGATCCCTTGGCCCAGAATGACAATCAAACTCTTATTATTCCTCTTGTTAGTCTTGTGTCGTCAAAGGGGCCTGACAGCTGGGTGGACAGCGCTTCGGATTCGTAGTCCAGAGGTTCCGGGTTCGATCCCCGGTGGAGGCAGAGACAAATGGGCAAAATGTTTCTTTCACCCTGATGCCCCTGTTACCTAGCAGTTAATAGGTACCTGGGAGTTAGACAGCTGCTACGGGCTGCTTCCGGGGGGGGGGTGTAACAAAAAGGAGGCCTGGTCGAGGACCGGGCCGCGGGGACGCTAAGCCCCGAAATCATCTCAAGATAACCT
Organism: Procambarus virginalis; assembly: GCA_020271785.1. Taxonomy (NCBI): domain Eukaryota; kingdom Metazoa; phylum Arthropoda; class Malacostraca; order Decapoda; family Cambaridae; genus Procambarus; species Procambarus virginalis. Next base: position 19,225,880 of record WNGS01163947.1, on the reverse strand, counting down.
CATGATAAGAAGATACATTGATGAGACGGAGCCAATGGTCTAAGTTAAGGACCCAATATGATGGGTCATGATATTGACCCTTGTGGTACTCAGCTACTTGCCCCGCTCCTGTGCCAGGTAAGTTACGGGCTCACCATAGCCCGTGCTACTTGCCCCGCTCCTGTGCCAGGTAAGTTACGGGCTCACCATAGCCCGTGCTACTTGCCCCGCTCCTGTGCCAGGTAAGTTACGGGCTCACCATAGCCCGTGCTACTTGCCCCGCTCCTGTGCCAGGTAAGTTACGGGCTCACCATAGCCCGTGCTACTTGCCCCGCTCCTGTGCCAGGTAAGTTACGGGCTCACCATAGCCCGTGCTACTTGCCCCGCTCCTGTGCCAGGTAAGTTACGGGCTCACCATAGCCCGTGCTACTTGCCCCGCTCCTGTGCCAGGTAAGTTACGGGCTCACCATAGCCCGTGCTACTTGCCCAGCTCCTGTGCCAGGTAAGTTACGGGCTCACCATAGAACGTGCTACTTGCCCCGCTCCTGTGCCAGGTAAGTTACGGGCTCACCATAGCCCGTGCTACTTGCCCCGCTCCTGTGCCAGGTAAGTTACGGGCTCACCATAGCCCGTGCTACTTGCCCCGCTCCTGTGCCAGGTAAGTTACGGGCTCACCATAGCCCGTGCTACTTGCCCCGCTCCTGTGCCAGGTAAGTTACGGGCTCACCATAGCCCGTGCTACTTGCCCCGCTCCTGTGCCGGGTAAGTTACGGGCTCACCATAGCCCGTGCTACTTGCCCAGCTCCTGTGCCAGGTAAGTTACGGGCTCACCATAGCCCGTGCTACTTGCCCAGCTCCTGTGCCAGGTAAGTTACGGGCTCACCATAGCCCGTGCTACTTGCCCCGCTCCTGTGCCAGGTAAGTTACGGGCTCACCATAGCCCGTGCTACTTGGAACTTGTTCCGAGTTGCTGAATCTATAATAACAACAACAACTCCGCTCGTCACCACCTGCCAATCTAAAGATACCATCTTATGCTCCCTCTAACCCTTGGCTTCCTTATTGAGACATACTCCCATAACCCACTCTACCATTCACACAGGGATCAGGGAGTAGACGAACTCCCGAAACCCTAAACAGGTATGCTCCAGGTATACACCAGCCTGCTTCTCTAACTTGAGTAAGGGTCTCACGTGCGAGGCAATGTCACCTGCATCCTAACAGTCGAGGAATATGCAGCCTACCAATCCCTCTCGTGTCTGAATCATCTTGTTATACAACTAACAACTTCCCCAGAGGGATTTTCCTATTTTAAACCCATACAGGTGTTAGAAGACACTATTGAGCAGTGTGTTTGTGAAGGGAGTATATGGTCCTTGTTTGAAGATTGACTGATGAAGATTAAGTCACCCAAGAGGCAGCATGGGCAGGAATAACCCCGTAATCCTTATTTGAAGACATTCTGGCAGTGTTAGAGCAACCCGTCCTCCTAAAGTTTCCCAACGTTAAGAAACTCCCGTATTAAAGTGCCCTTAGCCTAATCAACCAGAGGACCCAAAACAGAAAACGGGACAGTACGTCAATTTCGCGAGCCGCTGCCATTTTCAAGTACGAGGATTTTTGGCCTGAGGCAGACTATACGTCAAAATGCGACGTTCTATTTAGAGGACAGGTTGGTCAGAGGCGGGTGTGGCAGGGCTGCGTCCTTGGAAAGATGGTGGGGGAGTGTGTGGGGGGGGGGGATGGGGTGGGTGAGAGTGGGGGGCGGGGAAGAGTGGGGGGAGGAAGTGGCGGGGGGGGGGGGGAAGGAGGCGCTGGTTGAAATGAAATAAGTGTTTTTTATGGAAGTAAATCTATGTATAAAATATTTCGCTATCAGTCTTTTGGGATCAAAACAAAATCTTGATTTTTTTTAATAATATTTAAAAAAATACAATATATATCCACTGTCGCTATCCAGTGTTAAAGCAAAAATTAATGACTTATTAAAGAATTCCAATAGAATAATGTGGACAAACTATTTCAAAAAATCTTGCCTCAGGCTTCGACTCCAGATTATTCCAGATCGAAGTTCCAGATTACTGTTCCAGATTCGAATCTGTTTTTTGGTCCTCTTGATGAGGTTATCTTGAGATGATTTCGGGGCTTAGTGTCCCCGCGGCCCGGTCCTCGACCAGGCCTCCACCCCCAGGAAGCAGCCGGTGACAGCTGACTAACTCCCAGGTACCTATTTACTGCTAGGTAACAGGGGCACTAGGGTGAAATTAACTCTGCCCATTGTTTCTCGCCGGCGCCCGGGATCGACCCCGAACCCTCTGGGCAACCCAGCAAAATGCTCCCCCCCCCCACCTTCTAGTCAGTATGACTACTCAACACATTAAACACATACATGTTAACTGCTCATATAATAATTTGCAATTATTAATTATCAATTATGTTAATGCATAGTCTTTCAAAGGGATACATTGATAATGTATATACATATACTTATATGTTTTCATTCCCCTTTTTCCAGAACATAACAGTATACATGACAGCAAACAAAACTTATATATACTAAAATTATAGTAATTATAAAATATTATATAGTACGTACTGAAAGGCCTTAAAGAAGGTCTCTAAAAGATTTACTATAAATTACTAAACCTTCTTGTAGTTAGTAGTTTACCATTTCCCCCTTTTTATGGTATAAAAAAGTGGTGGGCTGGTGGGGCCCCCATGTTCTGGAGGGCCCTTCCAGGCCCCCATAAGCTGGAGGGCCCTTCCAGGCTCCCATAAGCTGGAGGGCCCTTCCAGGCCCCCATAAGCTGGAGGGCCCTTCCAGGCCCCCATAAGCTGGAGGGCTCTTCCAGGCCCCCATAAGCTGGAGGGCCCTTCCAGGCCCCCATAAGCTGGAGGGCCCTTCCAGGCCCCCATAAGCTGGAGGGCCCTTCCAGGCCCCCATAAGCTGGAGGGCTCTTCCAGGCCCCCATAAGCTGGAGGGCCCTTCCAGACCCCCATAAGCTGGAGGGCCCTTCCAGGCCCCCATAAGTTGGAGGGCTCTTCCAGGCCCCCATAAGCTGGAGGGCTCTTCCAGGCCCCCATAAGCTGGAGGGCCCTTCCAGGCCCCCATAAGCTGGAGGGCTCTTCCAGGCCCCCATAAGCTGGAGGGCCCTTCCAGGCCCCCATAAGCTGGAGGGCCCTTCCAGGCCCCCATAAGCTGGAGGGCCCTTCCAGGCCCCCATAAGCTGGAGGGCCCTTCCTGGCCCCCATAAGCTGGAGGGCCCTTCCAGGCCCCCATAAGCTGGAGGGCCCTTCCAGGCCCCCATAAGCTGGAGGGCCCTTCCTGGCCCCCATAAGCTGGAGGGCCCTTCCAGGCCCCCATAAGCTGGAGGGCCCTTCCAGACCCCCATAAGCTGGAGGGCCCCCCCTACGAAACCTGTTGGGTAACCCATCCCTGGTTCCAGTCATAATTACCTCAATAGTGAATGAAAATAATTCATGGTAGCCTCGCCACACAATAGACTAGAGACAGACCCATAGAAGCATAGAAATCAACCCACAAACTCTAATAGATAAATAGATCGACATCTCAATAGATAAATATATCAGTAGATAAACAGATCAACTGATGAACAGATCAATAGATAAACATATAAATATATCAACTGAAATATATGGCAATCAATAAACCAATAGATAAATAGATCAATAGAGACCAATAGACAAATAGACCAACATAAATAGAGCAATGGAATACTAAGCACAATTATATCAACATAGAAATATATAATGAGAAATATATAAAAAGTGAGGAAATATATTGATAAAGAAACATATCAATAGAGAGGAATATATCGATGAAGTGAGAAATATGTCTATACAGTGAGAAATATATCGATAAAAAATAGAAATATATCGATAAAAAGAGAAATATATCGATAAAAAAGAGAAATATATCGATAAAAAAGAGAAATATATCGATAAAAAAGAGAAATATATCGATAAAAAATAGAAATATATCGATAAAAAAATAGAAATATATCGATAAAAAAGAGAAATATATCGATAAATAATATCGACACAGAAATATACAGATAAAGAAATATATCTATCAATGGAGAAATATATCGATAAACAGATCATTATAAAACGTCGTAAAAAATGTGAAGCAAAGAATGTCGGGTTTAAGTTCCTGGGCGCCAGTTGAACAGGACTGAACAGTGTATAGTGACAGGACTGGACAGAGCATAGTGACAGAACTGGACAGAGCATAGTGACAGGACTGGACAGAACATAGTGACAGGATTGGACAGAGCATAGTGACAAGACTGGACAGAGCATAGTGACAGGACTGGACAGAGCATAGTGACAGGACTGGACAGAGCATAGTGACAGAACTGGACAGAACATAATGACAGGACTGGACAGAGCATAGTGACAGAACTGGACAGAACATAGTGACAGGACTGGACAGAACATAGTGACAGGACTGGACAGAGCATAGTGATAGAACTGGACAGAACATAGTGACAGGACTGCAAAGTATATATACAGTATTGAGCTTAATGTATATATAACAGGAAGGAACGTCATGTTCCATTAGAACATGACACTGGCATGATAACGTGACAGTATAGTGTCAGTTGTTCGTGTTAGTATGACAAGCCAAACATTTTTTGACAGCTTGACAGAAGCTGGTCACTGTGACAGCGTGACAGCTGCTAGTCACATTACAAATGTCAATATGAACAAGTTGTGGAACAATATGGCAGAAGTGTGACATCATGACAGTTCATCAGCAAGATGACAATTTGAGATATACATAAAGGTCTTAAAGGCGAAGATAGGGAAAAATCTTGAGTACGAAAGCAATGAAAGTAAGGGAGATAAGAGTGAGAGAGAGAGAGAGAGAGAGAGAGAGAGAGAGACGTACAAGGAAGAAGAGTAGCGAAAACCAACAAGTGTGACGAAAACTCAGTCATTATCATACTTCGGTGATGCCACTGGGTCGAACCCCCACACCCCCACACCCCTAGTCGACCACACTTTTCCGGCACACACACACACACATACACCACACTCACCCCCAACACAGCACAGAAACTAGACTAATCCGTTTCAACCAACATACATAGCCTAAGTGCTACCATATACGTGCTACAGCTGTAGCTAAGTGCTATAGGTAAATATCAATACAGCTGCCTTAGGCTATATGAAGGGATTTGCGATACAAAAAAAAATCCTCACCTTGCGTCTATATAAGTTATGGCTATCTCTATATGAATCCGTTGTCAAGTAGCCTAAACAGAAAAATTCCTGAAGCACCGGCATACATATATTATATATACAGTATATATAATACAATATTATTACTAATTATATTATGTCTGGGTTATATTTCTTCGAAATTCATATTAATTAAATATAGAATTTGAAATTATAAGTTTTGTATGTCGTAATGCTTTGGACTCATTGCGGGGCTCTCTTTGTTGCCTAGTAACACCCTCTCTGTAGATGATCTTCCTCGTCTACCTATCTTAAATGCGTCAAAATCACCGTCAACAACTTCCCGTCTGATTGGATAATTGTCAAACGTCACCGTCTGTTATATTTGTTGTTTTTGGTGGGGCCGACATGAGGGCGGTGAGCCGCTGTTGATCTGGTGCTCCCAAAACACTGGTTTTTGGTGTCTATTGCGCTCGGTGTACACACACACACACACACACACACACACACACACACACACACACACACACACACACACACACACACACACAAGGTAATTTGTGCTCATACCCTGATGCTCTGAGTCAAGTTTTACCCCAGACAATCTACACCACGACACAGGGAGAAAGCCACTCACAAAGATGAGTCAAGTCAAGTCAAACTGTTCTCACTAAGGGTCATATTTGACTGTTGAAGGCTCCTTGTAGTAGTTAGTGCCTTGCAGTGCCAGTGTTGAGAGGAGGGACCTCGCTCCTTGATGTAAAGTGGCACTTGTTCACTGTAGTCATATGCAGTAGCGAATTGGATTCGTGTACAACAATAAATTAAATTTCCACGTTTACAATATCGAATATTCTCTGTTGTATTCGTGTGTAGCAGCGAATTATCTCGTTGTAATCGTCTACTGTTGTGAATTACCCTGTTATGTTCATCTGTTGAGATTCTCCCTGTTGAATTCGTCTCCCGTTGAGAATTTTAATGTTGTATTCATCTACTGTTGAGAATTTTCCCACCCTGGGTTCGTGTACAGTAGCGAATTCCTTACTGTTGATGTACCGTTGTAAATCCCCCTCTTGCATCTATCCACCGCTGAAAAAAAACAAGTGTGGCTTTCGCCTCAACAGGAGACGAATACAACGGCAAAATCTCAACAGGTGAACACAACAGGAGTAATTCTTCCACACACAGTGTGGGGTGGGTGAGGATACGAAACCTCTTTGAGATTATTTTATAACAATTATCCATCAGCCTAGCAGCATACACGACATACTCGAGGTATACTGGCTGTGGGTGAGTCCTGAAGTCTTCCTGTTAACTTGAAATAATAACACTGCTCCTATGCGGCTGGGTTTAGTGATGGTATTAGCCGTGGCGCCAGAGGTATATGCGTTATACCCCAGGGACGTTGGATATACTGACGATTCAGGTGTATGTGGGAGACAGATACACTGGCTTACCGTTGGGTGTAGGTGGGAGTGTAGCCGCCGTCGTGGAGGAAGTGTAGAGAGGCAGGCAGGTCGGAGTTGGTAGTGGCTCAGGTTGGGAGGGAGGAGGAAAAGGGAATCGCGTGCGCGCGTGTGTGTATGTGTGTGTGTCCGCGGCCACAGCTCAAGCCAGACTGACTAGCCGCTGTTCCTCACACCTCTTTCTGTGCCCGGTCCTGCCACCCCGCCCACCACCCATCCCCTACGCCCACACTCACATCTCCCTCTCTCTCTCTCTCTCTCTCTCTCCCTCTCTCTCTCTCTATGGGCATCTTGGACCAGTCTTACTGCTTGCTGGACTGGCTCGTACCCGCACTATTGCATTTATTCAGCGTTTCACGCCATAGTGTATATGTTAATGTGAGCTCAGGTGGGTGTGTGAGTGGGCTTCGTGTGTGGGTGTGGGGGGGCAAGTGCTGTATTTGGCTGTAGGGATCAGCCTCGTGGTGTTCCCAAAGGCACCTCACTCACACACTCCTGTTTGTCAGGTGTAGTGTGCTCCCCCCCGTCCCTCGGTCCCCGCCCCTCCCACATCTCACCCCCTACACCCACCGCAAGCCCACCACCTGTCCCCACCCCCCAACACGCCCACTGCACACCCACCACCTGCCCCACCCCCCACACGCCCACTGTAAACCCACAACCTGCCCCACTCTCACTACACACTAGGAATACAGTTCCAGGAAATACAGGCGGGGGATGAAATGAAGAACGAGATAACAAGTGAACCTAGAAGCAAAAAATGAGTTATGAACCCCACTAGCGCCGATGGAATAGCTAGAGGACCTGGTGGAAAAGAACCCCAACACGAGCCTCCATCAACTAGAAGATAGATTAAAGGCAGTGGAGATAAGAAGACCAACGAAGGAGAGAATCAATACGGCTTGAGAAATATGGCGCCAGAGCAGATCAAAACATCTGAATCAGCTAAAAAGTTGTGAAGGGGAGGAGAGTGTTATGTCAACAACGACAGGCGAGGCTATAAGCCAGCAGCAGGTTACGCAATGTACTACACGCAGGATATGAAGAGAGGAGAATATATGATAATCTACCGGAGCCAGAGACACGTGATGTACAGTAGAAATGACAAGAAGATGACCAGAAAGAAATTAAAATAAATAAATAAACTAACATTAGGTCTGGGATCTATCTTGAGGGATCTATCTTGAGATGATTTCGGGGCTTTTTAGTGTCCCCGCGGCCCGGTCCTCGACCAGGCCTCCACCCCCAGGAAGCAGCCCGTAACAGCTGACTAACACCCAGGTACCTATTTTACTGCTAGGTAACAGGGGCATAGGGTGAAAGAAAATCTGCCCAATGTTTCTCGCCGGCGCCTGGGATCGAACCCAGGACCGCAGGATCACAAGTCCAGCGTGCTGTCCGCTCGGCCGACCGGCTCCGGGAGGCCAGCAGGAAAAAAACAAAAACCGATAATTACTGTAACCTAAAGCAAATTGAACTCGAATAAGCTCGACCAATGAAGTTAATCTTTATGAATAGTAACACCGATATATAGAGAAAAATAGGCATTTGAGGAACATAGGGACATATCTTCACCAGAATCCCTAGGGAGAAATACAACAAAACGAGCGAGACCTGCCTGAAAAGTAATTTGAAAAGGCGTATAACCTAAGAACCGAATACTTGGAGATTTTAACCAAAGGAAAATAGATTGAATAAGTTGACCAGATCACACACTAGAAGGTGAAGGGACGACGACGTTTCGGTCCGTCCTGGACCATTCTCGACTTGAGAATGGTCCAGGACGGACTGAAACGTCGTCATCCCTTCACCTTCTAGTGTGTGGTCTGGTCAACTTACTTTAGCCACGTTATTGTGACTCATCGCCTGCATATAGATTGAATAACGATGGACTCCTCAGGCGGCGATGAGACGTGGAGAGCACAGCTAGTGGATACAGTGGACAAGTATTTCTTGAAGCAATTAGAGCTGGTATCAGAAGTGCCTTACGGGCTCACCATAGCCCGTGGTACTTGAAACTTTGTTCCAGGTAGCGAATCTTTAACAACAACAACAATGGTATCAGAAAGCAACCAGCATCACGAGATCTGACGCTTACTCAACATCGACATGTCACTAGGAGTCTATTTATTTATTTTATTTATAAATTTATATATACAAGAGTTCTTACATTCTTGTACAGCCACTAGTACGCGTAGCATTTCAGGCAAGTCCTTAATCCTGTGTTCCCTGGAATACGCTCCCCGCGAAGAATCGTTGTTACGACCAAGTACGCATTTATGGTTTATGGTACGCATCTATATGGCAAATGTATATATATATAGTGTGTGGTCAGTATGTTTACGACCAAGTACACATTTTACTGTTGGCGTTAAACAGAGGCAACAGTTAAGGATTTGCGCCCAGTAAATCCTCCCCGGCCAGGATACGAACCCATGACAAAGCGCTCGCGGAACGCCAGGCGAGTGTCTTACCACTACGCCACGGAGTTTGTAGATAGAGTAGAGCTGAAGGAAGAAGGACTACGATGAAAGATGGCGGGCGTGATCACTATAGGAGCTACAATCTGTCCTACAACCTGTCCTCCTACAACCTGTCCCCTACAGCCTGTCCTCCTACAACCTGTCCTCCTACAACCTGTCCTCCTACAACCTGTCCCCCTACAACCTGTCCCCCTACAACCTGTCCTCCTACAACCTGTCCTCCTACAACCTGTCCCCCTACAACCTGTCCTCCTACAACCTGTCCTCCTACAGCCTGTCCTCCTACAACCTGTCCTCCTACAACCTGTCCCCTACAACCTGTCCTCCTACAACCTGTCCTCCTACAACCTGTCCTCCTACAACCTGTCCCCCTACAACCTGTCCCCCTACAACCTGTCCTCCTACAACCTGTCCTCCTACAACCTGTCCTCCTACAACCTGTCCTCCTACAACCTGTCCCCCTACAACCTGTCCTCCTACAGCCTGTCCTCCTACAACCTGTCCTCCTACAACCTGTCCTCCTACAACCTGTCCTCCTACAACCTGTCCCCCTACAACCTGTCCTCCTACAACCTGTCCTCCTACAACCTGTCCCCCTACAACCTGTCCCCCTACAACTGTCCTCCTACAACCTGTCCCCCTACAACCTGTCCCCCTACAACTTGTCCCCCTACAACCTGTCCCCCTACAACCTGTCCTCCTACAACCTGTCCCCCTACAACCTGTCCTCCTACAACCTGTCCCCCTACAACCTGTCCTCCTACAACCTGTCCTCCTACAACCTGTCCTCCTACAACCTGTCCCCTACAACCTGTCCCCCTACAACCTATCCTCCTACAACCTGTCCTCCTACAACCTGTCCTCCTACAACCTGCCCCCCCCTACAACCTGCCCCCCCTACAACCTGTCCCCCTACAACCTGTCCCCCTACAACCTGTCCCCTACAGAGAACGTCACTTTTCGCCCGTATGCGTCACATAATCCAAAAATGGTCGTACTAGAAAACAAAAGCGGCTGGCGAAAGTGACGCACACAATGTTCCCCGTTTTCTGTTTTGGATCCTCTGGTAGGTGAGGAGAAACCACTTTAAATTGACCGTTTTCTGACGTTTGGAAACCTTAGGATGCCGGACTGACAGAAGGCCGAGGGGCCCACATACAAGAGATGCAACGAGAAAGTGTCGTAGAGGGAAGAACACAGAGACACAGAGAAGGGATCAGTAAATGGAAATGTCACGACAGTTAAAAAGTGAACGAGATAAGTACAAACACAAAATATTGGTTCAAGAGATCATGCGAGGAAGAGAATTAAAGGATCAGAAAGGCATTAGATAAGTCCCCCTCCCGGGACGCAGCCTCCAGTATGTATGACGATGTATATAAATAACCAAAGACAATTGCAAAAGCTGTGTGTATGTATACATACACGTGTATGTATACATCATCCTGTGTGTATGTATACATCAACAAAAGCTGATGTATATGGCAAGAAATGAAAGTGACAACGTTTCGGTCCATGCTGGACCCTTATCGGTCCATGGTGGACCCCTGAAGGGCGTGACATAGCAAGAGTCAATATATGCCATGAGTGTCTCAGCTTACTTATCTTAGCCAGGGTAGTGTGACGTGTTCTCTGTTCATACTGAGAAGAACAACAGTAAGAGAACATGTGATGAGCCACAAGGTA
>WNGS01163947.1:19175247-19212098 GCA_020271785.1 Procambarus virginalis | reverse complement strand
TCTTTCTAATATCTCTATGGCTCATGGGTACTCACTTTCCACCTTATGCGTGTGCTCCCTGTGTTAAAGTAATTGTCGAGTGCAAGTGGGTGTGAAATGGGTGAGTGAAACATCACTAAGATGTGCTTGCAGGGTCGACCTTTAGCTCTTGGCTCCGCCTTTCAAACCATAATTTCTTATCGCTTCCACACTTTTTAATCATATTTACATTTGAAATTTTATAATGGCCTAACCAATTTCAATTATTTTGACATTTCTCAATTGGACTTCATCTATGTCTTCCTCGTTTGCTATATTTCTGTCTAATTAGTCGAGTCTCCTCATTATCTTACACATCGCTATTATGTTCACTCTGTTACTTCTCTCCCAGTGACGAGGGCCCGGTCCCTCAGTCTTTCCTCGTAGTTCAGGCCCACAGCTCCAGGACCAGTTTCGTTGCATATCTTTGGACATATTGTAGTTTTTTTTGGGGGTGTTTCAGAACGATCTATGCCATGGCTTCACAGTCATCCATGGGTCTCACATAGGTTGGTAATAGGACTTTGATAAATACGTTATCCGCATTTCTGAATGATACACGGACGTTGGCCAGTATGGCATGTGCCGTTTATGTCATTAGCTTCATCATTGATGTCTGCGCAGGTCTTCTCACTTGTGTTCCTATCTTCGTAATATTACACTTGGCTGGGTTGAAGTCTAGAAGCCATTTTTCAGCCCCCTGTAGAGTGTGGCCAGATCCCTTGGCCCAGAATGACAATCAAACTCTTATTATTCCTCTTGTTAGTCTTGTGTCGTCAAAGGGGCCTGACAGCTGGGTGGACAGCGCTTCGGATTCGTAGTCCAGAGGTTCCGGGTTCGATCCCCGGTGGAGGCAGAGACAAATGGGCAAAATGTTTCTTTCACCCTGATGCCCCTGTTACCTAGCAGTTAATAGGTACCTGGGAGTTAGACAGCTGCTACGGGCTGCTTCCGGGGGGGGTAACAAAAAGGAGGCCTGGTCGAGGACCGGGCCGCGGGGACGCTAAGCCCCGAAATCATCTCAAGATAACCTCATGATAAGAAGATACATTGATGAGACGGAGCCAATGGTCTAAGTTAAGGACCCAATATGATGGGTCATGATATTGACCCTTGTGGTACTCAGCTACTTGCCCCGCTCCTGTGCCAGGTAAGTTACGGGCTCACCATAGCCCGTGCTACTTGCCCACTCCTGTGCCAGGTAAGTTACGGGCTCACCATAGCCCGTGCTACTTGCCCCACTCCTGTGCCAGGTAAGTTACGGCTCACCATAGAACGTGCTACTTGCCCCACTCCTGTGCCAGGTAAGTTACGGGCTCACCATAGCCCGTGCTACTTGCCCCACTCCTGTGCCAGGTAAGTTACGGGCTCACCATAGCCCGTGCTACTTGCCCCGCTCCTGTGCCAGGTAAGTTACGGGCTCACCATAGCCCGTGCTACTTGCCCCGCTCCTGTGCCAGGTAAGTTACGGGCTCACCATAGAACGTGCTACTTGCCCCGCTCCTGTGCCAGGTAAGTTACGGGCTCACCATAGCCCGTGCTACTTGGAACTTGTTCCGAGTAGCTGAATCTATAACAACAACAACAACTCCGCTCGTCACCTCCTGCCAATCTAAGGATACCATCTTATGTTCCCTCTAACCCTTGGCTTCCTTATTGAGACATACTCCCCTAACCCACTCTACCATTCATACAGGGATCAGGGAGTAGACGAACTCCCGAAACCCTAAACAGGTATGCTCCAGGTATACACCAGCCTGCTTCTCTAACTTGAGTAAGGGTCTCACGTGCGAGGCAATGTCACCTGCATCCTAACAGTCGAGGATATGCAGCCTACCAATCATCTTGTTATACAACTAACAACTTCCCCAAGAGGGATTTTCCTATTTTAAACCCATACAGGTGTTAGGAGACACTATTGAGCAATGTGTTTGTGAAGGGAGTATATGGTCCTTGTTTGAAGATTGACTGATGAAGATTAAGTCACCCAAGAGGCAGCATGGGCAGGAATAACCCCGTAATCCTTATTTGAAGACATTCTGGCAGTGTTAGAGCAACCCGTCCTCCTAAAGTTTCCCAACATTAAGAAACTCCCGTATTAAAGTGCCCTTAGCCTAATCAACCAGAGGACCCAAAACAGAAAACGGGACAGTACGTCAATTTCGCGAGCCGCTGCCATTGTTCAAGTACGAGGATTTTGGCCTGAGGCAGACTATACGTCAAAATGCGACGTTCTATTTAGAGGACAGGTTGGTCAGAGGCGGGTGTGGCAGGGCTGCGTCCTTGGAAAGATGGTGGGGGAGTTTGTGGGGGGGGGGGGGTGGGTGAGAGTGGGGGGGGGGGGGAAGAGGGGGGGCGGGGAAGAGTGGGGGCGGGGAAGAGTGGGGGGGGAGGAAGTGGCGGGGGGGGGGGGGGGGAGAGCGCTGGTTGAAATGAAATAAGTGTTTTTTTTATGCAAGTAAATCTATGTATAAAATATTTCGCTATCAGTCTTTTGGGATCAAAACAAAATCTTGATTTTTTTAATAATATTTAAAAAAATACAATATATATCCACTGTCGCTATCCAGTGTTAAAGCAAAAATTAATGACTTATTAAAGAATTCCTGAAGAATAATGTGGACAAACTATTTCAAAAAATCTTGCCTCAGGCTTCGACTTCAGATTATTCCAGATCGAAGTTCCAGATTACTGTTCCAGATTCGAATCTGTTTTTTGGTCCTCTTGATGAGGTTATCTTGAGATGATTTCGGGGCTTAGTGTCCCCGCGGCCCGGTCCTCGACCAGGCCTCCACCCCCAGGAAGCAGCCGGTGACAGTGACTAACTCCCAGGTACCTATTTACTGCTAGGTAACAGGGGCACTAGGGTGAAATTAACTCTGCCCATTGTTTCTCGCCGGCGCCCGGGATCGAACCCGAACCCTCTGGCAACCCAGCAAAATGCTCCCCCCCCCACCTTCTAGTCAGTATGACTACTCAACACATTAAGCACATACATGTTAACTGCTCATATAATAATTGCAATTATTAATTATCAATTATGTTAATGCATAGTCTTTCAAGGATACATTGATAATGTATATACATATACTTATATGTTTTCATTCCCCTTTTTCCAGAACATAGCAGTATACATGACAGCAAACAAAACTTATATATACTAAAATTATAGTAATTATAAAATATTATATAGTACGTACTGAAAGGCCTTAAAGAAAGATTTACTATAAATTACTAAACCACCTTGTAGTTAGTAGTTACCATTTCCCCCTTTTTATGGTACAAAAAAGTGCTGGGCTGGTGGGGGCCTCCTGTTCTGGAGGGCCCTTCCAGGCCCCCATAAGCTGGAGGGCCCTTCCAGGCCCCCATAAGCTGGAGGGCCCTTCCAGAACCCCATAAGCTGGAGGGCCCTTCCAGGCCCCCATAAGCTGGAGGGCCCTTCCAGGCCCCCATAAGCTGGAGGGCCCTTCCAGGACCCCATACCTTACCTTACCTTGAGGATACCTTGAGGTGCTTCCGGGCTTATCGTCCCCGCGGCCCGGTCATCGACCAGGCCTCCTGGTTGCTGGACTGATCAACCAGGCTGTTGGACGCGGCTGCTCGCAGCCTGACGTATGAGCCACAGCCTGGTTGATCAGGTATCCTTTGGAGGTGCTTATCCAGTTCTCTCTTGAACACTGTGAGGGGTTTGCCAGTTATGTCCCTTATGTGTAGTGGAAGCGTGTTGAACAGTCTCGGGCTCTGATGTTGATAGAGTTCTCTCTCAGAGTACCAGTTGCACCTCTGCTTTTCAACGGGGGTATTCTGCACATCCTGCCATGTCTTCTGGTCTCATGTGATGTTATTTCTGTGTGCAGGTTTGGGACCAGCCCCTCTAATATTTTCCACGTGTAAATTATTATGTATCTCTCCCGCCTGCGCTCAAGGGAATACAGATTTAGGCTCTTAGTCGGTCCCAATAGTTTAGATGTTTACCGAGTGGATTCTAGCAGTAAAGGATCTCTGCACGCTCTCCAGGTCAGCAATTTCACCCGCAGTGAAAGGGGCTGTCATTGTGCAGCAGTACTCCACTCTAGAGAGCACAAGCGTTTTGAAAAGTGTCATCATCGGTATAGCATCTCTAGTGTGAAAAGTTCTTGTTATCCAACCTGTCATTTTTCTTGCAGTTGTGACGGCTACTTATTGTGTTCTTTAAAGGTAAGGTCTTCCGACATGAGTACACCAGATCCTTTACATTGCCTTTTCGTTCTATGTTATGATTTGCCTGAGTTTTGTACGTGGTTTCAGTTTTTATATTTTCATTTTTTCCATAGCGCATGAGCTGGAACTGTCTTCGTTAAACACCATATTATTTTCTGTAGCCCATAGAAAGACCTGATCTACATCTGACTGGAGGTTCGCCGTGTCCTATGGTGCCTACTCTCATGAAGATCCTAGTGTCATCTGCAAAGGATGATACAGTGCTATAGGTTGTGTTTTGTCTATGTCCGATATGGATGAGAAAAAGTACTGGAGCAAGCACAGTACCTGGGGGAGAGCTCTTAACGGTTGACGGGTGGATTTATTTTGTTGACTATTACACATTGGGTTCTGTTGGTCAGGAAATTGTAGATCCATCTGCCTACTTTTCCGGTAATTCCTTTGAGCGCATTTTATGGGCAATAACACCATGGTCACATTTATCAAAAGCTTTTGCAAATCTGTGTAAATTACATCAGCGTTTGTTTGTCTTCCATAGCATCTAATGCCATATCATAGTGGTCCAGCAACTGCGACAGGCTCNGGTTTCATAAGATTCTGTTGATATTTTATTAATATTAACAACATCTGTTTGATCACTTCGTCTACTTGGTCTCCTCTTGTGGTCTCTGGTTCTTCATCACCTGGCCTGCCTGGTCTCCTCTTAGTGGTCTCTGGTTCTTCATCACCTGGCCTGCCTGGTCTCCTCTTAGTGGTCTCTGGTTCCTCATCACCTGGCCTGCCTGGTCTCCTCTTAGTGGTCTCTGGTTCCTCATCACCTGGCCTGCCAGGTCTCCTCTTAGTGGTCTCTGGTTCTTCATCACCTGGCCTGCCTGGTCTCCTCTTAGTAGCATCTGGTTCTTCATCACCTGGCTTGCCTGGTCTCCTCTTAGTGGTCTCTGGTTCATCATCACCTGGCTTACCTGGTCTCCTCTTTATGGTCTCTGGTTCATCATCACCTGGCCTGCCTGGTCTCCTCTTTGTGGTATCTGTTCTTCATCACCTGGCCTGCCTGGTCTCCTCTTTGTGGTATCTGGTTCTTCATCACCTGGCCTGCCTGGTCTCCTCTTTGTGGTCTCTTGTTCTTCATCACCTGGCCTGCCTGGTCTCCTCTTAGTAGCATCTGTTTCTTCATCACCTGGCTTACCTGGTCTCCTCTTAGTAGCATCTGGTCTTCATCACCTGGCCTGCCTGGTCTCCTCTTTATGGTCTCTGGTTCTTCATCACCTGGCTTGCCTGGTCTCCTCTTAGTGATCTCTGGTTCCTCATCACCTGGCCTGCCTGGTCTCCTCTTAGTGGTCTCTGGTTCTTCATCACCTGGCCTGCCTGGTCTCCTCTTAGTGGTCTCTGGTTCTTCATCACCTGGCCTGCCTGGTCTCCTCTTAGTGGTCTCTGGTTCTTCATCACCTGGCCTGCTTGGTCGCCTCTTTGTGCTATCTGACTCTTCATCACTTGGGCTGCCTGGTTTCCTCTTTGTGGTCTCTGGTTCATCATCACCTGGCCTGCCTGGTCTCCTCTTAGTGATCTCTGGTTCATCATCACCTGGCCTGCCTGGTCTCCTCTTTGTGGACTCTGGTTCTTCATCACCTGGTCTGCCTGGTCTCCTCTTAGTGGTCTCTGGTTCCTCATCACCTGGCTTGCCTGGTCTCCTCTTAGTGGTCTCTGGTTCTTCACCACCTGGCCTGCCTGGTCTCCTCTTTATCTCGTCTGGTTCCTCATCACCTGGCTTGCCTGGTCTCCTCTTAGTGGTCTCTAGTTTTTCATCATCTGGTCTGCCTGGTCTCCTCTTTATCTTCTCTGGTTCCTCATCACCTGGCCTGCTTGGTCGCCTCTTTGTGCTATCTGACTCTTCACCACTTGGGCTGCCTGGTTTCCTCTTTGTGGTCTCTGGTTCATCATCACCTGGCCTGCCTGGTCTCCTCTTTATGGTATCTGGTTCTTCATCACCTGGCCTGCCTGGTCTCCTCTTTATGGTATCTGGTTCTTCATCACCTGGCCTGCCTGGTCTCCTCTTTGTGGTCTCTGGTTCTTCATCACCTGGCCTGCCTGGTCTCCTCTTAGTGGTCTCTGGTTCTTCATCTCCTGGCCTCAATGGTTTCCTCTTTATCTTCTCTGGTTCTTCATCACCTGGCCTGCTTGGTCGCCTCTTTGTGCTATCTGGCTCTTCATCACTTGGCCTGCTTGGTCTCCTCTTTGTGCTATCTGGTTCCTCATCACCTGGCTTGCCTGGTCTCCTCTTAGTGGTCTCTGGTTCTTCATCACCTGGCCTGCCTGGTCTCCTCTTAGTGGTCTCTGGTTCTTCATCACCTGGCCTGCCTGGTCTCCTCTTAGTGGTCTCTGGTTCTTCATCACCTGGCCTGCCTGGTCTCCTCTTAGTGGTCTCTGGTTCTTCATCACCTGGCTTGCCTGGTCTCCTCTTAGTGGTCTCTGGTTCTTCATCACCTGGCCTACCTGGTCTCCTCTTAGTGATTTCTGGTTCCTCATCACCTGGCCTGCCTGGTCTCCTCTTAGTGGTCTCTGGTTCTTCATCACCTGGCCTGCCTGGTCTCCTCTTAGTGGTCTCTGGTTCTTCATCACTTGGCCTGCCTGGTCTCCTTTTAGTGGTCTCTGGTTCTTCATCACCTGGCCTGCCTGGTCTCCTCTTAGTGATCTCTGGTTCCTCATCACCTGGCCTGCCTGGTCTCCTCTTAGTGGTCTCTGGTTCTTCATCACCTGGCCTGCCTGGTCTCCTCTTAGTGGTCTCTGGTTCTTCATCACCTGGCCTGCCTGGTCTCCTCTTAGTGGTCGCAGGTTCTTCATCACCTGGCCTGCCTGGTCTCCTCTTAGTGGTCTCTGGTTCTTCATCATCTGGCCTGCCTGGTCTCCTCTTTGCTATATCAGGTTCTTCATTTACTGGTTTAATTCCAGGTTTTCTAACTGTCTTGTCTGGTTTAAATGGTTTATCTTTAAATGTTTCTAATTCTTCGGTGGTTTCGATGAACTGACTCGAAACTTCGGTAGCGGTTGTTTTGCTTATAATTGATCGACTGACAACACTGGTTTCATAAGATTCTGTTGATATTTTATTAATATTAACAACATCTGTTTGATCACTTCGTCTACTTGGTCTCCTCTTTGTGGTCTCTGGTTCTTCATCACCTGGCCTGCCTGGTCTCCTCTTAGTGGTCTCTGGTTCTTCATCACCTGGCCTGCCTGGTCTCCTCTTAGTGGTCTCTGGTTCTTCATCACCTGGCCTGGCTGGTCTCCTCTTAGTGGTCTCTGGTTCTTCATCACCTGGCCTGCCTGGTCTCCTCTTAGTGGTCTCTGACTCTTCATCACCTGGCCTGCCTGGTCTTCTCTTAGTGATGTCTGGTTCTTCATCACCTGGCCTGCCTGGTCTCCTCTTTGTGGTCTCTGGTTCCTTTCCCCCTGGTCTCTGGTCTCTCTTTGTAATTTCTGGCTCTTCTTCACCTGGCCTGCCTGGTCTCTCTCTTAGTGGTTTCTGTTCCTTTTCACCTGGCCTACCAGGCCTCTTTATGGTCTCCGGTTCTTTATCATTTGGCCTGACTGGTCTTCTCTTTGTAGTCTCTGGTTCATCACCTGGCCGAACTGGACTCCTCTTCTGTGTCTCTGGTTCATCACCTGGCCGAACTGGACTCCTCTTCCGTGTCTCTGGTTCATCACCTAGCCGAGCTGGACTCCTCTTCCGTGTCTCTGGTTCATCACCTGGCCGAGCTGGACTCCTCTTCCGTGTCTCTTGTTCATCACCTGGCCTGCTTGGACTTCTCTTCCGTGTCTCTGGTTCACCACCTGGCCTGCTTGGGCTTCTCTTCCGTGTCTCTGGTTCATCACCTGGCCTGCTTGGGCTCCTCTTCCGTGTCTCTGGTTCATCACCTGGCCTGCTTGGACTTCTCTTCCGTGTCTCTGGTACATCACCTGGCCGGCTTGGGCTCCTCTTCCTTGTCTCTGGTTCATCACCTGGCCTGCTTGGACTTCTCTTTCGTGTATCTGGTTCATCAACTGGCCGAACTGGACTAATTTTTCTCTTTTCTTCCTCCTGTATTAGACTCTCCTTTGTTTTTAATGTTATTGAGCTAACAGACATATGGCTGACTGTGCTGCTTTTATACGATTCACTAGATACTTTCCTGATGCTAATTTTCTCATTTCCGACAACAGCTTTTTCCAATGAAATTTCTGGCTCTACGTCACCTGGCCTGCCTGGTCTCCTCTTTGTGGTCTCTGGTTCATCTTCACCTGGCCTGCCTGGTCTCCTCTTTGTGGTCTCTGGTTCATCTTCACCTGGCCTGCCTGGTCTCCTCTTTGTGGTCTCTGGTTCATCTTCACCTGGCCTGCCTGGTCTCCTCTTCGTGGTCTCTGGTTCATCTTCACCTGGCCTGCCTGGTCTCCTCTTTGTGGTATCTGGTTCCTCTTCACCTGGCCTGCCTGGTCTCCTCTTTGTGGTCTCTGGTTCCTCTTCACCTGGCCTGCCTGGTCTCCTCTTTGTGGTCTCTGGTTCATCTTCACCTGGCCTGCCTGGTCTCCTCTTTGTGGTCTCTGGTTCATCTTCACCTGGCCTGCCTGGTCTCCTCTTTGTGATCTCTGGTTCCTCTTCACCTGGCCTGCCTGGTCTCCTCTTTGTGATCTCTGGTTCATCTTCACCTGGCCTGCCTGGTCTCCTCTTTGTGATCTCTGGTTCATCTTCACCTGGCCTGCCTGGTCTCCTCTTTGTGATCTCTGGTTCATCTTCACCTGGCCTGCCTGGTCTCCTCTTTGTGATTTCTGGTTCATCTTCACCTGGCCTGCCTGGTCTCATCTTTGTGGTCTCTGGTTCCTCTTCACCTGGCCTGCCTGGTCTCCTCTTTGTGGTCTCTGGTTCATCTTCACCTGGCCTGCCTGGTCTCCTCTTTGTGGTCTCTGGTTCCTCTTCACCTGGCCTACCTGGTCTCCTCTTTGTGGTCTCTGGTTCATCTTCACCTGGCCTGCCTGGTCTCCTCTTTGTGGTTTCTGGTTCCTCTTCACCTGGCCTGCCTGGTCTCCTCTTTGTGGTCTCTGGTTCCTCTTCACCTGGCCTGCCTGGTCTCCTCTTTGTAGTCTCTGGTTCATCATCACCTGGCCTGCCTGGTCTCCTTTTTATGGTCTCTGGTTCTTCTTCACCTGGCCTACCTGGTCTCCTCTTTGTGGTCTCTGGTTCATCTTCACCTGGCCTGCCTGGTCTCCTCTTTATGGTCTCTGGTTCATCTTCACCTGGCCTGCCTGGTCTCCTTTTTATGGTCTCTGGTTCTTCTTCACCTGGCCTACCTGGTCTCCTCTTTGTGATCTCTGGTTCCTCTTCACCTGGCCTGCCTGGTCTCCTTTTTATGGTCTCTGGTTCTTCTTCACCTGGCCTGCCTGGTCTCCTCCTTATGGTCTCTGGTTCATCTTCACCTGGCCTGCCTGGTCTCCTCTTTGTGGTCTCTGGTTCATCTTCGCCTGGCCTGCCTGGTCTCCTCTTTGTGGTCTCTGGTTCCTCTTCACCTGGCCTGCCTGGTCTCCTCTTTGTGATCTCTGGTTCCTCTTCACCTGGCCTGCTTGGTCTCCTCTTTAAGGGCTCTGGTTCATCTTCACCTGCCTTGCCTGGTCTCCTCTTTGTGGTCTCTGGTTCATCTTCACCTGGCCTGCCTGGTCTCCTCTTTGTGGTCTCTGGTTCCTCTTCACCTGGCCTGCCTGGTCTCCTCTTTATGGTCTCTGGTTCCTCTTCACCTGGCCTGCCTGGTCTCCTCTTTGTGGTCTCTGGTTCCTCTTCACCTGGCCTGCCTGGGCTCCTCTTTGTGGTCTCTGGTTCCTCTTCACCTGGCCTGCCTGGTCTCCTCTTTGTGGTCTCTGGTTCCTTTTCACCTGGCCTGCCTGGTCTCCTCTTTGTGGTCTCTGGTTCATCATCACCTGGCCTGCCTGGTCTCCTCTTTGTGGTCTCTGGTTCATCATCACCTGGCCTGCCTGGTCTCTTTATGGTCTCTGGTTCATCTTCACCTGGCTTGCCTGGTCTCCTCTTTGTGGTCTCTGGTTCATCTTCCCCTGGCCTGCCTGGTCTCCTCTTTGTGGTCTCTGGTTCATCTTCACCTGGCCTGCCAGGTCTCCTCTTTGTTGTCTCTGGTTCATCTTCACCTGGCCTGCCTGGTCTCCTCTTTGTGGTCTCTGGTTCCTCTTCACCTGGCCTGCCTGGTCTCCTCTTTGTGATCTCTGGTTCCTCTTCACCTGGCCTGCCTGGTCTTCTCTTTAAGGGCTCTGGTTCATCTTCACCTGCCTTGCCTGGTCTCCTCTTTGTGGTCTCTGGTTCATCTTCACCTGGCCTGCCTGGTCTCCTTTTTGTGGTCTCTGGTTCCTCTTCACCTGGCCTGCCTGGTCTCCTCTTTAAGGACTCTGGTTCATCATCACCTGGCCTGCCTGGTCTCCTCTTTGTGCTCTCTGGTTCCTCTTCACCTGGCCTGCCTGGTCTCCTCTTTAAGGGCTCTGGTTCATCTTCACCTGGCCTGCCTGGTCTCCTCTTTGTAGTCTCTGGTTCATCATCACCTGGCCTGCCTGGTCTCCTCTTTATGGTCTCTGGTTCATCTTCACCTGGCCTGCCTGGTCTCCTCTTTGTAATCTCTGGTTTATCATCACCTGGCCTGCCTGGTCTCCTCTTTGTGGTCTCTGGTTCATCATCACCTGGCCTGCCTGGTCTCCTCTTTGTAATCTCTGGTTTATCATCACCTGGCCTACTTGGTCTTCTCTTTGTGGTCTCTGGTTCATCATCACCTGGCCTGCCTGGTCTCCTCTTTATGAGCTCTGGTTGTTCATCACCTGGCTTGACTGGTTTCCTCTTTATGGTCTTTGGTTCATCATCACCTGGCTTGCCTGGACTGCTCTTTGTAGTTTCTGGTTCATCACCTGGCCTGCTTGGACTTCTCTTCCGTGTCTCTGGTTCATCACCTGGCCTGCTTGGACTTCTCTTCCGTGTCTCTGGTTCATCACCTGGCCTGCTTAGACTTCTCTTCCGTGTTTCTGGTTCATCACCTGGCCTGCTTGGACTTCTCTTCCGTGTCTGTGTTTCATCACCTGGCCTGCTTGGACTTCTCTTCCGTGTCTCTGGTTCATCACCTGGCCTGCTTGGAATTCTCTTCCGTGTCTCTGGTTCATCACCTGGCCTGCTTGGACTTCTCTTCCGTGTCTCTGGTTCATCACCTGGCCTGCTTGGAGTTCTCTTCCGTGTTTCTGGTTCATCAACTGGCCTGCTTGGACTTGTTCTCCTTGTTTCCTGTTTATAACCTGGCTTACTTGAGATCTTTTTTCTTTCATCCATTTCATCATCTTCAAGTTTTTGGGGAACCTTTTTCTTTCCAGATTCAATATCTTTTTTCGGTTGATGTGATTTCGATAACTCACCAATCTTCAAGCTCGATATAGTTGATGATGTTTTTCTTACTGTACTTTCCTTGGAAGTTTTTGATATAACTTGTGAAATACATCTGTGTGTGTCCGTACTGTCATATTCAGTTGTTTGCTTTATGTCAGTGTCAGGGTGTTTATGATAGCTGAGATCATCAGGAAGGGTACCTGGGATTTAACAAATTCTAAATAGATTACATGACAAATATTGCTTTACTTAATACTCACCATGACACTGAAACCAAAGTTCTTTTTTTATAATAAAATAAGACCATGAGGCATGGTACTATTTAACTAATGGGCTATCTATAAAGTACGTTGAACTATTGATCATGCATTTGTAACCAGTTATCAACATACCCAGATTCTGTGATATGCATCAATATTTAAGCTTTTTCAGTAAGTCACATATTGCAGAGAAACTCAAACTTTCACATATGATCCTTATAAACGTTATCATCCGAATGATGCATAACACAGAATCAGAGCCAGAACGTTAGTGCGTGGCAGTCACTCACCCTCCTCCTTGCTCGGTTGCTGCAGCTTGATCTCAGTGTACGATGTTTTTCTAACAAATTTGAAACCATCGGGATGATCTGCCTCCGTCCTGGAGGCTACCCGGTACCCACCACTCAGCTCCTCCACTGACTCTTCTGTTTTGATGACTCCGTCCTCTTGCGCTCGGAGATCAAATTCCTCAGACAGCCGTGTGATCTGGTCCTCCGTCAATGTATCCAGGATATCATCGGGAGAATTGAGCTGGTCTTTAACTTTCAAATCCTCTTTAGTTTCATCTGTAAAATAATTGTTTTAAAGTAAACAGGAGAATTAATTTTATTTATATGTATGTTGCTTTTTTAACTTAAATTAATAATAAAGTCTTTTATATAGGTTCCTGCTTATACATGATATCAATATGAAATGAAAACTACTGGTAAATTTAATTAACTATAAAATATAATGTAAATTAGGTTAACACACAGGTATATTAATTTGATTATTTTGCATATTTATTGCTTTAAGAATAAAATACAGTATACAACAATATGTCTGAAAATCCTGTACCAATAAATTTAAACAAAATTAATGTAATCAACTTCTTAATATTTCAAAGTAAACTGAAAAATTGCATTAATATGCATAACCTAAAATAACTGCTCCTAGGAAATAAAAAAGAAACAAGTATTTTTGCGTCTAATAGCAAGTTTTTTGTTATTAATAACCATCGAGGCTGTGTGATAGCATCAAACCAACGCCTGTCATCACTTCAAGTACACGCAATACTGGTTAACGCTCACACGTTCACTTCTCTTATACAGCCTCAAAATTTATTTATAGATTCATAACGTTATTATGATTTATTACTGTGCTTCTTTTGTTGTCTTTTAACAATTCAACGTTTCATTTAAGGTAATATAAACTCACTGTCTATGGTTATTTCAGAAGTGACGATGGAACGAGTATCTGTGCCAAGAATATTTGAGCTCGATGTCTTTTTTAAGATTCCAGTTAATTTCTTGGCTTTGGGTGTCTCCTCTGATGTTACAGTCTCGTGACGGGCAATGATGTTCTTCATGTCAAGTGACCGAGTGCTGAGATCAGTCTCCAGGTCCCATGTTTTGTGAACACGACTCTCTTCTGTTTCAGATGTTGTCTCAAAGTTCTCCCGAAGCCTCTGCTTTGGCTTGAGGCGTGGGGACTCCTCCACAACTGCTGGTTCTTGCACTGTTGAAGAACATTATCTGTTAGATTAAGGACCTGCTCGAAACACTATGCATGTTAGTGGTCTTGAAAGAATGTAAAAACATCAATGCTATATACTGTAATCTCATAAACCCAATGTACCTTCTTGTATATAAATAAATAACCTGTCAGTGCTGCAACTCTCACCATACTAAAGTGATATTTTTAATTCCTGTTGTCAGGGACAGGAAGCCTATGCCTAAGCTCATCAAGGCTTCCCTTGGCCAACTACTGACCTTCCCAGGATGCAACCCACAACAGTTATCTAGCTCCCAGGTGTATATTTACTCCTAAGTGAACATACACATCAGGTTAAAGGAAATATGTACAACGGTTTTCATCCTGCCCAGGAATTGAACCCGGGTCCTTGGGTGTGAGACGAGGACATAGCCCACTGTGCTACAGGACATCAAAAGCATGGTCACTATAAACGCATGTGTGTGTGTGTAACAATGGTATCAGAAAAATTCTGATGTTAACCACAATTTCAGTAGACTGAATCCTTTGTACAATGTAATTTGAAGTTGATATATGAATCTGAATTTAATATGAATGACAATATCTGTTCCATCAGTAATCTCCCATCCATAAAAATATTAAGATAGTAAAGCCTCTAAATCATTCTGTCAAAACCTATGATCTCTACCTAACCATTTTCATAAAACCAGCATTATTCTGTATGAATATATCACGGTGAATGTATCACGGTGAATGTATCACGGTGAATTTCTCACATAATATATAGGTTGTGTGGGGTCTATGTTCTCCTATTCCACATTCCATAACATGGCATTTATGAACATTAAATTCCATTTGCCAAGTGGCGCTCCATGTACTTATTTTGTCCAGGCCATCTTGAAGGGCATGACAATCATCTAAGTTTCTTATCCTTCCTATTATCTTAGCATCATCAGCAAACATGTTCATATAATTCTGTATACCAACTGGTAGATCATTTATGTAGACAATAAACATCACTGGTGCAAGAACTGAACCCTGTGGTACTCCACTTGTGACATTTCTCCAGTTCGATACATTGCCTCTGATCACTGCCCTCATTTTTCTATCAGTCAGAAAATTTTTCATCCATGTTAGAAGCTTACCTGTCACCCCTCCAATATTTTCCAGTTTCCAGAACAACCTCTTATGTGGAACTCTGTCGAAAGCCTTTTTTAGGTCCAGATAGATGCAGTCAACCCAACCATCTCTTTCTTGTAAAATCTCTGTGGCTCGATCATAAAAACTGAGCAAGTTCGTTACACAGGATCTTCCAGATCGAAAACCATACTGTCTGTCTGATATTATATCGTTTTCCTCCAGGTGTTCTACCCATTTAGTTTTAATTATTTTTTCCAATATTTTGACTATTACACTTGTCAATGATACAGGTCTATAATTAAGGGGGTCTTCCCTGTTTCCACTTTTGTAGATTGGAACTATGTTAGCCTTTTTCCACACATCAGCTACAGCTCCTGTACACAGGGATGCCTGAAGAATCAGTTGAAGTGGAATGCTGAGCTCAGGTGCACATTCTCTCAGAACCCATGGTGAAACTCCATCCGGACCAACTGCTTTGTTCTTACCTAGCTCCTTTAGCATTTTTTCCACTTCGTCTCTAGACACCTCTATGTGCTCTATGTTGTTCTCTGGAATTCTTATTGTGTCTGGTTCCCTAAAGATTTCATTTTGTACAAACATACTTTGGAACTTTTCGTTTAGTGTTTCACACATTTCCTTTTCATCTTCCGTGAATCTATTTCCCATTTTCAACCTCTGAATATTATCCTTTACCTGCAATTTGTTGTTTATGAATTTATAGAATAGACCTGGTTCTGTTTTACATTTGTCTGCAATCCCTTTTTCAAAATTTCTTTCTGCCTCTCTCCTCACTGCCGTGTAGTTGTTTCTCGCATCTTTGTATCGCTGGTATGTTTGGGGGTTTGGCCTCTTCCTGTATTGGTTCCAATTTTGTGTCTTTTGGTCTCTAGCCCTCTCGCAATTTCTATTGAACCAATCCTGTTTTCTAGTTCTGCATCTCTGTTTTGGTATAAATTTTTTTGTGCCTTTATCATATATTTCACAAAACTTGACATACATCTCATTCACTTCCTTGCCTAGCATCAAGTCTGTCCAATTATACTCACTAAAAAAATTTCTAAGGTCACCATAATGTCCTCTCCTGAAGTCTGGTTTCTCAACTGCTTCAACCTCTTTATTTTCTTCCAGCTTATAACGCATTGCATACTTTATTCCCAAAAAGACATGGTCACTTTTACCCAAGGGAGGAAGGTACTGAATGTCAAATATCTCTTCCTCCTTCCTGGTAAATATCAAATCTAGCATGGAGGGAACGTCCCCTTCCCTCATCCTCATAGCTTGTTTAACATGTTGATACAAGAATGTTTCCAGGATGAGGTCTACAAATCTACAGGTCCAAAAATCTTCTGTTTTAGCTTCATATGCTTCCCAGTCTATGGATTTCAAGTTGAAGTCACCGACTATCAACAGTCGTGATCTATCGTTATCCACTCTCGCTATAATCTCTCTCATTATTGTTATAAGACCTTCTCGTTTACTATCTAGCTCTTCCTTTGACCATGTGCTGCTTGGCGGTGGACTATATGCATTTATTATCATTAGTTTATCATCCTCATGGCAGATCTCTAGTGCTATTATGTCAACTTCTTGTGTATTGGCAGTCATTATTTCCTTCACCTTTAGGTGTTCTTTTACCAGCACAGCAACGCCACCGCCTTTCCTATTTTTCTGTCCCGTCTCCAAATTGAGTAGCCCCTTGGAATGTGTGTGTGTGTGTGTGTGTGTGTGTGTGTGTAGGGTTATTTACTGCCACATAGATCCTTCTTAATTCCTTAGCATTTTCCTCCCACAAATAACATTATGGCGCTAAACAGCAAATGCTGCATTTTTTCAATTAAATAATAATAATAATAATAATAATAATAATAATAATAATAATAATAATAATGATAATAATAATATTTTATTTAGTAAAAGTACATAGATGTTTGGACTTGGGTACTAACCTTTAGATTCATGTAATTTCAGAATTTCTTTCAATGGCTGTGACCTTCGGGAAATAACTTCATCTTCAGGGCCCGAGCCGGATTGGTCTGGGGACTGGCCACTAGGGGTGTCTCTGAGGCGTGGTGTGGATTTTGTCGTTGGCCGAGGTTCCTCTGTTAGATTCTTCTTTTTTAAGGAATCTCTTAGGTTTCTTACCAAACCAGGAGAGGTTTCCTCTGTGAGAGGTGTAATTAAGAGTTAGAAACATGTTACTGAAATATGATCATTTTCATATTTGATATTGTATTTGATTTATCTGCGATCACTTTATAAGCACACTAATGAAACGATACTGAAGAACCGGGTTTCATATAAAATTAGATTTCACCTTGTTATTAAACTTAAATTCTATTGTAATTCCAGCTTCCCTTTTACCTGAAGTGGGGAATTAACTGTCGTCGAAGTAGTGAGTGTTACCTTCATCGGAGTAGTGTTCAAGTGATTCAGTCTCGTCCTCGCTATCACTCTCAAGGTCCTCCGGTTCCGGACTCTCAGAGTCTAGGGGGGACTCTGTGCTGACCACATCAGCTGGAGTTTGTGGTAGTCAGCATGTATTATGTGTTGCACACTATGTGTCTAACCCATTTATATTTGCCTAATATATTGTTTTGTAAATTAGAAAAGCTTAAAGGTTGGATCATGGATATTGCTTTTTTTTTGTTAAAAGTTCTCTAGTAGCATCTAGTAAACTTGGTAGTAAATTATTCATGTAAAATAAATTATAATAAGCTAGATTTGTAATAAATGGTTAAAAAGCTTAAAAGATTTTTTTTTATTAAATTGTTTGTATTAAATAATCCAACTAGAGAAATAATAGAAGACCCTCAACATAATGTAAAGGGTGAGACAATCTTAAATCCCAGTTAGTAAAGTTAAATACACTAGTAAAGAGGTTTATATAAGTGAGCCATAGAAATGGTCCACAAGAGATATCACACAAACAGCTAAACAACCTACTTGCACGAGCGGCACGTTGAGACACCACACTGGACACCAGACGACTGCTCTCCACCACTGATGATGCAGTCTCTCGTTTTTGAAGAACTATTCAATACAAAAAAAAAGATAATACACAACAATAACATGAAACACACATAACACACACATAACACACACACACACACACGTTTTGTAAACAGAGTGGTAGACGGTTGGAACAAGTTAAGTGAGAAGGTGGTGGAGGCCAAGACCGTCAGTAGTTTCAAAGCGTTATATGACAAAGAGTGCTGGGAAGACGGGACACCACGAGCGTAGCTCTCATCCTGTAACTACACTTAGGTAATTACACTTAGGTAATTACACACACACACACACACACACACACACACACACACACACACACTAATAGGTGAGTACTAAAGACTAAACTGGAAAAGGTTCAAAGGTTTGCCACCAGACTAGTGCCCGAGCTGAGAGGTATGAGCTACGAGGAGAAACTGCGGGAATTAAACCTCACTTCGCTGGAAGACAGAAGAGTTAGGGGGGACATGATCACCACATTTAAGATTCTGAAGGGAATTGATAGGGTAGATAAAGACAGGCTATTTAACACAAGGGGCACACACACAAGGGGACACAGGTGGAAACTGAGTGCCCAAATGAGCCACAGAGATATTAGAAAGAACTTTTTTAGTGTCAGAGTGGTTGACAAATGGAATGCATTAGGAAGTGATGTGGTGGAGGCTGACTCCATACACAGCTTCAAGTGTAGATATGATAGAGCCCAATAGGCTCAGGAATCTGTACACCTGTTGATTGACGGTTGAGAGGCGGGACCAAAGAGCCAGAGCTCAACCCCCGCAAACACAACTAGGTGAGTACACACACACATAAATACTTGAAAGTTCCAAATGCCCTTGCTGGGACTAGAACCTCCACCCGCGTGATACAAAGCCGAGTGCTGTACCACTGTACCACCACCCTACAAAAGCATGGGATAGTCTTTATGAACTCATTCAACCCCATGTCTGAGTTATGTGGTCAACTATTTCATCTAGTCCAGGTTTAAGTCACAGAACATGAAATATCATATGATAAACCTGAATAGTACAAAGGCCTCACTTTAAATACTGTACAGTATTTAAAGTATAAGTATTTAAAGTGAGGCCTTCGTGCTAATCAGGTTTATCATTCGATATATATACACATACAATGAACAAATTCACAAGGGCCGTGACGAGGATTCGAACCTGCTTCCGAGAGCATCCATGCATCATTTGATGCATCACACTATTGTGATTTCTGTGTGTATACACATACATATGTGCTGTTTGCATATAATCTAATCAAATATTTTTCATATGTTTGATAAATGATGGTTGGATGGGGACAAGAAACCAGCTGGAGGCCAGCAAAAGGTCTCCCCATTTATCCCGAGTATTTATTTCCAACTGAATTTTGAACTGAAGTACCTCGTACTGTAATGTGTTGGCATTTATGGCTTTGACGGGTAGGCGATTCCATGGACTTATAGCCCTATGGGTAAAAAAGCCTTTTCTATTCTCTGTCCTACAGGATATTGTGGTTTGTTAAGCTTAAAGCTATTGCATTTAATTACATCTTATTGTGATTATAGAGCTACTCATTTTGCCCATATTTTGAGTTCTACAACTATTCATACAGTATTTGTATTTATCATTTTTACTGTTATGGACAGGAATGCAACCCACAACAATTGCCTTACTCCTATTTTACTGCTTAGGGAACAGTTGAATCAGGTGAAAGGAAATGTTATCAACCATTGCTCTCCTACAAAATGGATTAAACCCAAATCCCCACGATGTGAGGCGAGGATGTAGACTACCATGCCAGAAGACTATTTCATGTGCATATTAAATGAAATTTTGATGAATACCTATTGTAATTTGATTAATACAAATCCCATACTACTTGAGTCAGACATGCTGATTTGAATTCAGTGTAAAATAGATTATGACATAACACTTTCATTGCCTGATGCCGCATATTCTGTCACGGAACCAAAATATGGAGTATGTGGGCTGACCCAATAGATGTCAATAATTTAAACATTTGTAGAAGTTCCATTTATTGTCCGAAAACTATGGGACTTGTTTTAAATAACTTGTTTACCTGAATAAACATTATTTATTTATATTATTTATTATTTATAAAATGTGTGCCAACTTCTGCCCAGTCTCTGCATATCCCACGTGACATCCTGACCCCACCGTGTGTGCGCTCACCCATGCTGGAGGCTCACTGTTTTCATGACCTCGCTCGTACCATGCTCGTGACCATGCTTGTGACAGTCGCGGCCTCCCCTTGAGTAAAAAAATTTCCCCATTCTGGTTATTTTATCTCAGGTATTTATTGTTACCGGCTTTATAAACACTGCAAATTGACTTCCAGATGGATATTGATCAAGAACAGAGCCAATCCATGAAAAAAGCCTTGAAAGAAACACGTATGAGGGAAAGTTATTAAATTTTCGTCGAAAGTATAGAAAAGCGAGACTTATATGTTCTTATATACAAATATCTCTTTATAGCATTCTATTGTGAACAATTTGATACCAAATTGAACAACGTAGCACAGAAATTGAGGTTAGAAAGCTGAAAAGAGTATAAACATTTTTGTGTGGTGGTGAGCTCTCAGGCTATCTTGTGGTGCGCAGCAGGTCTAAAGTATAGGAAAGTGAGACTTATATGTTCTTATATGCACATTTATTTATTTATTTTTATTTATTTATATATACACAAGAAGGTACAACGGTTTATGAGAGTACATAGCATTGATGTTTATATTCTTGTAAAGCCACTAACAAGCATAGCTTTTCGGGCAGATAATTTTTTAGAGAATTCTATTGCAAACAATTTAATACCAATTTAATGACGTAGCACAAAATTGATGTCAGAAAACTAAAAAAGAGTATATACATTTGTGGGTGGTGGTGAATTAGCGCACACTGCTCGGCTACCTTGAGGTGCACTGTTGGTCGCCCGTCGGGGCAACGAAAGTGTTATGAGTTAAAAGCTTTTTATGTACAATACTACTGTACCAAATAAAACCAGAAATGTTTAAGAAATTTTTTTTAAAAAACTTACCTGAAGTGGCTCTCTCTGATGCCACTTCTGTAGTCGTTACAGAGGTGGTTGTAGGTGAGGGCTTTCTGAGAGCTCGAAGGCCAAATAGAGGTCTACCAGAAGAGTCTTAGGCACATATTCTTCCTTCTTGGGCTCTTCTGGCTCTGAGTATGGCTCTGGCTCCTCCACAGTTTTTGGCTCCTCATCACAGGGTTCTGCCTGCTCCTCTCTGGGAGTACTCACACCTGTAACAGATACATGTATGTAGATTCAGCTGGATACAAACTAAATAAATTTAGATTCAGAAAAGACCTGGATAAATACGGGTTTGGAAACTGGTTGTTGAATTATGGAACAAATTACTGGTTAGTGTAATAGATGTGGAATCACTGTGGAGTATTTCAAGCATAGGTTAGACACATATGTGAGTTTGGGAACATATAAATAGGCAGTGGTGGCTTGTGGCAAGATAGAATGGGGGGGGGGGGGAGTGAACCACAATATTGTACAGCATGAAACCTCAATGTTTGTCTTGCTTTAATCAAAATTTTCAGAATTCCATTATAAATATATACTGATAATAAAATATAAAGACCCATTCTCATGACACATTTGTTAATTGCTTATTATTCTAGTGTGAGGTTGATAACGAGTCATACACGTGGCAGTGAAAATCTGGGGAAAATGCAGCTCCGCAACTCCTATGGGCAGGCTGCCCCTGTAAATAGGAGCGGTCTTGTATGGGCCAACAGGCCTTGTGCAGTTTCATGTATTTTGTATGTTCTTATGAACCAGAGATGTTCTTGTCTGAATTATACAAACATTCAGACAGGAGAAGGAATGTGGCTTTACAACTGTAAATTGAGTTTAGCTGCTAAAAAATGTATGTTTAATCAAAATGGAAAACATTCTAATAAAATAATTCCCATTATCAGGAGACAGGATATTTATTCTGCAGTTTTATAGAAAGATTCAACTATAACCATTTATTAGTAGAGATCTGATTACAAAAATGTTACCCATTCATGATATGTACTTCATTGTATTCATCAATTATATTTAATTTCATATTAAGTATTTAATATTACTGTAGTTATTTGTAATATTATTTTTAAATATTTAATTATTATTCACATTCAAACAGGAAGCCTGTACAGTATTTAGGCTTACTGAGGGCTCCACCCCCTCGCCCCAGGCCAACTACAGTGCTGACCTCAAGGCTGGATCTTGGGGGCATAGGGCACTTCAAAGATCCCTCGATGTAAGTCTAACAGGTATATATACACTGGCTGCCTGTATCGACACAATGAATTAATAAGACGACTTTATTGAATGACCAAACTGTACATACAGTACTGTGTATTAAATGAACAAATCCACAAGGGCCGTGACGAGGATTCGAACCTGCTTCCGAGAGTATCCCAGATGCTGCCTTAATCGACTGAGCTATGACATGGTTAAAAGGAGTTGAAACCAAAGTTCTACTGAACTTGCTGGATCCTGCAGCCTCTCCGAGGCACAAACCAGGGTTTTAGAGGCACAGGTTCGAATCCTCATCACGGCCCTTGTGGATTTGTTCATTTGATGCATCACGCAATTGTGATTTCTGTGTGTACTATGTATTAAATTGAGGACATCCACACTTGTTAGTTGTAAGACTTGAAATGTTGCACATAATTTATGGCTTTGTATAAAACAAAATGATAAATTATGTATGTACAGTATACAATGCAATATAACCAACGGATGTTGGTTTGGTATAAAGAAATATTATTATTACGTTATAATTTAAACCTTGTCTGCGATATACTGTATATATTGTTCATGTGCATACAGAGAGTCTCCGAGTTATTACATGTAGTGGGCGGTGATCGTCTCTTCAGAGCTCTAAGGCCAAACAGTGGCAAGCCATTCTCATCTGTGGGTCCCACACCATAAGCACTGATAATCTTGTCCACATCTGTCTGTTCTGCTGCGGGTTTAGACGGAGTGCGGCTTTGCCCTTTCTGATACCTCAGTGGCTCTGAGTACGGCTCGTCCGATGGTGCTGAGTAAGAAAGAGATGATAATAAATCATAACACAGTGTTGTGTACTTTAGTTTGTACTTTCTACATACGATATAGCACTACATATTTCTTATGCAACATCATAAAGTACAAGAGGCAATGAAAATTACAAAAGTGTGACACTAAGTAATAGCTCAAAATCAAAGTTTCATCAGACTTTTCTAATAGTGTGTAAAATGACAGATAAAAATGAACATCTTACCAGTTTTTGTTGGCTGAGTTTGTCTCTTTTCAGGTTTGCTGGATTCTGGAATCCTAGAAGAAGACACATATTTCTTTGGCTCTTCAGGTTTGGAATATCGGCCAAATTTCCTGGGTTCCTCAGGCTTCAGCTGTCTCTCTGACTCCTTGGGTTCATCAGGCTGCTTATACTTCTCTGGTTCATCTTCAGGATATTTCCTGGTGTATCTAGGTCTCTCTGGCTCCCTGGGTTCTTCAGGCTGCTTATACTTCTCTGGTTCATCTTCAGGATATTTCCTGGTGTATCTAGGTCTCTCTGACTCCTTGGGTTCTTCAGGCTGCTTATACGTCTCTGGTTCATCTTCAGGATATTTCCTGGTGTATCTAGGTCTCTCTGACTCCTTGGGTTCTTCAGGCTGCTTATACTTCTCTGGTTCATCTTCGGGATATTTCCTGGTGTATCTAGGTCTCTCTGACTCCTTGGGTTCTTCAGGCTGCTTATACTTCTCTGGTTCATCTTCAGGATATTTCCTGGTGTATCTAGGTCTCTCTGGCTCCCTGGGTTCTTCAGGCTGCTTATACTTCTCTGGTTCATCTTCAGGATATTTCCTGGTGTATCTAGGTCTCTCTGACTCCCTGGGTTCTTCAGGCTGCTTATACTTCTCTGGTTCATCTTCAGGATATTTCCTGGTGTATCTAGGTCTCTCTGACTCCCTGGGTTCTTCAGGCTGCTTATACGTCTCTGGTTCATCTTCAGGATATTTCCTAGTTGATCTAGGTTTCTCCTTTTCTGAAGGTGCAGGAACAGGAGAATCATCCTCCGGATGTAGTGAGGCTGGTAAGGTCAAAAACAAGATTAAAACCTTGTACTTGATGTAACTTTACATTTATGAGTAATGCTTAAAATTTCAGACATTTTACTGTATTGGAGTTTTAAAGTACAGATACTATATATCTTTTGATTATTTTAAGTTAATTGATATTAATTATCCATAATGTTATGAAACTGTTAATAAACAGAATATGTAAAACTAATAAATAATAAGTTAGTATTGTCACAGATGCAGCAAGAAGGCTTGTGTTTTATTACCTTGCAGAAGAAATAGTAAAGATTAAGGAAATGTTAGATTAAGGACCTGCCTGAAACGCTATGTGTGTTAGTAGTTTTGCAAGAATGTAACAACACTAATGTTATGTTCTCTCACAAACCCAATGTACCTTCTTGTATATAAATAAATAAATAAACTAAATAAGAGATAATGCACAACAATGCAGGTAACACCATTATCCCTACAAAAGGAAATTAAACGTGAAATCAGAGGTTAATAGTAGTAGTAGGAAGTCATAATAGTAGTAGTAGGAAGTCATAATAGTAGTAGTAGGAAGTCATAATAGTAGTAGTAGGAAGTCATAATAGTAGTAGTAGCAAGTCATAATAGTAGTAGTAGCAAGTCATAATAGTAGTAGTAGGAAGTCATAGTTTCCTATCTTGTGTTTCAAGCTCTCAGTGTAGCTTGTTCTACTCGCTCACCCATTATTAGTACTTTACACTGGCGAAGCTTAGTTTTATCACCTCTGTCAATCTATTTTGTAGTTATATCTTGATTTAACATTTTGCTACAATGTACCTATTTATCTTACCAGATCTGTTAAATTAAGGACCTGCCCGAAACGCTATGCATGTTAGTGGCTTTGCTACAATGTAAAAATACCAATATCATGTAATCTCACCAATCCATTGTACCTTCTTGTAAATAAACAAATACATCAATAAAAGTGTACTGCCTCAGGTATTTACCAACATTAAAATCTCAACTGTTAGTCTAGTTTGAAACCAGTGTTAAATTAGACTGAGGAGATGAGAACAAAAGGAGAAAGGCATTCAAGCAGGTACAATCCTTTATTACCATGCAGTACGGCATCCACAATCACCAAGAGAGGCACATGTTAGCTAGGTTTGTCATGCAGTCTCATGTCATATATTATTTTTTCTTCTGTTTAATGATCAAATCTAGTCCTACACATTGAATGCAAGTTGTCTATCTTTCAGTCACTAAAATGGGTGAGGATGAAGATATCAAAGTGCCTCCTTGAGTTTGATATTATCCCTCATTAGAGGCTGTTTTCAGGAGTAATGAGTATTTCCTGCCCGAAACGCTTTGCGTAATAATGGCTTTAGGCATTGTATGTACTAGCTCTATCTATAAATCTATCAATTTTTGTATCACCTCATGTATGTATGTACTTTACCTGAATAAACATTTGAATTTGAATTTCAATTTGAATTAGTAATTGAAATTGTTGTGACACTTGGATGTGTCATAACCCAAATGAGAGAACACTCCAATTCATGATTCCAAAAACATTATTCTCTCACTGAATACCTTCATAAACTATGCCTTACTAATGCATGCAGTCATGCATAATCTAAACTAAGTACACAACCCAGATATGATTCTAATCTACTGTATTTGCATTAGGTTCGTACATTCATACTCATACCACAGGCATAGCTTTCTCCCCTATTGCACCCAGAGGTCCCCCTCAACTCTACACGGCTACTGCTCCGTCATGGTGGTCGCACTGTGAGGTACTCACACTGGAATAATTTGATCTTATGTGTGATTCCTTTTACTCCCACCATAGGGTTGCCATCTCTATCTCTCACAGGAGACAAGACAAACCCATTTGAGTCAGTATATGAATTTTGCCTCTTGAAAGGACGTTTGAGATCTAGGGTTCCCTCACTGGTAGAGACACCTGAGAATGTGGTATCCGCATCATCGGAGACAGTGAGGGAGATCTTGAGGTTGGAGGAGGTGCTTATGGAGGACAGTTTGTTGATGTGGGTCAGGACAGACAGCGAAGAGAGTGCTAACATGGGCCAAAACTTGTGTGTTAAAATGTTAGCGTGAGAAATTTTTATTTTATTT
Source organism: Procambarus virginalis (assembly GCA_020271785.1). NCBI lineage: Eukaryota > Metazoa > Arthropoda > Malacostraca > Decapoda > Cambaridae > Procambarus > Procambarus virginalis. The sequence goes on along the minus strand of WNGS01163947.1, from coordinate 19,186,408 downwards.
TATGTGGACAGTGTTCATGTTTTGGAAACAAAATATAGCAAACAATCAAGATTTTGGTTAACATCCATAGAGTCCTTTGGTAAAAAAAAAAAAAAAATCTGCATGTTGTTTTGGATTGATAGCCTTCATCTGATAAAGGAAAAATAAAACAATAACTCAATGATGGTTAAATAAGCTTAGTAATTTAATGATGATTAAGTAAGCTTATTCATACAGTATTAGCATAAATGACTAAGCTGTTAAATATAAGCAGACTGAGCCTCTCAAAAAATAAGACATACTAATAACATAAATTAGAATGATTATAAAACTTACATTTTGAGAGAGGTTTTTGTTGGGTGTCATCGAGACTTGAGTCCTCTGTATCTTTAGGTTTGGTTGCTCTTTGCTCCGTAGGACGTCTTGGTTGAGATGAGACTGTAGTAGTGGACGGCTTCGATGGGGATGCCCAAGATGAGGGGGTGAATGTCGTGGTAGTGCGGCTTCCTGGGCGCTTAGCTATTCTCAACTGTCCTCGAATTATACGACGCTCTTCATATGTTTCTGCTTTCTCCAACTGTAAATTAATTTTTTTATCGGTCTTGTGTAAACAATACCATTAAAAATCAGATGTTTTATATTAATTCATGTGATTAAACACAGGTAACATTTAATAAAAATAAATAAGATATTAACAAAACATATTGTAACTGGGAAAAAGCTTACCATATTTTCGAGAATTGTAACATCAAAAATGGTCTCAATGGAAGAGAGGTACTGAGGGAGGCTGTCTCGGGAAACCTCTAAGTCTTCTATCAACTTTTTGTTACTACTTGTACGCTCAATGCGCCGAATTTTGTTGGTGTTGATTCCACTGTCAATTGGTCGTCCTGTGATGAACCTGGTTGGGGAGCCCTCCTTGGAAAATGGTGCAGGAGATGGTTCCTTGCTACGAGGTGTGGGGGATCCTTCCTTGCTGTGAGAGAGTGATGGACTCTCTCTTGAATAGGGTGAAGGGGACCGGTCTTTCTTCAAAGGCTTTATAGTATCTCTTTCTACAGGAATAATTTCATCCTCAAAAGATGGTTCTTGTTTTGTCGATTCCCTACGTACCTCCGTCGTACGAGTATGGCTAGTTGTGGCCATAGCATTCATCACAAGCTTGCTGGACGTCATTTTGATGTCATCTTCTACTGGTTCTGGAGCAGTCTTTTCTACTGGTTCTGGAGCAGTCTTTTCCACTGGTTCATCTGAATCACCTTCGCCTAGTGGGTGGAAGTATTTGGGCACTATAACTGGTTCCCTGACAGGCTTTCGGTCCTCTGGTTTCTTAGGTGTTTCTTCTTTCTTGACTGATGATTTAAATAAAGGCTTCCTTATGGGTGCTGGAATAGAGTCTTGTTTTGGCTGTTCAAACATTGACCTCTTTGAGAATACAGATTCTTTCATCTCATAAGATGGCTTTCGTGTAGGCTTGTCTTTCTTGGTATCAGGCTGAGAAAGTCTGGCATTAAAGACAGATCTTCTAGCTGCAACTTCTGATGTGGTAATATTTTTCTCATTCTTCTCTGTAATTATTCGAGAAGTAACAGACTTTTCATAATCAGCCAGTTTTGCAGGCATTTCTTCTGTTTTCTTTGGTAATTTTCTGACATCTTCTGGAACTTCTTGGGTAGATGGCATCAACTCTTCTGTTGTTTCTTCAGGAACTCCATTTTCCTTCTCTTCACTGTCACTAGAGAAATAACTTTCTTCATCAGGAAGTTTTTCATATGGTTTTTCTTCCTTTGGCTTCACAATTGCTTCTTCACTGGGTTTTCGCTCAAATGGCTTTCTTTTCTCTATTTTTTGGTCATCATCAGGCTTCACAGCAGACAGCTTAGGCTCACTTGGTTTCTTTTCAAAAGAGTTCCGCTTCTCTGTCAGCCATGGTCTGTCTCTCGTCGTTCTTCTCGTGTCTGGCTGTTTCTTCTTTGGGGCTTCATCCTTGGATGAGAGAGATTTATCACTTGGACGACTTTCCAAAGGCCTAGTTTTTCTTGGCTTACTAATCCCTTCTCTTACAGGCGATGATTCTTTAGGCTTCCTGCTGCTCTTGACAGGTTTTGCATCTTTAAATTCAGTATCGGACAACTCTTCAGGGTGCTCAGGTTGTTCTTCACATGCAGAATCAGATCGCTCCTCTTGAGAATCACGAGCATTATACTCAGATGGTTCTCGGACAATTGAGGGCCTGTGGATAGTGTGATATGGTAAATCTGGCTCACAGGACACATCTTCAATTACAGGGCCAAGTTCATCATCAACTGGGAGATATTTCATTTCCTCTGTCATTGGGGTTTCAGGGAGTGTGACCACAGGGTCCCTTGGCTCAGGAACAGAGAGTGATGATTTGGGTTTCTCTTTTGATTCAAAATCTGGAGAGCGGCTCTTGGGACTTCTCTCAGAAGGTTTGGTAGGACTTTTCCTGTCAGGAGTCCTAGAAGACAAAGGTTTTACTGGCTCCCGCTTGTCAGGTGACCTTGTTGTAGGAGCTTTTCTGGGAGTTTGTGAAAGTCTTGATGGTCGCACACTAGATCTTTCTGGTTCATTGACTTTCTCTACTGGCTTTCTAGTCCTTTGAGTCCTATCCTCAGGCCTCCTCTTAACATCTCCATTCAATTTTGGTTCTGCTGGTGTACGTCGAACATCACCATTAATTTTTGGCTTTCCTTCAGGAGAAGTTGTCTTCCTGACTGATGGAACAGTTGATCGTGGTGTTGTTTTCTGTGTCCTGGTTGGACTTACAGGTTCAGTTTCATTTGCTGCCCTGTGTGTCCTACAACAATTACGGCCAGTTGGTGTTACATCCCTTGGGGTTGAAACTCCTGATCTGTTCGGGGAGCGACCACGGTTAGGAGAGCTTGGCACTCGTTGTGGGGAAGTAGTGGCTTTTGGAACACGTTTTGTAGATTCTTTGGGTGTTATGGGTTCCCTCTGTGCAGGGATACGCCGAGTGGGAGAATCATCCTTTGATGGCAATTTTCTGGAAGTGGTAGGCACTCTTCGTGAGGGTTCATCAGTATCGGGCTTCTTTCTTGGACTTAACTCATGCTTTTTCCTTGGTTCTTCTGCTTTTTTCCTTGGCTTTTCTACAGTCTTCTTCAAGGCTGTGGGTGATTTTTTGGATACTTCAGGCTTCTTCTGTAGTGGCTCCTGAGGCTCTTCTTCTGATGGTGATGATATCTCTTCCTCTGGCTCTACTTCATCAGGTGAAATGTCTTCCTCTTGCTCATCTATATCTTCAGGTTCAAGCTGATCATCCTGTATGTAGCGGCGTTTTTCTTCCTCCTCAAGTTTCGCTATTTCCGTTTCTAAATCTTTAATATTCACATCCTTTGGTTCAGTAGCAATGACAGGATATTCCTGAGAAGCTTCCTCAGCCTGGTATGTTACTTTGCGTGTCTCCACATCCTCAACAGTTGCTTGATCCTTTTCGATACGCAACTTCACTTCAATTGATGCTTTATCATCTGAGAATGCAGGCAATAAATCTCTCTTTGCATCTTTATCTGGTTCCCGGGGTCGATCTTTGGGCTCAGATTTTCGAGGTGAGTATTTGAGAGGAGCACTTCCACCTGCACTTTTAGCTGCCTCTTCAAAGAACTTCTTTTTATTTAATGTATTTAGACGGTCAGGTTTGCTTGGCTTGTCTGTTGAATCTGGCTTTTTGCTGGAGGCCGGAGCAAATCGATTCTTTAGTGCTGAAACTGAACCATATGGAACATCATCCGGTTCATCATCTGGCTCCTCATTTGTTGTGTCTGGCTTTTTGCCTTGACGTGTAGTAGTACTGGGAGCAATGTGTGCAACTAAAGTGGATTTCATTACTGCCTTAGGAATTTCCCTCTCTCCTTCCTCAGTCATGAAAACATCCTTGGTATGAACCCTCTTGGTGATGTTATATTTTTCTCCTGTTGTTTTACTCTGCCGTGTCTCAATGATAACAGTGGTGGGTTTTCCATCATCGCCAATTTCCTCCTTCTTACGGGTGTAAACAATTTCATCATCGAGTGAGGGGAAGAAACCAACTTCCTCATCCTCCTTTCCTCCTTCAGGTTTGATGACTACATAGCTCATTTCTCGCTCAGGAACCAGGATGGGAGTGGACCGAAGCACAGTCTTTGTAGTGTACTCAGTGCCGTCTATCCGGCATCTAACCTCCACTACAGTCCTGACGATAGTACCGTCCTCCTCTTCATATTCATTTTCCTCAGAGCTCACCACCATGTCATCTGGGCTTCCTACTTGAACAACATCCTCGGGTTTCTGATGCCGTTCATTTCCACTATATGTTATATGAACTTGTGGACCAAATTTAGATGTTTTTTCTGTTCGTTCCACCGTATACTGCACACCATCAGACCTTCTACGTCTTTCAATAACAGTTTTAATGATGCAGCCATCTTCAGTTTCCTTCTCATCAACAGATTGGTCTACAAGTTCATCATTTTCAGTTCCCACAAACGTTACTGGAGCTGGTGAGCTGAAAGTCCTATGAATATTGTGTGTTGTATACACTGATCCATCAGGCCTCTGGTAGCGCTGAATAACTGTTTTAACCACAGTGCCATCGTCAGTCTCCTCTTCGGTAACATTTTCATCCAAAATCTCATCTTCTAGTGACCTTGGGTGGTGGGTCGGCTGTTGGTAAACTTTAGACATTCTGCGAAGTGTGTACTGAAGACCAGAAACACTGCTGCGTCGGCGCTCCGTCACGGCCTTGTAGTGGGTACCATCATTGAGTGTTTTCTCTTTCACTTCCTCCTGCAACACCTCATCATCGAGGTTGGCCACCTGCAAAACTGGTTCTGGCATCTTGGGAATCCTCATTATACGGTGGCGTAGGTATTCAGTGCCATCCTTTGCACGCCTTCGCTCAATTATAGTTTTTATCGTTGAGCCATCCTCCTTAACATCTTCTTTCACATCTTCATTAATAAGCTCATCATCAGCACTAACAGCAATGTTAGATGCTCCTGAACTACCAACAGGCATTTTCTTCACATCATCTTCTGTCCCCTGGAAACTGCGGAGAACATACTCAAATGAATACGTTGAACCATCCTTCCTGCGGCGAGTCTCCGTGACCACCTTGACAGTCATACCACTTTCATCTGTCTCCTCCTTCTCCTTCCTATTAACAACTTCATCATCATTTTGGATGGTTGGTAAACCCTTCTGCAGGTCTACTCCAGAGAGTGTCATTCTACGAGACCTGAATACTTGCCTGTGGGTGTACTCCTCACCCCCTTTGGTGCGACGTGTCTCAATCACCGTGCGAATGATTGAGCCATCATCTTTTCTCTCTTCTGTCTCTTTGGTGTCAATCACTTCATCATCATCTGATGGGGTAATCTGAGTACTCTTGACTTTAGACGTTTTATAAACCTTTTTAGTAGTGTATTCCATGCCACTGGGTTTACGCCTTGTCTCTGTAACTGTCTGGATTGTAATTCCATTTTCATCAGTTTCTTCAGTTTCATTAGTGGAGATAAGTTCATCCTCTTCGTTATAAGCAACGTCTTCAGGATGGTCATAGTCAAATATTTTCGAAGTCTTTAGAATGTTTTTAGTAGTATAGGTGATGCCATCAGGTCTGCACCGCGTTTCAGTGATAATTTTGATTTTATTGCCCTCCTTATCTTCTTCCTCCGCAACATTCCGCTCCAACACCTCATGGTCTGGGTTTCCAATAAGGATTTCATCAATCTCGCTCTCGGTATTGACCACTTTGGTTGACCTGGCCACACGACGAGCAGTACATTCGGTGCCATCCTTCTTGCGGCGCGTCTGCACCAGCATCTTTACAACGTTTCCAGAGTCATCTATACAGTCTTCCTCCTCTTCCATGATGATCTCATCATCATCACTAACACTAGCACGAAGGTAAGAATCAAGTTTATCTAACTCGGACATTATTGATGTTTCCATCTTGGATTCTATCTCTGCCAGTTTTGATTTCTTTGACGATGGTGCAATCTTGCTACCTGTCCTTGTGGGAGACTTGTTTGGTGAAGTAGGCGCTTCCTTTTGAGCACCTGTCCTGCGGGGCATGTTGCTCCTGCTTGAACTCTCTCCTGGAGTGCGTTTTGTGGGCGACGTTGGCGAAGCCTTTTCTCCGCCAGTACGTTTAGCTGAACTCAAGTCCAATTCCTTAGAAGTCTTCCTCTCACTAACTTTGCGAGATGATTCTTTCCGAACAGGTATTTCTGACTGTCTGGACCTGGAGTTCTTGTTGAGGTTGTTCTTTCATCCCTCGAAGATTTTCTGGAGGAGGATGTCTTTGATGTGGATGTTTGAAGAGATTGTGTCACATTTTCAGTCTCAGTTCTGAGTGCTGCCTCATCATCTGAGGTGAGGCGACCCTCATTGGCAGACGTTTCATCCTCAGCTGAAGACCTACGCTCTCTCATGATGCGTGTGGGCGACACGGAATCCCGAACTTCCTTGTTCTTCATGGAGAGATACCCTTCACCAGCCAGTGCATTAGACTGAATAGAATAAGTAGACTTTGTGATGGACACCACTGCATCACCCTCACTGTTGACCTCACTGTCGGATAGCTCCCCGATGATGCGCTGGAACCTGGTGGCCCGATCGTCACTAGCCTTGCGGATACGTTCTTGAATGATGTCGTCTGGCTCGAGGCCCTCCAAGTTGACGGTGTCCACTCCACGCATTGTGAGTCCACCTAGACGGATGTTCTGTGTTGAGATCGAATCGGTTACGGCTGAATCCCCATCCACATGCATTGTCACCTGCATGTCAGAATAAAATAATAATTAAGATATAAAGTATTTGTGAAAATTACTAAATGAAATTTATTAAATTTTTTAATAAAACTAGTCTTGTTTCATTTGTTAATGCATGTACATAATATACAATGCATATATGGTAATTTAAACATGGCAAATTTATATTACATTGCTATAAATAAATATAAAACTCAAATACCTAGAACAATACTTTTTGTTTGTAGAACAGTAAGCTGGGTATAGACCTATGTGTGTTTCAAGATTTTAGATAACAAATAATATTTATTTAAAAGCACACACACAACACAACACACAACACACACACACACACACACACACACACACACCACATACACAAAAACAGGAGATAACAGGAATGTGCCAAGGGAAGTGAAAAAATTGGATGAGAAAAAGTTGCCCTAGTGTTTACAGTGCAGAGAACAGCATTCAAGATGGCCGCCGGTGGCAAGAGGAAATACACAACAGAGCTTGATTTTGATGGTTTCAGTGAAGAAAGCATTGAGATAACCAGTCTATACAACAAGTTGGCAAAATTAGATACTATAGTGACCTCTCATAGAGATTAATTAGTAAATTGAAAGAAAGTAATGACCATTTAAATAGCAAAGTTGTATGTCTTGAGGGTGTAGTGAAAGACCTGTGCAAGGATAAGATTAATTGGAAACAAATTGCAAAGCCATGGAAGAAGAAAATAGTCTCTTAAAAATAGCTTTGGAAGAAGTTAAAGTAAATTTAAACACAAATGACTACAATAGGTTAGGCAAGGAAATTCAACAGGAGAAACAGCTTTTGTCAGCACAGATGGAGGAAGTTGCACAGGGAATAGAACAGTGCAAGAAAGATATGCAACTCACTTATGCGCAAGTGGCCAAGGACAAGGAAAAAATAGAAGAAGCAGTAAAAGAAGTCAAACACTGCAGCAACCAAGATAAAACAAACATTAGGCTAGAAGTGAGAAAAGAATTGGCATCTAACCCAAAGTTGGTGCAAAACACAGTTGATCGGAGTAAGTCCCTGATCATTTTTGGATGCAAAGAAAAGGAGATAACATCTAGGTCAGAAAGAGCTGTAGAAGAAGCAAAAGTAGTAGATAAAATTGTTGGCCTCGTGGAAGGTCTTACAACCAAAGAGAATGTGTGCGACTACAGGAGAATAGGCAGATATGTAAAAGGGAAAGATCGACCTTTGAGGATCACCCTAAACGGTGCCAAACAGATGGAAGAAGTACTAAGGAATGCCAGAAAATTACAAAGCGTGAGGATGGGAAAGGGTGGTCGTTAAGACGAGATCTTTCAAAAGAAGATAGAGAAGCTGAAACTGAACCTCGCCGAGGCAAAACGTTTAAATGAGAGCAGGAATGAAGAAGAAATCAATTCTTTTTTCTACAAAGTGATAGGGGTAGGCAGACCAGTAAAGTGGTACATAAAAGCAAACCAACAAAATCATTAGAGAAAGGGGGAGTGAAAAATAAGAAGATGGGAACAAGTTCCTGAAGATTGCATACACCAACATAGATGGAGTAAGGTCAAAGATACTGGAGTTAAGTGATATAATACAGCTGCAGACACCAGACATTGTTGCACTCACGGAGACAAAACTTGAAGATGTTATTTTAAATGAGGTCATATTCCCAAGGGGCTACTCAATTTGGAGACGGGACAGAAAAATTAGGAAAGGCGGTGGCGTTGCTGTGCTGGTGAAAGAACACCTAAAGGTGAACGAAATAATGACTACCAATCCACAAGAAGTTGACATAATAGCACTAGAGATCTGCCATGAGGATGATAAACTAGTGATCATAAATGCATATAGTCCACCGCTAAGCAGCACATGGTCAAAGGAGGAGCTAGATAGTAAACGAGAAGGTCTTATAACGATAATGAGAGAGATCATAGCGAGAGCGGATAACGATAGTTCACGACTGTTGATAGTCGGCGACTTCAACTTGAAATCCATAGACTGGGAAGCATATGAAGCTAAAACAGAAGATTTCTGGACCTGTAAATTTGTAGACCTCATCCTGGAAACATTCTTGTATCAACATGTTAAACAAGCTACGAGGATGAGGGAAGGTGACGTTCCCTCCATGCTAGATTTGATATTTACCAGGAAGGAGGAAGAAATATTTGACATTCAGTACCTTCCTCCCTTGGGTAAAAGTGACCATGTCTTTTGGGGATAAAGTATGCAATGCGTTATAATCTGGAAGAAAATATGATGGTCGATGCAATTGAAAAACCTGACTTTAGGAGAGGACATTATGGCAACCTTAGAAAATTTTTTAGGGAGTATAATTGGACAGACTTGTTGCTAGGCAAGGAAGTGAATGAGATGTATGTCAAGTTTTGTGAAATATATGATAAAGGCACAAAAAAATTTATACCAAAACAGAGAAGCAGAACTAGGAAACAGGATTGGTTCGACAGAAAGTGCGAGAGGGCCAGAGACCAAAAGACACAAAAATGGAATCAATACAGGAAGAGGCCAAACCCCAATCATACCAGCGATACAAAGATGCGAGAAACAACTACACGGCAGTGAGGAGAGAGGCAGAAAGAAATTTTGAAAAAGGGATTGCAGACAAATGTAAAACAGAACCAGGTCTATTCTATAAATTCATAAACAACAAATTGCAGGTAAAGGATAATATTCAGAGGTTGAAAATGGGAAATAGATTCACGGAAAATGAAAAGGAAATGTGTGAAACATTAAACGAAAAGTTCCAAAGTGTGTTTGTACAAAATGAAATCTTCAGGGAACCAGATACAATAAGAATTCCAGAGAACAACATAGAGCACATAGAGGTGTCTAGAGACGAAGTGGAAAAAATGCTCAAGAGCTAAATAAGAACAAAGCAGTTGGTCCAGATGGAGTTTCACCATGGGTTCTGAGAGAATGTGCACCTGAGCTCAGCATCCTCTTCAACTGATCTTTCAGGCATCCCTGTTTACAGGAGTTGTAGCTGATGTGTGGAAAAAGGCTAACATAGTTCCAATTTACAAGAGTGGAAGCAGGGAAGACCCCTTAATTATAGACCGGTATCATTGACAAGTGTAATAGTCAAAATATTGGAAAAAATAATTAAAACTAAATGGGTAGCACACCTGGAGAGAAATGATATAATATCAGACAGACAGTATGGTTTTCGATCTGGTAGATCCTGTGTATCGAATTTACTCAGTTTTATGATCGAGCAACAGAGATATTACAGGAAAGAGATGGTTGGGCTGACTGCATCTATCTGGACCTAAAAAAGGCTTTCGACAGAGTTCCACATAAGAGGTTGTTCTGGAAACTGGAAAATATTGGAGGAGTGACAGGTACGCTTCTAACATGGATGAAAACTTTCTGACTGATAGAAAAATGAGGGCTGTGATCAGAGGCAATGTATCGGACTGGAGAAATGTCACAAGTGGAGTACCACAGGGTTCAGTTCTTGCACCAGTGATGTTTATTGTCTACATAAATGATCTACCAGTTGGTATACAGAATTATATGAACATGTTTGCTGATGATGCTAAGATAATAGGAAGGATAAGAAATTAGATGATTGTCATGCCCTTCAAGAAGACCTGGATAAAATAAGTATATGGAGCACACTTGGCAAATGGAATTTAATGTTAATAAATGTCATGTTATGGAATGTGGAATAGGAGAACATAGACCCCACACAACCTATATATTATGTGAGAAATCTTTAAAGAACTCTGATAAAGAAAGAGATCTAGGGGTGGTTCTAGATAGAAAACTATCACCTGAAGACCACATAAAGAATATTGTGCAAGGAGCCTATGCTATGCTTTCTAACTTCAGAATTGCTTTTAAATACATGGATGGGGATATACTAAAGAAATTGTTCATGACTTTTGTTAGGCCAAAGCTAGAATATGCAGCTGTTGTTGGTGCCCATATCTTAAGAAGCACATCAACAAACTGGAAAAGGTGCAAAGACATGCTACTAAGTGGCTCCCAGAACTGAAGGGTAAGAGCTACGAGGAAGGTTAGAAGCATTAAATATGCCAAAACTAGAAGACAGAAGAAAAAGAGGTGATATGATCACTACATACAAAATAGTAACAGGAATTGATAAAATCGACAGGAAAGATTTCCTGAGACCTGGAACTTCAAGAACAAGAGGTCATAGATATAAACTGGCTAAACACAGATGCCGAAGAAATATAAGAAAATTCACTTTCGCAAACAGAGTGGTAGACGGTTGGAACAAGTTGGGGGAGAAGGTGGTGGAGGCCAAGACCGTCAGTAGTTTCAAAGCGTTATATGACAAAGAGTGCTGGGAAGACGGGACACCACGAGCGTAGCTCTCATCCTGTAACTACACTTAGGTAATTACACTTAGGTAATTA
>WNGS01163947.1:19138648-19159103 GCA_020271785.1 Procambarus virginalis | reverse complement strand
GCTTGCCTGGCATTCTCTTTGTGGTCTCTGGTTCATCATCACCTGGCCTGCCTGGTCTCCTCTTTGTGGTCTCTGGTTCCTCTTCACCTGGCTTGCCTGTCTCCTCTTTGTGGTCTCTGGCCCATCACCTGGTCTCCTCTTTATGGTTTCTGGCTCATCCACCTGGTCTCCTCTTATTCCCTCTGGCTCATCACCAGGTCTCCTCTTTATGGTCTCTGGCTCATCACAGGTCTCCTCTTTATGGTCTCTGCTCATCACCAGTCTCCTCTTAATTCCCTCTGGCTCATCACCAGGTCTCCTCTTTATGGTCTCTGGCTCATCACCAGGTCTCCTCTTTATTGGTCTTGGCTCATCACCAGGTCTCCTCTTTATGGTCTCCGGCTTTCACCAGGTCTCATCTTTATGGTCTCCGGCTTATCACCAGGTCTCCTCTTATTCCCTCTGGCTCATCACCAGGTCTCCTCTTTATGGTCTCTGGCTCATCACCTGGTCTCCTCTTTATGGTCTCTGGCTCATCACCTGGTCTCCTCTTTACAGTCTCTGGCTCACACCAGGTCTCCTCTTTATGGTCTCTGGCTCATCACCAGGTCTCCTCTTTATGGTCTCTGGCTCATCACCTGGTCTCCTCTTTACAGTCTCTGGCTCATCACCAGGTCTCCTCTTTATGGTCTCTGGCTCCTCACCAGGTCTCCTCTTTATGGTCTCTGGCTCATCACCGGTCGTCTCTTTACAGTTTCTGGCTCATCACCAGTCTCCTCTTTATGGTCTCTGGCTTATCACCAGTCTCCTCTTTATGGTCTCTGGCTCATCACCAGGTCTTCTCGTTATGGTCTCTGGCTCATCACCAGGTCTCCTCTTAATTACCTCTGGCTCATCATCTGGTCTCCTCTTTATTTCCTCTGGCTCATCACCTGGTCTCCTCTTTGTGGTCTCTGGTTCTTCATCACCTGGCCTGCCTGGTCTGCTCTTTGTGGTCTCTGGTTCTTCTTCACCTGGCCTGCCTGGTCTCCTCTTTGTGGTCTCTGGTTTCTCTTCACCTGGCCTGCCTGGTCTCCTCCTTGTGGTCTCTGGTTCCTCTTCACCTGGCCTGCCTGGTCTCCTCTTTGTGGTCTCTGGTTCATCATCTCCTGACCTGCCTGGTCTCCTCTCTGTGGTCTCTGGTTCCTCTTCACCTGGCCTGCCTGGTCTCCTCTTTGTGGTCTCTGGTTCATCTTCACCTGGCCTGCCTGGTCTCCTCTTTGTGGTCTCTGGTTCATCATCTCCTGGCCTGCCTGGTCTCCTCTTTGTGGTCTCTGGTTTCTCTTCACCTGGCCTGCCTGGTCTCCTCTTTGTGGTCTCTGGTTCCTCTTCATCTGGCCTGCCTGGTCTCCTCTTTGTGGTCTCTGGTTCATCATCTCCTGGCCTGCCTGGTCTCCTCTTTGTGGTCTCTGGTTTCTCTTCACCTGGCCTGCCTGGTCTCCTCTTTGTGGTCTCTGGTTCCTCTTCATCTGGCCTGCCTGGTCTCCTCTTTGTGGTCTCTGGTTCCTCTTCATCTGGCCTGCCTGGTCTCCTCTTTGTGGTCTCTGGTTCATCATCTCCTGGCCTGCCTGGTCTCCTCTTTGTGGTCTCTGGTTCATCATCACCTGGCCTGCCTGGTCTCCTCTTTGTGGTCTCTGGTTCCTCTTCACCTAGCCTGCCTGGTCTCCTCTTTGTGGTCTCTGGTTCCTCTTCACCTGGCCTTCCTGGTCTCCTCTTTGTGGTCTCTGGTTCATCTTCACCTGGCCTGCCTGGTCTCCTCTCTGTGGTCTCTGGTTCATCTTCACCTGGCCTGCCTGGTCTCCTCTTTGTGGTCTCTGGTTTCTCTTCACCTGGCCTGCCTGGTCTCCTCTTTGTGGTCTCTGGTTCCTCTTCACCTGGCCTGCCTGGTCTCCTCTTTGTGGTCTCTGGTTCATCATCTCCTGGCCTGCCTGGTCTCCTCTTTGTGGTCTCTGGTTCATCATTTCCTGGCCTGCCTGGTCTCCTCTTTGTGGTCTCTGGTTCATCATCTCCTGGCCTGCCTGGTCTCCTCTTTGTGGTCTCTGGTTCATCATCTCCTGGCCTGCCTGGTCTCCTCTTTGTGGTCTCTGGTTCATCATCTCTTGGCCTGCCTGATCTCCTCTTTGTGGTCTCTGGTTCATCATCACCTGGCCTGCCTGGTCTCCTCTTTGTGGTCTCTGGTTCCTCTTCACCTGGCCTGCCTGGTCTCCTCTTTGTGGTCTCTGGCTCATCACCTGGTCTCCTCATTATGGTCTCTGGCTCATCACCAGGTCTCCTCTTTATGGTCTCTGGCTTATCACCAGGTCTCCTCTTAATTCCCTCTGGCTCATCACCAGGTCTCCTCTTTATGGTCTCTGGCTCATCACCAGGTCTCCTCTTTATGGTCTCTGGCTCATCACCAGGCCTCCTCTTTATGGTCTCTGGCTCATCACCTGGTCTCGTCTTTATGGTCTCTGGCTCATCACCAGGTCTCCTCTTTATTCCCTCTGGCTCATCACCTGGTCTCCTCTTTATGGTCTCTGGCTCATCACCTGGTCTCCTCTTTATTCCCTCTGGCTCATCACCAGGTCTCCTCTTTATTGTCTCTGGCTCATCACCTGGTCTCCTTTTTATTCCCTCTGGCTCATCACCTGGTCTCCTCTTTATGGTCTCTGGCTCATCACCTGGTCTCCTCTTTATGGTCTCTGGCTCATCACCAGGTCTCCTCTTTATGGTCTCTGGCTCATCACCAGGTCTCCTCTTTATGGTCCCTGGCTCATCACCAGGTCTCCTCTTTATGGTCTCTGGCTCATCACCAGGTCTCCTCTTTATGGTCTCTGGCTCATCACCAGGTCTCCTCTTTATGGTCTCTGGCTCATCACCTGGTCTCCTCTTTATGGTATCTGGCTCATCACCAGGTCTCCTCTTTATGGTCTCTGGCTCATCACCTGGTCTCCTCTTTACAGTCCCTGGCTCATCACCTGGTCTCCTCTTTATGGTCTCTGGCTCATCACCTGGTCTCCTCTTTATGGTCTCTGGCTCATCACCAGGTCTCCTCTTTATGGTCTCTGGCTCATCACCAGGTCTCCTCTTTATGGTCTCTGGCTCATCACCTGGTCTCCTCTTTACAGTCCCTGGCTCATCACCTGGTCTCCTCTTTATGGTCTCTGGCTCATCACCTGGTCTCTTTATGGTCTCTGGCTCATCACCAGGTCTCCTCTTTATGGTCTCTGGCTCATCACCAGGTCTCCTCTTTATGGTCTCTGGCTCATCACCTGGTCTCCTCTTTACAGTCTCCGGCTCATCACCTGGTCTCCTCTTTACAGTCTCCGGCTCATCACCAGGTCTCCTCTTTATGGTCTCTGGCTCATCACCTGGTCTCCTCATGGTCTCTGGCTCATCACCTGGTCTCCTCTTTATGGTCTCTGGCTCATCACCTGGTCTCCTCTTTATGGTCTCTGGCTCATCACCAGGTCTCCTCTTTATGGTCTCTGGCTCATCACCTGGTCTCCTCTTTATTCCCTCTGGCTCATCACCAGGTCTCCTCTTTATGGTCTCTGGCTCATCACCAGGTCTCCTCTTTATGGTCTCTGGCTCATCACCAGGTCTCCTCTTTATGGTCTCTGGCTCATCACCAGGTCTCCTCTTTATGGTCTCTGGCTCATCACCTGGTCTCGTCTTTATGGTCTCTGGCTCATCACCAGGTCTCCTCTTTATGGTCTCTGGCTCATCACCAGGTCTCCTCTTTATTTTCTCTGGCTCATCACCAGGTCTCCTCTTTATGGTCTCTGGTTCATCACCAGGTCTCCTCTTTATGGTCTCTGGCTCATCACCAGGTCTCCTCTTTATGGTCTCTGGCTCATCACCAGGTCTCCTCTTTATGGTCTCTGGTTCATCACCAGGTCTCCTCTTTATGGTCTCTGGCTCATCACCAGGTCTCCTCTTTATGGTCTCTGGTTCATCACCAGGTCTCCTCTTTATGGTCTCTGGCTCATCACCAGGTCTCCTCTTTATGGTCTCTGGCTCATCACCTGGTCTCGTCTTTATGGTCTCTGGCTCATCACCAGGTCTCCTCTTTATGGTTTCTGGCTCATCACCAGGTCTCCTCTTTATGGTCTCTGGCTCATCACCAGGTCTCCTCTTTATGGTCTCTGGCTCATCACCAGGTCTCCTCTTTATGGTCTCTGGCTCATCACCAGGTCTCCTCTTTATGGTCTCTGGCTCATCACCAGGTCTCCTCTTTTGGGGTTTTAGTTGATCTCCCTTAGTCACATCTTTTATCTTGTCATCTGGTGTCCTCTTTATTGTTCCCGGTTTGTCAGCGAGAGGTTTACGGGTAGCATCTTCCGGCTTGCGTAACTCAGCCTTACCTTTCTCTCGCTTCTTCCTCGTTATTTCCTCTTCTCTATCAGGTCTACTTGGTTTCTTTGCTGTTAAGGACTGATCTTTAGGAATTCTGCCAACAATACGTTCTGGTTCATCTTTTCCTGGTTTTTCTCTTAACTTTTCTGTTTCTTTTCTCTTTTTCTTATTCAAATCCTTTACGTCTAGAGGCTTATGCGGAACATCTTTACACACTTTTATCTTCGGTGACTTCTTTCTCTTTTCTTTCTTTTCCGTGTCACTGGTATCCGAGTCACTAGTAGTAGATTCTTCACTACTTCTATATTCCTCATCTTCATAATAATAAATTTCTTCATGATGTGTGGAATCTTCCACTAAAGTATGAGAGACATCTTCTGTCATTTGGACTGTCATAGACGTCTCATATCTCCTTGATATTTCCGTGTCCACTTTGGTGAGCTCCACAATAGTAGGTTCTGTGGGCGTTTCCCTGCCAGGTCTGGTGCGTGTTTTGTTTGGTTCCTCGTCACCTGGCCTGCCTGGTCTCCTTTTTATCTCATCTGGTTCTTCATCACCTGGCCTGCCTGGTCTCCTCTTTGTGGTCTCTGGTTCTTCATCACCTGGCCTGCCTGGTCTCCTCTTTGTGGTCTCTGGTTCTTCATCACCTGGCCTGCCTGGTCTCCTCTTTGTGGTCTCTGGTTCTTCATCACCTGGCCTGCCTGGTCTCCTCTTTGTGGTATCTGGTTCTTCATCACCTGGCCTGCCTGGTCTCCTGTTTGTGGTCTCTGGTTCTTCATCACCTGGCCTGCCTGGTCTCCTCTTTGTGGTATCTGGTTCTTCATCACCTGGCCTGCCTGATCTCCTCTTAGTGGTCTCTGGTTCTTCATCATCTGGCCTGCCTGGTCTCCTCTTTGTGGTCTCTGGTTCTTCATCACCTGGCCTGCCTGGTCTCCTCTTTGTGGTATCTGGTTCTTCATCACCTGGCCTGCCTGGTCTCCTCTTAGTGATCTCTGGTTCCTCATCACCTGGCCTGCCTGGTCTCCTCTTAGTGGTCTCTGGTTCTTCATCACCTGGCCTGCCTGGTCTCCTCTTAGTGGTCTCTGGTTCCTCATCACCTGGCCTGCCTGGTCTCCTCTTAGTGGTCTCTGGTTCTTCATCACCTGGCCTGCCTGGTCTGCTCTTAGTGGTCTCTGGTTCTTCATCACCTGGCCTGCCTGGTCTCCTCTTAGTGGTCTCTGGTTCTTCATCACCTGGCCTGCCTGGTCTCCTCTTAGTGGTCTCTGGTTCTTCATCACTTGGCCTGCCTGGTCTCCTCTTAGTGGTCTCTGGTTCTTCATCATCTGGCCTGACTGGTCTCCTCTTTGCTATATCAGGTTCTTCATTTACTGGTTTAATTCCAGGTTTTCTAACTGTCTTGTCTGGTTAAATGGTTTATCTTTAAATGTTTCTAATTCTTCGGTGGTTTCGATGAACTGACTCGAAACTTCGGTAGCGGTTGTTTTGCTTATAATTGATCGACTGACAACACTGGTTTCATAAGATTCTGTGATATTTTATTAATATTAACAACATCTGTTTGATCACTTCGTCTACTTGGTATCCTCTTTGTGGTCTCTGTTCTTCATCACCTGGCCTGCCTGGTCTCCTCTTAGTGGTCTCTGGTTCTTCATCACCTGGCCTGCCTGGTCTCCTCTTAGTGGTCTCTGGTCCTCATCACCTGGCCTGCCTGGTCTCCTCTTAGTGGTCTCTGGTTCCTCATCACCTGGCCTGCCAGGTCTCCTCTTAGTGGTCTCTGGTTCTTCATCACCTGGCCTGCCTGGTCTCCTCTTAGTAGCATCTGGTTCTTCATCACCTGGCTTGCCTGGTCTCCTCTTAGTAGTCTCTGGTTCATCATCACCTGGCTTACCTGGTCTCCTCTTTATGGTCTCTGGTTCATCATCACCTGGCCTGCCTGGTCTCCTCTTTGTGGTATCTGGTTCTTCATCACCTGGCCTGCCTGGTCTCCTCTTTGTGGTCTCTTGTTCTTCATCACCTGGCCTGCCTGGTCTCCTCTTAGTAGCATCTGGTTCTTCATCACCTGGCTTACCTGGTCTCCTCTTTAAGGGCTCTGGTTCATCTTCACCTGGCCTGCCTGGTCTCCTCTTTGTAGTCTCTGGTTCTTCATCACCTGGCTTGCCTGGTCTCCTCTTAGTGATCTCTGGTTCCTCATCACCTGGCCTGCCTGGTCTCCTCTTAGTGGTCTCTGGTTCTTCATCACCTGGCCTGCCTGGTCTCCTCTTAGTGGTCTCTGGTTCTTCATCACCTGGCCTGCCTGGTCTCCTCTTAGTGGTCTCTGGTTCTTCATCACCTGGCCTGCTTGGTCGCCTCTTTGTGCTATCTGACTCTTCATCACTTGGGCTGCCTGGTTTCCTCTTTGTGGTCTCTGGTTCATCATCACCTGGCCTGCCTGGTCTCCTCTTAGTGATCTCTGGTTCATCATCACCTGGCCTGCCTGGTCTCCTCTTTGTGGACTCTGGTTCTTCATCACCTGGTCTGCCTGGTCTCCTCTTAGTGGTCTCTGGTTCCTCATCACCTGGCTTGCCTGGTCTCCTCTTAGTGGTCTCTGGTTCTTCACCACCTGGCCTGCCTGGTCTCCTCTTTATCTCGTCTGGTTCCTCATCACCTGGCTTGCCTGGTCTCCTCTTAGTGGTCTCTAGTTTTTCATCATCTGGTCTGCCTGGTCTCCTCTTTATCTTCTCTGGTTCCTCATCACCTGGCCTGCTTGGTCGCCTCTTTGTGCTATCTGACTCTTCATCACTTGGGCTGCCTGGTTTCCTCTTTGTGGTCTCTGGTTCATCATCACCTGGCCTGCCTGGTCTCCTCTTTATGGTATCTGGTTCTTCATCACCTGGCCTGCCTGGTCTCCTCTTTATGGTATCTGGTTCTTCATCACCTGGCCTGCCTGGTCTCCTCTTTGTGGTCTCTGGTTCTTCATCACCTGGCCTGCCTGGTCTCCTCTTAGTGGTCTCTGGTTCTTCATCTCCTGGCCTCAATGGTTTCCTCTTTATCTTCTCTGGTCTTCATCACCTGGCCTGCTTGGTCGCCTCTTTGTGCTATCTGGCTCTTCATCACTTGGCCTGCTTGGTCTCCTCTTTGTGCTATCTGGTTCCTCATCACCTGGCTTGCCTGGTCTCCTCTTAGTGGTCTCTGGTTCTTCATCACCTGGCCTGCCTGGTCTCCTCTTAGTGGTCTCTGGTTCTTCATCACCTGGCCTGCCTGGTCTCCTCTTAGTGGTCTCTGGTTCTTCATCACCTGGCCTGCCTGGTCTCCTCTTAGTGGTCTCTGGTTCTTCATCACCTGGCTTGCCTGGTCTCCTCTTAGTGGTCTCTGGTTCTTCATCACCTGGCCTACCTGGTCTCCTCTTAGTGATTTCTGGTTCCTCATCACCTGGCCTGCCTGGTCTCCTCTTAGTGGTCTCTGGTTCTTCATCACCTGGCCTGCCTGGTCTCCTCTTAGTGGTCTCTGGTTCTTCATCACTTGGCCTGCCTGGTCTCCTTTTAGTGGTCTCTGGTTCTTCATCACCTGGCCTGCCTGGTCTCCTCTTAGTGATCTCTGGTTCCTCATCACCTGGCCTGCCTGGTCTCCTCTTAGTGGTCTCTGGTTCTTCATCACCTGGCCTGCCTGGTCTCCTCTTAGTGGTCTCTGGTTCTTCATCACCTGGCCTGCCTGGTCTCCTCTTAGTGGTCGCAGGTTCTTCATCACCTGGCCTGCCTGGTCTCCTCTTAGTGGTCTCTGGTTCTTCATCATCTGGCCTGCCTGGTCTCCTCTTTGCTATATCAGGTTCTTCATTTACTGGTTTAATTCCAGGTTTTCTAACTGTCTTGTCTGGTTTAAATGGTTTATCTTTAAATGTTTCTAATTCTTCGGTGGTTTCGATGAACTGACTCGAAACTTCGGTAGCGGTTGTTTTGCTTATAATTGATCGACTGACAACACTGGTTTCACAAGATTCTGTTGATATTTTATTAATATTAACAACATCTGTTTGATCACTTCGTGTACTTGGTCTCCTCTTTGTGGTCTCTGGTTCTTCATCACCTGGCCTGCCTGGTCTCCTCTTAGTGGTCTCTGGTTCTTCATCACCTGGCCTGCCTGGTCTCCTCTTAGTGGTCTCTGGTTCTTCATCACCTTGCCTGCCTGGTCTCCTCTTAGTGGTCTCTGACTCTTCATCACCTGGCCTGCCTGGTCTTCTCTTAGTGATGTCTGGTTCTTCATCACCTGGCCTGCCTGGTCTCCTCTTTGTGGTCTCTGGTTCCTTTCCCCTGGTCTGCCTGGTCTCCTCTTTGCAATTTCTCGCTCTTCTTCACCTGGCCTGCCTGGTCTCCTCTTAGTGGTTTCTGGTTCCTTTTCACCTGGCCTACCAGGCCTCTTTATGGTCTCCGGTTCTTTATCATTTGGCCTGACTGGTCTTCTCTTTGTAGTCTCTGGTTCATCACCTGGCCGAACTGGACTCCTCTTCTGTGTCTCTGGTTCATCACCTAGCCGAACTGGACTCCTCTTCCGTGTCTCTGGTTCATCACCTGGCCGAGCTGGACTCCTCTTCCGTGTCTCTGGTTCATCACCTGGCCGAACTGGACTTCTCTTCCGTGTCTCTGGTTCATCACCTGGCCTGCTTGGGCTTCTCTTCCGTGTCTCTGGTTCATCACCTGGCCGAGCTGGACTCCTCTTCCGTGTCTCTTGTTCATCACCTGGCCTGCTTGGACTTCTCTTCCGTGTCTCTGGTTCACCACCTGGCCTGCTTGGGCTTCTCTTCCGTGTCTCTGGTTCATCACCTGGCCTGCTTGGGCTCCTCTTCCGTGTCTCTGGTTCATCACCTGGCCTGCTTGGACTTCTCTTCCGTGTCTCTGGTTCATCACCTGGCCTGCTTGGACTTCTCTTCCGTGTCTCTGGTACATCACCTGGCCGGCTTGGGCTCCTCTTCCTTGTCTCTGGTTCATCACCTGGCCTGCTTGGACTTCTCTTTCGTGTATCTGGTTCATCAACTGGCCGAACTGGACTAATTTTTCTCTTTTCTTCCTCCTGTATTAGACTCTCCTTTGTTTTTAATGTTATTGAGCTAACAGACATATGGCTGACTGTGCTGCTTTTATACGATTCACTAGATACTTTCCTGATGCTAATTTTCTCATTTCCGACAACAGCTTTTTCAATGAAATTTCTGGCTCTACGTCACCTGGCCTGCCTGGTCTCCTCTTTGTGGTCTCTGGTTCATCTTCACCTGGCCTGCCTGGTCTCCTCTTTGTGGTCTCTGGTTCATCTTCACCTGGCCTGCCTGGTCTCCTCTTTGTGGTCTCTGGTTCATCTTCACCTGGCCTGCCTGGTCTCCTCTTTGTGGTCTCTGGTTCATCTTCACCTGGCCTGCCTGGTCTCCTCTTTGTGATCTCTGGTTCCTCTTCACCTGGCCTGCCTGGTCTCCTCTTTGTGGTCTCTGGTTCCTCTTCACCTGGCCTGCCTGGTCTCCTCTTTGTGGTCTCTGGTTCATCTTCACCTGGCCTGCCTGGTCTCCTCTTTGTGGTCTCTGGTTCATCTTCACCTGGCCTGCCTGGTCTCCTCTTTGTGATCTCTGGTTCCTCTTCACCTGGCCTGCCTGGTCTCCTCTTTGTGATCTCTGGTTCATCTTCACCTGGCCTGCCTGGTCTCCTCTTTGTGATCTCTGGTTCATCTTCACCTGGCCTGCCTGGTCTCCTCTTTGTGATCTCTGGTTCATCTTCACCTGGCCTGCCTGGTCTCCTCTTTGTGGTCTCTGGTTCATCTTCACCTGGCCTGCCTGGTCTCATCTTTGTGGTCTCTGGTTCCTCTTCACCTGGCCTGCCTGGTCTCCTCTTTGTGGTCTCTGGTTCATCTTCACCTGGCCTGCCTGGTCTCCTCTTTGTGGTCTCTGGTTCATCTTCACCTGGCCTACCTGGTCTCCTCTTTGTGGTCTCTGGTTCTTCTTCACCTGGCCTGCCTGGTCTCCTCTTTGTGGTCTCTGGTTCCTCTTCACCTGGCCTGCCTGGTCTCCTCTTTGTGGTCTCTGGTTCCTCTTCACCTGGCCTGCCTGGTCTCCTTTTTATAGTCTCTGGTTCATCATCACCTGGCCTGCCTGGTCTCCTCTTTATGGTCTCTGGTTCCTCTTCACCTGGCCTGCCTGGTCTCCTTTTTATGGCTCTGGTTCTTCTTCACCTGGCCTGCCTGGTCTCCTCCTTATGGTCTCTGGTTCATCTTCACCTGGCCTGCCTGGTCTCCTCTTTGTGGTCTCTGGTTCATCTTCGCCTGGCCTGCCTGGTCTCCTCTTTGTGGTCTCTGGTTCCTCTTCACCTGGCCTGCCTGGTCTCCTCTTTGTGATCTCTGGTTCCTCTTCACCTGGCCTGCTTGGTCTCCTCTTTAAGGGCTCTGGTTCATCTTCACCTGCCTTGCCTGGTCTCCTCTTTGTGGTCTCTGGTTCATCTTCACCTGGCCTGCCTGGTCTCCTCTTTGTGGTCTCTGGTTCCTCTTCACCTGGCCTGCCTGGTCTCCTCTTTATGGTCTCTGGTTCCTCTTCACCTGGCCTGCCTGGTCTCCTCTTTGTGGTCTCTGGTTCCTCTTCACCTGGCCTGCCTGGGCTCCTCTTCTTTGTGTCTCTGGTTCCTCTTCACCTGGCCTGCCTGNCCCTGGTTATAACTATCATTAATAGTTGTACTGTATGAATTTGTGAGAGCCCACGAGGTACCTGAAGTAGACGAGGGTAGAAATAGCATAATCTATTCTATTCCCTTGAGATGTATTTCATTACCTCAATACATTATATGCATTTTCACTACAAAATACGAAATTAAAATACAAACCTCAATGAAAATACATTACTTGAACTTGAAGGTAACGAGTGGAGTGCCTCAAGGGTCGGTGTTAGGCCCCATCCTGTTCCTAATATTTGTAAACTATCTACCAGAGGAAGTAACTCTGTAGCGCGGGCTCACCATAGCCCGTGCTACATGGACACTTCGTTCTGAGTAGCTAAATCTGAAACAACAACAACAACAGAGGAAGTAAGCTCATTCTTATCAACGTTTGTTTACGATGATAGGCTAATTTGAATCAGAACTGGAAGAGGACCAAGATAATCTCCAGAGATGGTCTGAGAAGTGGCTACTAGCTTTTAACCCTGTCAAATGCAAGGTTATGGGGCTAGGAATTGGAGCAAGAAGAAGACTTCCAACTTCTGTGGAGGTTGGCGTTATATCTAGAGTGGCCATAACAAGAGTTCTGACGGGAGACATCTCCCGTCACGCAGGGTGCAGTCGCACCTCCACAGATCTCCAGTATCAGCTCTTGATACAGGTAATGGCTCAAAAGGGCCACCACTTACGGGCTATTCATGCCCGTGCCACCTTTTGGGTGGCTTAATCTTCATCAATCATCAATCAATCAGGAGTTTGGGGAACCATCTCCCGTCACGCAGGGTGCAGTCGCACCTCCACAGATCTCCAGTATCAGCTCCTGATACTGGTAATGGCTCAAAAGGGCCACCACTTACGGGCTATTCATGCCCGTGCCATCTCTTGGGTGGCTTAATCTTCATCAATCAGAGCCCCACATCAGCAGGACAACGAGGGGCAGCATACGTCATACTGGCAAATCTCCGGTTATCCTTCATCAACCCTTCTGAGCTCTGTATTTGTGAGCTCATCCTTTGTGAGATAAATTTTGAGTATGCTGCCCCAGCATGGAACCCCTACTTTAAAAACCACAAAGCAAAACCAGAAAAAAGTCCAAAAATATGCAACAAGGCTCGTTCCTGAGCTATGAACCAAGACTGAAAGAACTGGACCTGACTACACTGGAGGAAAGACGAAATAAAGAGGACATGATAACGACACACAAGATACTAAGAGGGACTGACAAAGTAGACAGATACGTCACAGGGTGTGTCAGAAAGATCTTGTTCAGTATGAGTCGTATAAAAGTGGAACGAACTAGATGAGGAAGCTGTCGAAGCCAATTCAATCCACAACATTATATGTAAACATGATAAGGAAAACGAATGAAAAAGAGTCACTGCATTGAACTAGTGGTGGTCGAAAGGCGGGGCTTAAGAGCAGATATTCGACCCTGCATGCTCAACCAGATGAGTACAACTAGGTGAGCAAACACACACACACACACACACGCCTCAAACGACGGCCAGAACCGCAGAAAGGCACACGGAGGCGACTGTACAAGGGGAACCACACACACACACATCATCCGGAGTTCCTGGCGCTCCTTATGTAGCAGCCACAGCCAATCTCTCTCACACACTCTCGGCTCTTTCTACCGTAACCGAACAGTAGCCGGTGTGGCTACACCACTAGTGGATGGATAGCTATTAGCGAGAAAAAGGTTTATAAAGGACTTTCTTTTTTCTAAAGGCCATGAAAGCCTATGTCTTTCTATGAAAGACATAGGCTTTCAGGGCTCATGAACATTTAGGAAAATATTAATAGGGTCTTCTCACAATGCTTACTGCTTCTCTATCTCTACCTCTCATAGAAGGGTGTTGAGCCAAGGACCCATCACAAGTGAAGAACAGCTAAATCTCCCGTAGCAAAAAATACAAGAGCCATATTACACTTGCATAAACAAGTATTACATTTGACTAAGTACATTATACTCTAATACTATAATATCTACGACGGGAATCTGTTTCCCTACATCGATTAGAAACCAATTATATCTACATTGACTCCTCGTTAACAATCAGTTAAGATCTCCATACACCATGAAGCTCTTCAATCACCAAGACGGCCGCTGCCCGGTCCAAGAGCTATCGTCTCGGTTGGTTTGACGTCACAATACCTCTGTGACGTGTGCACTAGCACATAACAACAATGGCAGTGTGTGTGCAAGGGAAGGACCCCCATAATGGGAGTGAGAGAGAGAGCCCCATGGCAGAGCTCAGAGAGGACCGTACACATCACTCTACAGTGGGTAAGATAGGGAAACCAATTACTGGGCGCTAGAATCCCCACCCAAAAGGCAGAGAATGGAGTCGCTGCCTATTGCATGGGGTTGGCTGCAGTGAATATTGAAGATAATCCAAGTGTGTAGTGTCACGCCACGATGTCCCACGACTGGGGGACAGTGTTGGAGGTGGGGGCCCGCGGGGAGGGACAGGACACTAAGGTGACTAGTTGTGAGGTATACTAACACTGTGTGTGTGTGTGTGTGTGTGTGTGTGTGTGTGTGTGTGTGTGTGTGTGTGTGTGTGTGTGTGTTGTGTGTGTGTGTGTGTGTGTGTGTACACCCCCATGGAGTAGGAGAATGGGGGGGCCACGCAGGACCAGCCTTGTGTATATTATGGGGGTAAGTATGTCCATCAAGACACCAGATTGAGGAAACCAGGGTGAAGGTAAGGACAGTAGGCTGAAGATGAGAACAATATAGTGATGGTTGTGAACATATAGTGAGTGATGTGAACACTATAGTGAGTGGTGTGAACAATATAGTGAGGGGTGAGTTTAGTTATGGAGGTGATAGAGAAGAAGGCAGCAAGTCAAGGATGAGGTGGTAGTACTGGGAGTCGGGGCCAGGTGAGGTCGTCTCACTGCCTCACCTGGCATGTATACCTCATAATGTTCCGCCCTCATGCAGCGTTAACCATGCACAGTGTCACCAAGTTACAAGGGCCGCCTGGATCTATCAAGCATCTACGTGCCTACTTGCGAAACCTCTTCATCTTTCTTCAATCACGGCGGCTCATTTTACATTTAATAAACAATTCTAGAGTGCCGCCGGAGACCTACAAGGACGTCTGATATAATATCCTCGGGTCGCTAAGCTTAGACGCTCATAAACTGCTTAGGAATGCAGACAAAGCCGCCATCCATGATAAGATGTTCAGGTTTCGTTAAGTAAGCACGTAAATCCTTGATGAATCTTGGGTGATGTAAACTGTGCTGTAAACTGTAAACTTATGTTGTGATGACGTGTGTGAGAGGTGGTAGAGCATCCCGCAACCTTAGCAGACCTGTTCAAGGAAAGGAAGGTCAACCCCTCCAGGTCTTGCAAGTGTTAGACCAGCTACACAGTAAATATTTCCTTGATATTAGAGAGAAGAATTGTCAATAATAACCATAAACCTTGAAAAATATCTGTACAAGGACTGGTAGACAATGGTGGAAGTGGGTGACGACGTCTCTGTGAGGGGGGAAAAGAACATTTCGTTATGAGTAATTTGTAACACTTTCGCGTCCTGCTTGTTGTGGTCTCTCTCGCACCAGGGACAGAGTCTGAAGGCTTGGTTAAGAAGGCGGTTAGGGGCGCGCAAAAAAAAAAGCATGGTGGCGATGCAGAACATGGTGGCAAGAGGTGCGTGTCTGCCTCCAGACCTGCGATGCCAGCTAACAAGTGACCACTTACGCCACTCCCTGGCCGACTGCTGCTCCCGCTCCAAGGTGCTGAGTGCCACCTGGGCATCTTGGCCGCCAACGACACGCCACGACCCCTCGCCATCGTGTCCGTACCTGACGTACCCAGCCTGTTCGTGCGTGGGTCGTCTGTCAAATGTGGTTGCAGTATGGTCGCTTACGACTTCACCTGTACCGTCATGCCTGTAGGTGATGTAGTCGCTTCTGGCGTCGCTGGTAACCGGCTCTCTACCTGTCACGTGTCTCCACTGGAGGGAACCATCACCACCACTGTACCTGTCGTCAGTGCCTATTGTCCGGATGTCTGAGTGGACGTCGTAAACTCGAGATTCACCAACGTCTCTTCGACCATACCCAATCCATGCCTCCTTGGATACCCCATCAGGCATGGGACGCCCAGAGGTACGGTAATGTAGAGTGCCCTGCACCCCACCACCAGGGAAGCCTGACTGCTCAAGCAGGGGGCTCCCATCCGGCCCACGCAGGGGGCTCCCATCCGGCCCAACACTACTGCGATAGGCAACGGTCTCGCTAGTCATCTGTCTATCGTCTGTGTGTGTCTCTGAGTCCCGTGTGGACCTACGAATGACAAATTCATTTTGGCAAGTGTCAACATCGCGTACATCAAGCTCTCGGATGGTGGAGGACGGAAGCCCGTCCCATGGCTGTCTACCATATGTTTCTGTCCCCTTACGTTGCTCTCTCACACCCGGAGACCCGCCCATTGGTTCACCTGGTCGACCGTATGTTGGTTCACCTGGTCGACCGTATGTTGGTTCACCTGGTCGACGATCTGTTGGTTCACCTGGTCGACGATCTGTTGGTTCACCTGGTCGACGATCTGTTGGTTCACCTGGTCGACGATCTGTTGGTTCACCTGGTCGACGATCTGTTGGTTCACCTGGTCGACGATCTGTTGGTTCACCTGGTCGATGATCAGTTGGTTCACCTGGTCGACCGTACGTTGGTTCACCTGGTCGACCGTATGTTGGTTCACCTGGTCGACCGTATGTCGGTTCACCAGGTCGACGATCTGTTGGTTCACCTGGTCGACGATCTGTTATTTCACCTGGTCGACGATCTGTGGTTCACCTGGTCGACGATCTGTTGGTTCACCTGTCGACGATCTGTTGGTTCTCCTGGTCGACGATCTGCTGGTTCACCTGGTCGACGATCTGTTGGTTCACCTGGTCGACCGTATGTTGGTTCACCTGGTCGACGATCTGTTGGTTCACCTGGTCGACGATCTGTTGGTTCACCTGGTCGACCGTATGTTGGTTCACCTGGTCGACGATCTGTTGGTTCACCTGGTCGACGATCTGTTGGTTCACCTGGTCGACGATCTGTTGGTTCACCTGGTCGACGATCTGTTGGTTCACCTGGTCGACGTACGTTGGTTCACCTGGTCGACGTGTGTTGGTTCACCTGGTCGACCGTATGTCGTTTCACCAGGTCGACGATCTGTTGGTTCACCTGGTCGACGATCTGTTGTTTCACCTGGTCGACGATCTGTTGGTTCACCTGGTCGACGATCTGTTGGTTCACCTGGTCGACGATCTGTTGGTTCACCTGGTCGACGATCTGTTGGTTCACCTGGTCGACGATCTGTTGGTTCACCTGGTCGACGATCTGTTGGTTCACCTGGTCGACGATCTGTTGGTTCACCTGGTCGACGATCTGTTGGTTCATCGGGTCGACGATCTGATGGCTCTGGTCTCTCAACATACCAGTCACCTGGTCGGCGGTATATTTGATCATCTGGTCGACGGCCTGTTGGTTCATCTCCATAGATAATCCAATCACCTGGTCGACGTTCTGTTGATTGGCCTGGTCGACGATCCATTGGTTCACTTGGCCGACGAGCTTTAGGTTCACCTGGTTCATGGTCCATGGGTTCAGTTGGTCGACGGCCTGTTGGTTCATCCCCTAAGACAATCCAGTCACCTGGTCGACGGTCTGTTGGTTCAACTGGTCGATGGGCATTTGGTTCATTTCCATATACAATCCAATCACCTGGTCGACGATATGCTGGTTCATCTGGTCGAACTGTTGGTTCGCCTGGTCGGTGACCCATTGGTTCACCTGGTCGACGATCTGTTGGTTCACCTGGTCGACGGTCTGCTGGTTCACCTGGTTGACGATCTGTTGGTTCACCTGGTTGACGATCTGTTGGTTCACCTGGTCGACGATCTGTTGGTTCACCTGATCGACGATCTGTTGGTTCACCTGGTCGACGATCTGTTGGTTCACCTGGTCGACGATCTGTTGGTTCACCTGGTCGACGATCTGTTGGTTCACCTGGTCGACGATCTATTGGTTCACCTGGTCGACGATCTGTTGGTTCACCTGGTCGACGATCTGTTGGTTCACCTGGTCGACGATCTGTTGGTTCACCTGGTCGACGACCTGTTGATTCACCTGGTCGATGGTCTGTTGGTTCATCTGGTCGACGATCTGTTGGTTCACCTGGTCGACGATCTGTTGGTTCACCTGGTCGACGGTCTGTTGGTTCATCTGGTCGACGATCTGTTGGTTCACCTGGTCGACGGTCTGTTGGTTCACCTGGTCGACGATCTGCTGGTTCACCCGGTCGACGATCTGCTGGTTCACCCGGTCGACGATCTGCTGGTTCACCCGGTCGACGGTCTGCTGGTTCACCTGGTCGACGGTCTGCTGGTTCACCTGGTCGACGGTCTGTTGGTTCACCTGGTCGACGATCTGCTGGTTCACCTGGTCGACGATCTGTTGGTTCATCTGGTCGACGATCTGTTGGTTCACCTGGTCGACGGTCTGATGGTTCACCTGGTCGACGATCTGCTGGTTCACCCGGTCGACGATCTGCTGGTTCACCCGGTCGACGGTCTGCTGGTTCACCTGGTCGACGATCTGCTGGTTCACCTGGTCGACGATCTGCGGGTTCACCTGGTCGATGGTCTGTTGGTTCTCTCTTTCCAACATACCAGTCACCAGGTCGACGGTCTGTTGGTTCACCTGGTCGACGGTCTGCTGGTTCACCTGGTCGACGATCTGCGGGTTCACCGGGCCGAATGTCTGCTGGTTCTCCTGGTTGACGGTCTACGGGTTCACCTGGCCGAATGTCTGTTGAATCACCTGGTACACGATCAATTGGTACATGGACAGGTGTCTCCCGAGACGGTGATGAGCGGGGCACATGACCCTGGGTTTGCCCTGCATCAAGAGGCACAGGCCTATCTTTCGGACCAAAGTAAATTGAATACAATCCTCCACTGCCACCACCAGCAGTATCTGGCATTACAGTGTAGGTGTAGTTGTAAGTTACAGGTGGCTTTGTGATTTTTTTCGTGCAGCGAGTGTATTGGTAAGCATTGAGTAGGGAATTTTCCACTTCGTGAATATCTCTCTCTGGGGTGTGGCGCCGGCAGCTGCACGACTCTCCTCTGGGGCGCATGTAACTGGGAACAGAGCTAGTGGTAGACACCCCTGACAAAGACTGCATGCTGTATGTCCTACTCTCCATGTCCACACTCGACGTCCTTCGACGAGGTTGGCCAGAGTCAACAGATGATTTTCTGGGCTTCGACGTTTTACGCAAACGGTCATCTGGCTCTGGGGTAGGACCCCTTCTGGAGAATGGTGACCTTCTATTAGAAACAACATCACTCCTATCTAAGCTGGTGCTACTTAAGCGCTTCTCAGGCTTCCTGGCGTAGTCACTAACCCGGCTGGGTTTTCTCTCCCGTTCAACATCTTTGATATCAGGTATGTCTGTCTTTCTCTCAATTCTCCTGGGTGCTATGTCATCAGGCCTACTTGGTTTTCTCCTCCTCGGAGTCTCTGGTTCCTTATCGCTCACTTTAATCTGTCTCCTACCAACCACCTTCTCTGATTCTCCAGTTTCAGGTTCATCAGTTCTTCTGCTGGGAAACTCTGGTAAAGTATACCCAGGTTTACTGCTCTTTCTTGTGGGAGTTCGGGAAACAAAAGCAGGTTCTTCCTCACCTGGCTGCCTGGAATGCCTGGTCTCCTCTTAAGGGTCTCTAGTTCTTCTTCACCTGGCCTGCCTGGTCTCCTCTTTGTGGTTTCTGGTTCTTCATCACCTGGCCTGCCTGGTCTCCTCTTTGTGGGCTCTGGTTCATCTTCACCTGGCCTGCCTGGTCTCCTCTTTATGGTCTCTGGTTCATCATCACCTGGCCTGCCTGGTCTCCTCTTTATGGTCTCTGGTTCATCTTCACCTGGCCTGCCTGGTCTCCTCTTTATGGTCTCTGGTTCCTCTTCACCTGGCCTGCCTGGTCTCCTCTTTATGGTCTCTGGTTCCTCTTCACCTGGCCTGCCTGGTCTCCTTTTTATAGTCTCTGGTTCCTCTTCACCTGGCCTGCCTGGTCTCCTCTTTATAGTCTCTGGTTCCTCTTCACCTGGCCTGCCTGGTCTCCTCTTTGTGGTCTCTGGTTCCTCTTCACCTGGCCTGCCTGGTCTCCTCTTTGTGGTCTCTGGTTCTTCACCTGGCCTGCCAGGTCTCCTCTTTATGGTCTCTGGTTCTCTTCACCTGGCCTGCCTGGTCTCCTCTTTATGGTCTCTGGTTCCTCTTCACCTGGCCTGCCTGGTCTCCTCTTTATGGTCTCTGGTTCCTCTTCACCTGGCCTGCCTGGTCTCCTCTTTGTGGTCTCTGGTTCCTCTTCACCTGGCCTGCCTGGTCTCCTCTTTGTGGTCTCTGGTTCTTCACCAGACCTGCCTGGTCTCCTCTTTGTGGTCTCTGGTTCTCTTCACCTGGCCTGCCTGGTCTCCTCTTTGTGGTCTCTGGTTCCTCTTTACCTGGCCTGCCTGGTCTCCTCTTTATAGTTTCTGGTTCCTCTTCACCTGGCCTGCCTGGTCTCCTCTTGTGGTCTCTGGTTCCTCTTCACCTGGCCTGCCTGGTCTCCTCTTTGTGGTCTCTGGTTCCTCTTCACCTGGCCTGCCTGGTCTCCTCTTTATGGACTCTGGTTCTTCTTCACCTGGCCTGCTGGTCTCCTCTTTATGGTCTCTGGTTCATCTTCATCTGGCCTGCCTGGTCTCCTCTTTGTAGTTTCTGGCTCATCACCTGGTCTCTCTTTATGGTCTCTGGCTCATCACCAGGTCTCCTCTTAATTACCTCTGGCTCATCACCTGGTCTCCTCTTTATTCCCTCTGGCTCATCATCTGGTCTCTTCTTAATTCCCTCTGGCTCATCCCTGGTCTCCTCTTTATGGTCTCTGGCTCATCACCAGGTCTCCTCTTTATGGTCTCTGGCTCATCACCAGGTTTCCTCTTTATTCCCTCTGGCTCATCACCTGGTCTCCTCTTTGTGGTCTCTGGTTCTTCATCACCTGGCCTGCCTGGTCTCCTCTTTGTGGTCTCTGGTTCATCATCTCCTGGCCTGCCTGGTCTCCTCTCTGTGGTCTCTGGTTCCTCTTCACCTGGCCTGCCTGGTCTCCTCTTTGTGGTCTCTGGTTCATCTTCACCTGGCCTGCCTGGTCTCCTCTCTGTGGTCTCTGGTTCCTCTTCGCCCGGCCTGCTGGTTCCCTCTTTGTGGTCTCTGGTTTCTCTTCACCTGGCCTGCCTGGTCTCCTCTTTGTGGTCTCTGGTTCCTCTTCACCTAACCTGCCTGGTCTCCTCTTGTGGTCTCTGGTTCATCTCATCCTGGCCTGCCTGGTCTCCTCTTGTGGTCTCTGGTTCATCATTCCTGGCTTGCCTGGCATTCTCTTTGTGGTCTCTGGTTC
>WNGS01163947.1:19119140-19130504 GCA_020271785.1 Procambarus virginalis | reverse complement strand
TGTGTTATGGGTAGTTGTAGAAGCTGTGTGTTATGGGTAGTTGTAGAAGCACTGTGTTTGGGTAGTTGTAGAAGCACTGTGTTATGGGTAGTTGTAGAAGTGGGTGTTATGGGTAGTTGTAGAAGCTTGTGTGTTATGGGAGTGTAGAAGCTGTGTGTTATGGGTAGTTGTAGAAGCTGTGTGTTATGGGTAGTTGTAGAAGCTGTGGTTATGGGTAGTTGTAGAAGCTGTGTGTTATGGGTAGTTGTAGAAGCACTGTGTTATGGGTAGTTGTAGAAGCTGTGTGTTATGGGTAGTTGTAGAAGCTGTGTGTTATGTAGTTGTAGAAGCACTGTGTTATGGGTAGTTGTAGAAGCTGTGTGTTATGGGTAGTTGTAGAAGCACTGTGTTATGGGTAGTTGTAGAAAGCACTGTGTATGGGTAGTTGTAGAAGCTGTGTGTTATGGGTAGTTGTAGAGCACTGTGTTATGGGTAGTTGTAGAAGCTTGTGTTATGGGTGTTGTAGAAGCTGTGTGTTATGGGTAGTTGTAGAAGCTGTGTGTTATGGGTAGTTGTAGAAGCACTGTGTTATGGGTAGTTGTAGAAGCACTGTGTTATGGGTAGTTGTAGAAGCACTGTGTTATGGGTAGTTGTAGAAGCACTGTGTTATGGGTAGTTGTAGAAGCTGTGTGTTATGGGTAGTTGTAGAAGCACTGTGTTATGGGTATTGTAGAAGCACTGTGTTATGGGTAGTTTGAAGCACTGTGTTATGGGTAGTTGTAGAAGCACTGTGTTATGGGTAGTTGTAGAAGCTGTGTGTTAGGGTAGTTGTAGAAGCACTGTGTATGGGTAGTTGTAGAAGCACTGTGTTATGGGTAGTTGTAGAAGCTGTGTGTTATGGGTAGTTGTAGAAGCTGTGTGTTATGGGTAGTTGTAGAAGCACTGTGTTATGGGTAGTTGTAGAAGCTGTGTGTTATGGGTAGTTGTAGAAGCACTGTGTGTTGGGTAGTTGTAGAAGCTGTGTGTTATGGGTAGTTGTAGAAGCTGTGTGTTATGGGTAGTTGTAGAAGCTGTGTGTTATGGGTAGTTGTAGAAGCTGTGTGTTATGGGTAGTTGTAGAAGCACTGTGTTATGGGTAGTTGTAGAAGCTGTGTGTTATGGGTAGTTGTAGAAGCTGTGTGTTATGGGTAGTTGTAGAAGCTGTGTGTTATGGGTAGTTGTAGAAGCTGTGTGTTATGGGTAGTTGTAGAAGCACTGTGTTATGGGTAGTTGTAGAAGCTGTGTGTTATGGGTAGTTGTAGAAGCACTGTGTTATGGGTAGTTGTAGAAGCTGTGTGTTATGGGGTAGTGTAGAAGCTTGTGTTATGGGTAGTTGTAGAGCTGTGTGTTATGGGTAGTTGTAGAAGCACTGTGTTATGGGTAGTTGTAGAAGCACTGTGTTATGGGTAGTTGTAGAAGCTGTGTGTTATGGGTAGTTGTAGAAGCTGTGTGTTATGGGTTGTTGTAGAAGCACTGTGTTATGGGTAGTTGTAGAAGCACTGTGTTATGGGTAGTTGTAGAAGCTGTGTGTTATGGGTAGTTGTAGAAGCTGTGTGTTATGGGTAGTTGTAGAAGCTGTGTGTTATGGGTAGTTGTAGAAGCACTGTGTTATGGGTAGTTGTAGAAGCTGTGTTTATGGGTAGTTGTAGAAGCTGTGTGTTATGGGTAGTTGTAGAAGCACTGTGTTATGGGTAGTTGTAGAAGCACTGTGTTATGGGTAGTTGTAGAAGCACTGTGTTATGGGTAGTTGTAGAAGCTGTGTGTTATGGGTAGTTGTAGAAGCACTGTGTTATGGGTAGTTGTAGAAGCTGTGTGTTATGGGTAGTTGTAGAAGCACTGTGTTATGGGTAGTTGTAGAAGCTGTGTGTTATGGGTAGTTGTAGAAGCACTGTGTTATGGGTAGTTGTAGAAGCTGTGTGTTATGGGTAGTTGTAGAAGCTGTGTGTTATGGGTAGTTGTAGAAGCTGTGTGTTATGGGTAGTTGTAGAAGCACTGTGTTATGGGTAGTTGTAGAAGCACTGTGTTATGGGTAGTTGTAGAAGCACTGTGTTATGGGTAGTTGTAGAAGCTGTGTGTTATGGGTAGTTGTAGAAGCACTGTGTTATGGGTAGTTGTAGAAGCACTGTGTTATGGGTAGTTGTAGAAGCTGTGTGTTATGGGTAGTTGTAGAAGCACTGTGTTATGGGTAGTTGTAGAAGCTGTGTGTTATGGGTAGTTGTAGAAGCTGTGTGTTATGGGTAGTTGTAGAAGCTGTGTGTTATGGGTAGTTGTAGAAGCACTGTGTTATGGGTAGTTGTAGAAGCACTGTGTTATGGGTAGTTGTAGAAGCTGTGTGTTATGGGTAGTTGTAGAAGCTGTGTGTTATGGGTAGTTGTAGAAGCACTGTGTTATGGGTAGTTGTAGAAGCACTGTGTTATGGGTAGTTGTAGAAGCTGTGTGTTATGGGTAGTTGTAGAAGCACTGTGTTATGGGTAGTTGTAGAAGCTGTGTGTTATGGGTAGTTGTAGAAGCACTGTGTTATGGGTAGTTGTAGAAGCACTGTGTTATGGGTAGTTGTAGAAGCACTGTGTTATGGGTAGTTGTAGAAGCACTGTGTTATGGGTAGTTGTAGAAGCTGTGTGTTATGGGTAGTTGTAGAAGCTGTGTTATGGGTAGTTGTAGAAGCACTGTGTTATGGGTAGTTGTAGAAGCTGTGTGTTATGGGTAGTTGTTGAAGCACTGTGTTATGGGTAGTTGTAGAAGCACTGTGTTATGGGTAGTTGTAGAAGCTGTGTGTTATGGGTAGTTGTTGAAGCACTGTGTTATGGGTAGTTGTAGAAGCTGTGTGTTATGGGTAGTTGTAGAAGCTGTGTGTTATGGGTAGTTGTAGAAGCTGTGTGTTATGGGTAGTTGTAGAAGCTGTGTGTTATGGGTAGTTGTAGAAGCTGTGTGTTATGGGTAGTTGTAGAAGCTGTGTGTTATGGGTAGTTGTAGAAGCACTGTGTTATGGGTAGTTGTAGAAGCACTGTGTTATGGGTAGTTGTAGAAGCTGTGTGTTATGGGTAGTTGTAGAAGCTGTGTGTTATGGGTAGTTGTAGAAGCTGTGTGTTATGGGTAGTTGTAGAAGCACTGTGTTATGGGTAGTTGTAGAAGCACTGTGTTATGGGTAGTTGTAGAAGCTGTGTGTTATGGGTAGTTGTAGAAGCTGTGTGTTATGGGTAGTTGTAGAAGCACTGTGTTATGGGTAGTTGTAGAAGCACTGTGTTATGGGTAGTTGTAGAAGCTGTGTGTTATGGGTAGTTGTAGAAGCACTGTGTTATGGGTAGTTGTAGAAGCACTGTGTTATGGGTAGTTGTAGAAGCTGTGTGTTATGGGTAGTTGTAGAAGCTGTGTGTTATGGGTAGTTGTAGAAGCACTGTGTTATGGGTAGTTGTAGAAGCTGTGTGTTATGGGTAGTTGTAGAAGCTGTGTGTTATGGGTAGTTGTAGAAGCTGTGTGTTATGGGTAGTTGTAGAAGCACTGTGTTATGGGTAGTTGTAGAAGCTGTGTGTTATGGGTAGTTGTAGAAGCTGTGTGTTATGGGTAGTTGTAGAAGCACTGTGTTATGGGTAGTTGTAGAAGCACTGTGTTATGGGTAGTTGTAGAAGCACTGTGTTATGGGTAGTTGTAGAAGCACTGTGTTATGGGTAGTTGTAGAAGCTGTGTGTTATGGGTAGTTGTAGAAGCTGTGTTATGGGTAGTTGTAGAAGCTGTGTGTTATGGGTAGTTGTAGAAGCTGTGTGTTATGGGTAGTTGTAGAAGCACTGTGTTATGGGTAGTTGTAGAAGCTGTGTGTTATGGGTAGTTGTAGAAGCTGTGTGTATGGGTAGTTGTAGAAGCTGTGTGTTATGGGTAGTTGTAGAAGCACTGTGTTATGGGTAGTTGTAGAAGCTGTGTGTTATGGGTAGTTGTAGAAGCTGTGTGTTATGGGTAGTTGTAGAAGCACTGTGTTATGGGTAGTTGTAGAAGCACTGTGTTATGGGTAGTTGTAGAAGCACTGTGTTATGGGTAGTTGTAGAAGCACTGTGTTATGGGTAGTTGTAGAAGCACTGTGTTATGGGTAGTTGTAGAAGCTGTGTGTTATGGGTAGTTGTAGAAGCTGTGTGTTATGGGTAGTTGTAGAAGCTGTGTGTTATGGGTAGTTGTAGAAGCACTGTGTTATGGGTAGTTGTAGAAGCTGTGTGTTATGGGTAGTTGTAGAAGCTGTGTGTTATGGGTAGTTGTAGAAGCTGTGTGTGTATGGGTAGTTGTAGAAGCACTGTGTGTTATGGGTAGTTGTTGAAGCTGTGTGTTATGGGTAGTTGTAGAAGCTGTGTGTTATGGGTAGTTGTAGAAGCACTGTGTTATGGGTAGTTGTAGAAGCATGTGTTATGGGTAGTTGTAGAAGCACTGTGTTATGGGTAGTTGTAGAAGCACTGTGTTATGGNGAAGCTGTGTGTTATGGGTAGTTGTAGAAGCTGTGTGTTATGGGTAGTTGTAGAAGCTGTGTGTTATGGGTAGTTGTAGAAGCTGTGTGTTATGGGTAGTTGTAGAAGCTGTGTTTATGGGTAGTTGTAGAAGCTGTGTGTTATGGGTAGTTGTAGAAGCTGTGTGTATGGGTTTTAAAGGGGTTGTTAGTAGAAGCTGTGTTATGGGTAGTTGTAGAAGCACTGTGTTATGGGTAGTTGTAGAAGCTGTGTGTTATGGGTAGTTGTAGAAGCTGTGTGTTATGGGTAGTTGTAGAAGCTGTGTGTTATGGGTAGTTGTAGAAGCTGTGTGTTATGGGTAGTTGTAGAAGCTGTGTTATGGGTAGTTGTAGAAGCTGTGGTTATGGGTAGTTGTAGAAGCACTGTGTTATGGGTAGTTGTAGAAGCTGTGTTATGGGTAGTTGTAGAAGCACTGTGTTATGGGTAGTTGTAGAAGCACTGTGTTATGGGTAGTTGTAGAAGCTGTGTGTTATGGGTAGTTGTAGAAGCTGTGTTATGGGTAGTTGTAGAAGCTGTGTGTTATGGGTAGTTGTAGAAGCACTGTGTTATGGGTAGTTGTAGAAGCTGTGTGTTATGGGTAGTTGTAGAAGCACTGTGTTATGGGTAGTTGTAGAAGCACTGTGTTATGGGTAGTTGTAGAAGCACTGTGTTATGGGTAGTTGTAGAAGCTGTGTGTTATGGGTAGTTGTAGAAGCTGTGTGTTATGGGTAGTTGTAGAAGCACTGTGTTATGGGTAGTTGTAGAAGCTGTGTGTTATGGGTAGTTGTAGAAGCACTGTGTTATGGGTAGTTGTAGAAGCTGTGTGTTATGGGTAGTTGTAGAAGCACTGTGTTATGGGTAGTTGTAGAAGCACTGTGTTATGGGTAGTTGTAGAAGCTGTGTGTTATGGGTAGTTGTAGAAGCTGTGTGTTATGGGTAGTTGTAGAAGCACTGTGTTATGGGTAGTTGTAGAAGCACTGTGTTATGGGTAGTTGTAGAAGCTGTGTGTTATGGGTAGTTGTAGAAGCACTGTGTTATGGGTAGTTGTAGAAGCTGTGTGTTATGGGTAGTTGTAGAAGCTGTGTGTTATGGGTAGTTGTAGAAGCTGTGTGTTATGGGTAGTTGTAGAAGCTGTGTGTTATGGGTAGTTGTAGAAGCTGTGTGTTATGGGTAGTTGTAGAAGCTGTGTGTTATGGGTAGTTGTAGAAGCACTGTGTTATGGGTAGTTGTAGAAGCTGTGTGTTATGGGTAGTTGTAGAAGCACTGTGTTATGGGTAGTTGTAGAAGCACTGTGTTATGGGTAGTTGTAGAAGCTGTGTGTTATGGGTAGTTGTAGAAGCTGTGTGTTATGGGTAGTTGTAGAAGCTGTGTGTTATGGGTAGTTGTAGAAGCACTGTGTTATGGGTAGTTGTAGAAGCTGTGTGTTATGGGTAGTTGTAGAAGCACTGTGTTATGGGTAGTTGTAGAAGCACTGTGTTATGGGTAGTTGTAGAAGCACTGTGTTATGGGTAGTTGTAGAAGCACTGTGTTATGGGTAGTTGTAGAAGCTGTGTGTTATGGGTAGTTGTAGAAGCTGTGTGTTATGGGTAGTTGTAGAAGCACTGTGTTATGGGTAGTTGTAGAAGCTGTGTGTTATGGGTAGTTGTAGAAGCACTGTGTTATGGGTAGTTGTAGAAGCTGTGTGTTATGGGTAGTTGTAGAAGCACTGTGTTATGGGTAGTTGTAGAAGCACTGTGTTATGGGTAGTTGTAGAAGCTGTGTGTTATGGGTAGTTGTAGAAGCTGTGTGTTATGGGTAGTTGTAGAAGCACTGTGTTATGGGTAGTTGTAGAAGCACTGTGTTATGGGTAGTTGTAGAAGCTGTGTGTATGGGTAGTTGTAGAAGCAGCTGTGTTATGGGTAGTTGTAGAAGCACTGTGTTATGGGTAGTTGTAGAAGCACTGTGTTATGGGTAGTTGTAGAAGCACTGTGTTATGGGTAGTTGTAGAAGCTGTGTGTTATGGGTAGTTGTAGAAGCACTGTGTTATGGGTAGTTGTAGAAGCACTGTGTTATGGGTAGTTGTAGAAGCACTGTGTTATGGGTAGTTGTAGAAGCTGTGTTATGGGTAGTTGTAGAAGCTGTGTGTTATGGGTAGTTGTAGAAGCTGTGTGTTATGGGTAGTTGTAGAAGCACTGTGTTATGGGTAGTTGTAGAAGCTGTGTGTTATGGGTAGTTGTAGAAGCACTGTGTTATGGGTAGTTGTAGAAGCTGTGTGTTATGGGTAGTTGTAGAAGCTGTGTGTTATGGGTAGTTGTAGAAGCTGTGTGTTATGGGTAGTTGTAGAAGCACTGTGTTATGGGTAGTTGTAGAAGCACTGTGTTATGGGTAGTTGTAGAAGCACTGTGTTATGGGTAGTTGTAGAAGCACTGTGTTATGGGTAGTTGTAGAAGCTGTGTGTTATGGGTAGTTGTAGAAGCACTGTGTTATGGGTAGTTGTAGAAGCACTGTGTTATGGGTAGTTGTAGAAGCTGTGTGTTATGGGTAGTTGTAGAAGCTGTGTGTTATGGGTAGTTGTAGAAGCTGTGTGTTATGGGTAGTTGTAGAAGCTGTGTGTTATGGGTAGTTGTAGAAGCTGTGTGTTATGGGTAGTTGTAGAAGCTGTGTGTTATGGGTAGTTGTAGAAGCTGTGTGTTATGGGTAGTTGTAGAAGCTGTGTGTTATGGGTAGTTG
The DNA here is from genome assembly GCA_020271785.1 of Procambarus virginalis. Lineage (NCBI taxonomy): Eukaryota > Metazoa > Arthropoda > Malacostraca > Decapoda > Cambaridae > Procambarus > Procambarus virginalis. The sequence continues at coordinate 19,123,314 of WNGS01163947.1, read as the reverse complement.
TAGAAGCACTGTGTTATGGGTAGTTGTAGAAGCACTGTGTTATGGGTAGTTGTAGAAGCACTGTGTTATGGGTAGTTGTAGAAGCACTGTGTTATGGGTAGTTGTAGAAGCACTGTGTTATGGGTAGTTGTAGAAGCACTGTGTTATGGGTAGTTGTAGAAGCTGTGTGTTATGGGTAGTTGTAGAAGCTGTGTGTTATGGGTAGTTGTAGAAGCTGTGTGTTATGGGTAGTTGTAGAAGCTGTGTGTTATGGGTAGTTGTAGAAGCTGTGTTATGGGTAGTTGTAGAAGCACTGTGTTATGGGTAGTTGTAGAAGCACTGTGTTATGGGTAGTTGTAGAAGCTGTGTGTTATGGGTAGTTGTAGAAGCACTGTGTTATGGGTAGTTGTAGAAGCTGTGTGTTATGGGTAGTTGTAGAAGCACTGTGTTATGGGTAGTTGTAGAAGCTGTGTGTTATGGGTAGTTGTAGAAGCTGTGTGTTATGGGTAGTTGTAGAAGCTGTGTGTATGGGTAGTTGTAGAAGCACTGTGTTATGGGTAGTTGTAGAAGCTGTGTGTTATGGGTAGTTGTAGAAGCTGTGTGTTATGGGTAGTTGTAGAAGCTGTGTGTTATGGGTAGTTGTAGAAGCTGTGTGTTATGGGTAGTTGTAGAAGCTGTGTGTTATGGGTAGTTGTAGAAGCTGTGTGTTATGGGTAGTTGTAGAAGCTGTGTGTTATGGGTAGTTGTAGAAGCTGTGTGTTATGGGTAGTTGTAGAAGCTGTGTGTTATGGGTAGTTGTAGAAGCTGTGTGTTATGGGTAGTTGTAGAAGCTGTGTGTTATGGGTAGTTGTAGAAGCTGTGTGTTATGGGTAGTTGTAGAAGCTGTGTGTTATGGGTAGTTGTAGAAGCTGTGTGTATGGGTAGTTGTAGAAGCACTGTGTTATGGGTAGTTGTAGAAGCACTGTGTTATGGGTAGTTGTAGAAGCTGTGTGTATGGGTAGTTGTAGAAGCTGTGTGTTATGGGTAGTTGTAGAAGCACTGTGTTATGGGTAGTTGTAGAAGCTGTGTGTTATGGGTAGTTGTAGAAGCTGTGTGTTATGGGTAGTTGTAGAAGCACTGTGTTATGGGTAGTTGTAGAAGCACTGTGTTATGGGTAGTTGTAGAAGCTGTGTGTTATGGGTAGTTGTAGAAGCTGTGTGTTATGGGTAGTTGTAGAAGCTGTGTGTTATGGGTAGTTGTAGAAGCTGTGTGTTATGGGTAGTTGTAGAAGCACTGTGTTATGGGTAGTTGTAGAAGCTGTGTGTTATGGGTAGTTGTAGAAGCTGTGTGTTATGGGTAGTTGTAGAAGCTGTGTGTTATGGGTAGTTGTAGAAGCTGTGTGTTATGGGTAGTTGTAGAAGCTGTGTGTTATGGGTAGTTGTAGAAGCTGTGTGTTATGGGTAGTTGTAGAAGCACTGTGTTATGGGTAGTTGTAGAAGCTGTGTGTTATGGGTAGTTGTAGAAGCTGTGTGTTATGGGTAGTTGTAGAAGCTGTGTGTTATGGGTAGTTGTAGAAGCTGTGTGTTATGGGTAGTTGTAGAAGCTGTGTGTTATGGGTAGTTGTAGAAGCACTGTGTTATGGGTAGTTGTAGAAGCACTGTGTTATGGGTAGTTGTAGAAGCTGTGTGTTATGGGTAGTTGTAGAAGCTGTGTGTTATGGGTAGTTGTAGAAGCTGTGTGTTATGGGTAGTTGTAGAAGCTGTGTGTTATGGGTAGTTGTAGAAGCACTGTGTTATGGGTAGTTGTAGAAGCACTGTGTTATGGGTAGTTGTAGAAGCTGTGTGTTATGGGTAGTTGTAGAAGCACTGTGTTATGGGTAGTTGTAGAAGCTGTGTGTTATGGGTAGTTGTAGAAGCACTGTGTTATGGGTAGTTGTAGAAGCTGTGTGTTATGGGTAGTTGTAGAAGCTGTGTGTTATGGGTAGTTGTAGAAGCACTGTGTTATGGGTAGTTGTAGAAGCTGTGTGTTATGGGTAGTTGTAGAAGCACTGTGTTATGGGTAGTTGTAGAAGCACTGTGTTATGGGTAGTTGTAGAAGCACTGTGTTATGGGTAGTTGTAGAAGCTGTGTGTTATGGGTAGTTGTAGAAGCTGTGTGTTATGGGTAGTTGTAGAAGCTGTGTGTTATGGGTAGTTGTAGAAGCTGTGTGTATGGGTAGTTGTAGAAGCACTGTGTTATGGGTAGTTGTAGAAGCACTGTGTTATGGGTAGTTGTAGAAGCTGTGTGTTATGGGTAGTTGTAGAAGCACTGGTTATGGGTAGTTGTAGAAGCACTGTGTTATGGGTAGTTGTAGAAGCTGTGTGTTATGGTTGTTGTAGAAGCTGTGTGTTATGGGTGTTGTAGAAGCGTGTGTTATGGGTTGTTGTAGAAGCTGTGTGTTATGGGTAGTTGTAGAAGCACTGTGTTATGGGTAGTTGTAGAAGCTGTGTGTTATGGGTAGTTGTTGAAGCTGTGTGTTATGGGTAGTTGTTGAAGCTTTGTGTGTGTTATGGGTAGTTGTAGAAGCTGTGTGTTATGGGTAGTTGTAGAAGCACTGTGTTATGGGTAGTTGTAGAAGCTGTGTTATGGGTAGTTGTAGAAGCTGTGTGTTATGGGTAGTTGTAGAAGCTGTGTGTTATGGGTAGTTGTAGAAGCACTGTGTTATGGGTAGTTGTAGAAGCACTGTGTTATGGGTAGTTGTAGAAGCTGTGTGTTATGGGTAGTTGTAGAAGCACTGTGTTATGGGTAGTTGTAGAAGCTGTGTGTTATGGGTAGTTGTAGAAGCACTGTGTTATGGGTAGTTGTAGAAGCTGTGTGTTATGGGTAGTTGTAGAAGCACTGTGTATGGGTAGTTGTAGAAGCACTGTGTTATGGGTAGTTGTAGAAGCTGTGTGTTATGGGTAGTTGTAGAAGCTGTGTGTTATGGGTAGTTGTAGAAGCACTGTGTTATGGTTAGTTGTAGAAGCTGTGTGTTATGGGTTGTTGTAGAAGCACTGTGTTATGGGTAGTTGTAGAAGCACTGTGTTATGGGTAGTTGTAGAAGCTGTGTGTTATGGGTAGTTGTAGAAGCACTGTGTTATGGGTAGTTGTAGAAGCTGTGTGTTATGGGTAGTTGTAGAAGCTGTGTGTTATGGGTAGTTGTAGAAGCTGTGTTATGGGTAGTTGTAGAAGCTGTGTGTTATGGGTAGTTGTAGAAGCACTGTGTTATGGGTAGTTGTAGAAGCTGTGTGTTATGGGTAGTTGTAGAAGCTGTGTGTTATGGGTAGTTGTAGAAGCACTGTGTTATGGGTAGTTGTAGAAGCTGTGTGTTATGGGTAGTTGTAGAAGCACTGTGTTATGGGTAGTTGTAGAAGCTGTGTGTTATGGGTTGTTGTAGAAGCTGTGTGTTATGGGTAGTTGTAGAAGCACTGTGTTATGGGTAGTTGTAGAAGCTGTGTGTTATGGGTAGTTGTAGAAGCACTGTGTTATGGGTAGTTGTAGAAGCACTGTGTTATGGGTAGTTGTAGAAGCTGTGTGTTATGGGTAGTTGTAGAAGCTGTGTGTTATGGGTAGTTGTAGAAGCTGTGTGTTATGGGTTGTTGTAGAAGCTGTGTGTTATGGGTAGTTGTAGAAGCTGTGTGTTATGGGTAGTTGTAGAAGCTGTGTGTTATGGGTAGTTGTAGAAGCTGTGTGTTATGGGTAGTTGTAGAAGCTGTGTGTTATGGGTAGTTGTAGAAGCTGTGTGTTATGGGTTGTTGTAGAAGCTGTGTGTTATGGGTAGTTGTAGAAGCTGTGTGTTATGGGTTGTTGTAGAAGCACTGTGTTATGGGTAGTTGTAGAAGCTGTGTTATGGGTAGTTGTAGAAGCACTGTGTTATGGGTGTTGTAGAAGCTGTGTGTTATGGGTAGTTGTAGAAGCACTGTGTTATGGGTAGTTGTAGAAGCTGTGTGTTATGGGTAGTTGTAGAAGCACTGTGTTATGGGTAGTTGTAGAAGCACTGTGTTATGGGTAGTTGTAGAAGCACTGTGTTATGGGTGTTGTAGAAGCACTGTGTTATGGGTAGTTGTAGAAGCACTGTGTTATGGTTGTTGTAGAAGCTGTGTGTTATGGGTAGTTGTAGAAGCTGTGTGTTATGGGTAGTTGTAGAAGCTGTGTGTTATGGGTAGTTGTAGAAGCTGTGTGTTATGGGTAGTTGTAGA
>WNGS01163947.1:19039758-19049922 GCA_020271785.1 Procambarus virginalis | reverse complement strand
TCAACAGAGTGACTGCACATCATCACTGCTAATTGTTGTGTGTGTGTCTGTATTCACCTAGTTGTATTCACCTGTGTGTTCTTGCGGGGGTTTGAGCTCTGCTCTTTCGGCCCGTCTCACAAATGTCAATCAGTCAACTATCTACTAACAATTTTTTTAGCATCAGTCAGGTATGATAGCTCCAGCATCGGATTCCTTTCTTGAATCTCTCTGTTTTAATCATTTTTGGGTTGTTTTGCTGGTCTGGCCGTGGCTGGCTGCCACCAGCTGGTTGACAGGTGCAACGCCACCAGCTGGTTGACAGGTGCACCGCCGCCAGCTGGTTGACAGGTCCACAACCACCCCCAGCTGGTTGACAGGTGCCACCACCACCCCCAGCTGGTTGACAGGTGCACCACCACCATCTGGTTGACAGGTGCAACCACCCCCAGCTGGTTGACAGGTGCACCACCACCAGCTGGTTGACAGGTGCACCACCCCCAGCTGGTTGACAGGTGCGCCACCACCAGCTGGTTGACAGGTGCACCACCCCCAGCTGGTTGACAGGTGCACCACCACCAGCTGGTTGACAGGTGCCACCACCCCCAGCTGGTTGACAGGTCCCCCACCACCAGCTGGCTGACAGGTCCCCCTTCCCCCCCAGCGGGTACCAGCCAAGACACTGACGTACACAAGACGATGCCTATACTAAGCTATCTCACCCTCCCAAGACAAAAGAGCAGAATAAGCCAGCTGTGTGACTATACTGGTGTGGGCCGTCATCTCCAGCCCCCTGCTGGTGGTGGTGTGAGCATCTTGGGAGACATGCACCACCATCACTAAGCCTTAAACATGTTGGGCTTTAAATATAACACACACACACACACACACAAGGAAGCGATGTGGTGGAGGCTGACTCCATACACAGTTTCAAGTGTAGATATGATAGAGCCCAATAGGCTCAGGAAACTGTACACCAGTTGATTGACGGTTGAGAGGCGGACCAAAGAGCCAGAGCTCAACCCCCGCAAGCACAACTAGGTGAGTACACACACACACACACACACACACAACACACACACACACACCCACACACACACACACACACACACACAAACACACAACATTTAAAATACATGGATGGCGATATACTAAAGAAATTGTTCATGACGTTTGTTAGGCCAAAGCTAGAATATGCAGCTGTTGTTTGGTGCCCATATCTTAAGAAGCACATCAACAAACTGGAAAAGGTGCAAAGACATGCTACTAAGTGGCTCCCAGAACTGAAGGGTAAGAGCTACGAGGAAAGGTTAGAAGCATTAAATATGCCAAAACTAGAAGACAGAAGAAAAAGAGGTGATATGATCACTACATACAAAATAGTAACAGGAATTGATAAAATCGACAGGAAAGATTTCCTGAGACCTGGAACTTCAAGAACAAGAGGTCATAGATATAAACTGGCTAAACACAGATGCCGAAGAAATATAAGAAAATTCACTTTCGCAAACAGAGTGGTAGACGGTTGGAACAAGTTGGGGGAGAAGGTGGTGGAGGCCAAGACCGTCAGTAGTTTCAAAGCGTTATATGACAAAGAGTGCTGGGAAGACGGGACACCACGAGCGTAGCTCTCATCCTGTAACTACACTTAGGTAATTACACACACACACACACACACACACACACACGTGTGAGCGGTGGTGTTATGTGTGGTTTCTTTATGTGTGTTTCCCTACATGTATATGTCTATGGAGATTTACCTTTAGGGGGGGAGGGGGCTTGACGGCTGAGTGGGAAGAGCTCGGGATTCGTAGTCATGAGGTTCCAGGTTCGATCCCCGGTGGAGGCGGAAACAAATGGGGTGATTTTCTTTCCCCCCCTGATGCCCCGTGTTCACCTAGTAGTAAATAGGTACCTGGGAGTTAGACAGCTGCTATGGGGCTGCTTCCTGGGGGTGTGTAACGAGGAGGAGGCCTGGTCGAGGACCGGGCCGCAGGGACGCTAAGCCCCGAAATCATCTCAAGATAACCTCAAGATGAGCTACCTTCCTGTGGTGGCCAGGACAGCAATATCCCCAAGCCAACAACAACAAGCAACTACACCTCGAGCCCAACCACTTGCGCTGGACGGTAGAGCGACGGCCTCGCTTCATGCAGGTCGGCGTTCAATCCCCGCGACCGTCCACAAGTGGTTGGGGCACCATTCCTTCCCTCCGTCCCATCCCAAATCCTTATCCTGACCCCTTCCCAGTGCTATATAGCCATAATGGCCTGGCGCTTTCCCCCTGATAGTTCCCTCCCCCAACACCAAGGCAAGTGGTAGGCCTATGAGGCTGTGTACTCTAGCAAATGTGTAGGTAATGTGCCAAGAGTGCCTACTCAGGCAAGTACTCAAGCAAGAGGATGTACTCAATCAAGAGGATGTACTCAATCAAGAGGATGTACTCAATCAAGAAGGATGCACTCAATCAAGAGGATGTACTCAATCAAGAGGATGCACTCAATCAAGAGGATGTACTCAATCAAGAGGATGCACTCAATCAAGAGGATGTACTCAATCAAGAGGATGCACTCAATCAAGAGGATGTACTCAATCAAGAGGATGCACTCAATCAAGAGGATGTACTCAATCAAGACGATGCACTCAATCAAGAAGATGCACTCAATCAAGAGGATGTACTCAATCAAGAAGGATGCACTCAATCAAGAGGATGTACTCAATCAAGAGGATGCACTCAATCAAGAGGATGTACTCAATCAAGAGGATGCACTCAATCAAGAGGATGTACTCAATCAAGAGGATGCACTCAATCAAGAGGATGTACTCAATCAAGACGATGCACTCAATCAAGAAGATGCACTCAATCAAGAGGATGTACTCAATCAAGAAGGATGCACTCAATCAAGAGGATGTACTCAATCAAGAGGATGCACTCAATCAAGAGGATGTACTCAATCAAGAGGATGCACTCAATCAAGAGGATGTACTCAATCAAGAAGGATGTACTCAATCAAGAAGGATGTACTCAATCAAGAAGGATGCACTCAATCAAGAGGATGTACTCAATCAAGAAGGATGTACTCAATCAAGAGGATGCACTCAATCAAGAGGATGCACTCAATCAAGAGGATGCACTCAATCAAGAGGATGCACTCAATCAAGAGGGTGCACTCAATCAAGAGGATGCACTCAATCAAGAGGATGCACTCAATCAAGAAGATGCACTCAATCAAGACGATGCACTCAATCAAGACGATGCACTCAATCAAGAGGATGCACTCAATCAAGAGGATGCACTCAATCAAGAGGATGCACTCAATCAAGAGGATGCACTCAATCAAGTGGATGCACTCAAGCAAGTGGATGCACTCAATCAAGAGGATGCACTCAATCAAGTGGATGCACTCAAGCAAGTGGATGTACTCAAGCAAGTGGATGCACTCAATCAAGAGGATGCACTCAATCAAGTGGATGCACTCAATCAAGTGGATGCACTCAAGCAAGTGGATGTACTCAAGCAAGTGGATGCACTCAAGCAAGTGGATGTACTCACCAGTTGGTTTAATTTATAGTCGTCAGTGACCTCTGCAATATTCACGCCTCGCACCACAACTTGCTCTCCTGAGTCCTGTTGAATACATACACATATTATACACATGTATATATATACTACATACACGTGTATATGTATATACATACATACACACGCTAAGCCAATACATATAATGATATATTCCGACACATACTGGCTAAAAATATATGAGGCTATTAGATGTCACGATGATAATTATTCATTCAAGCACTGTATTAACAATGTAGTAATACAACAACAGTAATCCCAGGTAATACAACAACAGAAATCTCACAATAACAACAATATTAATAAATACAGCAACAACATCTTTCTCACAATTGATATATATATTAATTTTCAAGACAAAAAAAATATGGATGGGAAAAGAAGAAAGAAAACGGAAGAGATAGAGACCGGGAAAGATAGAGGAGGTGGGGGACTGAATCAGATGTTTAGGAGGAAGAAAATGGGCAGAACCAGAGGCTCTTGGGAACACGTAACATCGGATTCTTTGATGTGAAGTTATTTCCTATTGTGAGTCTCATCCATGCATGGGGATGAGTGGGTGGGGTGAGTGGGTGAGGTGCGTAGGTGAGTGGGTAGGGTGCATAGGTGGGTAGGTGGGTGCTTAACAATGATTTTCATGCAGAACATCAACTACAAACCCACAACAATATTTCTTTTCTGCAAGACTGATAGGTCGACGAAGGAGTTTGCGCGGCGACGGGGTTGTATAATCGAGAAACTGGCGCGATATCTATGGGTTGTGTATTGCTGCGAGAGCCCCGTCGGCGTCTGGGGGTAGGATTGGGTCCTCTTACGAACTCCTCCAGCTCGTAAACTGTTTCTTAAATCCCATCATAGCCGCCATGATAGAGATAAAAGGGTAATTAGTCTCGTAAGTGGTAGAATGACTACTTCGTGAATCCGGCGCCTGAGGAAAGAAGAGCGCGTCTCTTATAAGCACCGTTCTCTCTCACTGTCCGCCTCTAAGCTCTCAATTAGTGATTACAGGTTCGTGTTCTGTGAACAACGAGGCTTAAAGGCGTGCTGTGAGAGGACGTGTTGCCTCGTGACACCACCACAAAAGCCTTACGAGACTGGGCGGCTTAAAGTGAGACCCAAGAGCTGAAGCTCGCCCAGCACGTACATATATGTGGCCTGTCGGTTTGCAACTGAATGGGCCCGAGTTCGATTCTAGCGAATGACAAGTCATGTTTTGATATTTTCCTTACATCTAATGCCTGTAACTGAGAGTTAGGCAACTATTGTGACTAGCATTCTCGTAAAGGTGGGTCGTTAGTCTTGGGGAGGAGGGGGGGAGGGGAATCTCTCTCAGCCTAACAGGCTTCCTGTCCCCAACCACAGGCATCTGTGAAACCAAAAGAAAGTAGCACATATATATTTAATTAGTCACTCCTAATCTGTGCCACTTCAATTTTCTTTGTTTCTCAGCAAAACCCATTTTCTTTAATAATCCCCTTTTCAGGGATAGACTTGAAGAGATATGAGTTACACTCTTGGCGTCAACAGCTCCGATACACAAAACTGAGCTGGTGACCGCCGATAAATTCCGTATTCAACGATAGCACATTCTGTAGAACACCATTATGGGTTATATCATGGACGCCTGTGACATGCTCCGAGATTAATCTTACAGAGAAGAAAATGTATATATACTGGTTAGCATTGTAAATGTCTGGCAACGTCTGTGGCAGAAATAAATAATGAAAAAGAGACAAAAACACACACATAGCATTTCGGACAGGTCCTTAAATCGTAATTATCCATGAATACGACCCGTAAATCGCTATACGAACCCGGTACCCTTTACATTGGGTGAACAGAGGTGTACATTTAAGGATTGGCGCCCAGTCAATCCTCCCGGCCAGGATACGAACCCGGGCGATTCGCTAGTGAAGCACAGTCTTAGTTGGACCTAATTGGACGGCCAAAATCTACTGTAACCTAATAAAATAACAACAGTTGACTGTAACCTTTTGTTGATCAGTCCAGCAACCAGGAGGCCGGGCGATGACCGGGCCGGGGACGCTAGCCCGGAAGCACCTCAAGGTAAGGTACTCAAGGTAACTAAAAAATGCCCATAGTCTTAACTGACGGTAACTCGTAAATGTTCACAGTTACTGTAAACCAGTTGATTGACAGTTGAGAGGCGGGACCTGAGAGCCGAAGCTCAACCCCCGAAGTGGCAAGGGGTCTTAATTGACCCTTGACAAGAGCAAGTAATTCGATAAAGCTTAGGAGGAAGTACAGGAAGCTTCCTCCTCCCCCTCCCCCCCACTTGTCTCTCCCCAGCCCCTTCACCCTCCCACCCCCCCCCACACACACCTCCACACCTACCACACCACCCCCCCACATCAACCACACTACCCACACCACCCACACCACCCCACACCACCACACACACCTCCCACACCTCGTATCTCCCCATCCCCTAGCCCTCCCCCCTCTATACCTGACAAAGATCACGCAATATAGGCAAGAATATGCTAGGATATATTCGTCAGTAGTAGAGCATTCTATTATGTCTAACCGCCGCCCCTCCGCTCCCAGAGCCTCCCCCCTTTCTGTTGGAGCGTGTGAGTATGGGGGGAGAGGTGGTGGGGAGGAGGAGGCAGCGACGGTGCTAGACCAAAATAAAAGCAGTTGAGGGCTAGCGTGGTGGGCATGCAGAAAGTTTCCAAGCCAACTTGTACAATCTCCGCACAACCAGCCTTCTCTCTCTCTCTCTCTCTCTCTCTCTCTCGCTCTCTCTCTCTCTCTCTCTCTCTCTCTCTCTCTGAGCCCTCAACCTGTAGGTGATACCCACATATGCTCACGACATACAAGATCCTAAAAGGATGCGGACCACCGATGGGAAACTTGCTACATAATTGGCGCTGTCTCCTGGTAGTTCCCTTCCCAACTAGCAGTGCTGGTCAGAGACCGCGCCGCGGGGAACGTTGATCCCCGAAATCAACGCTAGGTAGATGCGTCAAGCCAACATGCATCACGAAACTCTTGACCCCCTAAAGGATTCGAACCCCGGTCAAACCAGGTTCTGATACACGTTGGCTTGGGGACCATTCAAGCTCGACCCGTGCGTGCGTGCGTGCGTGCGTGCGTGCGTGGGGGAGGTCGAGCCTGGACTGGCCAATATTTCACAAGTGCCAGTGCCAACTACTCTCTTCCCTCCATCATCACTATATATGGCACCCACAGCAAACGCTCAATATCCGGCCACCAAACATCCAATATCCGGCCACAAATACCCAAATATCCGGGCACCAAATACCCAATATCCGGCCAACCAAATACCCAATATCCGGCCACCAAACATCCAATATCCGGCCACCAAATACCCCAATATCCGGCCACCAAATACCCAATATCCGGCCACCAAATACCCAATATCCGGCCACCAAATACCCCAATATCCGGCCACCAAATACCCAATATCCGGCCACCAAACATCCAATATCCGGCCACCAAATACCCAATATCCGGCCACCAAATACCCAATATCGGCCACCAAACATCCAATATCCGGCCACCAAATACCCCAATATCCGGCCACCAAATACCCAATATCCGGCCACCAAACATCCAATATCCGGCCACCAAACATCCAATATCCGGCCACAAAACATCCAATATCCGGCCACCAAACATCCAATATCCGGCCACCAAATACCCAATATCCGGCCACCAAATACCCAATATCCGGCCACCAAACATCCAATATCCGGCCACCAAACATCCAATATCGGCCACCAAATACCCCAATATCCGGCCACCAAAATCCAATATCCGGCCACCAAATACCCCAATATCGGGCACCAAATACCCAATATCCGGCCACCAAATACCCCAATATCCGGCCACCAAATACCCCAATATCCGGCCACCAAATACCCCAATATCCGGCCACCAAACATCCAATATCCGGCCACCAAATACCCAATATCCGGCCACCAAATACCCAATATCCGGCCACCAAACATCCAATATCCGGCCACAAATACCCAATATCCGGCCACCAACTATCCCAATATCCGGCCACCAAATACCCCAATATCCGGCCACCAAACATCTGCATATATATATATATATATATATATATATATATATATATATATATATATATATATATATATATATATAGTATATATTCAGTAATAACGGCAACACTGTACACCAACAACAACAACAACACCAGTAATAACGGCAACACTGTACACACAACAACAACAACAACAACACACCAGTAAGAACGGCAACACTGTACACCACAACAACAACAACAACAACACCAGTAATAACGGCAACACTGTACACCACAACAACACCAGTAATAACGGCAACACTGTACACGCCCACAACAACAACACCAGTAATAACGGCAACCACTGTACACCACACAACAAACCAGTAATAACGGCAACACTGTACACCACAACAACACCAGTAATAACGGCAACACTGTACACTCCCACAACAACACCAGTAATAACGGCAACACTGTACACCCCACAACAACAACACCAGTAATAACGGCAACACTGTACACCACAACAACAACACCAGTAATAACGGCAACACTGTACACCACAACAACAACAACACCAGTAATAACGGCAACAGTGGCGCGGCAAAATAAGCTACCATGCCAGATGTATTATGACACATAAGACCTGCAAGTCATACGACAACTGTCACGCCGTCATGGCGGGCGGGGGTCGACGCCCCCCTGGCCGTTATGACTGCCACCTGCGGGGCATACTACATGCCACTTCCTGCCCAACCACTTCCGCATTCCTCCCCCCATTGATTACACTGTGTTGCGTGCCCACCTCGCACTCACTCTCCTCTCAAACAATATGAGAGAGAGACAACAAATTGGCTCACACACATCAACGTTTTCTATGTGTTGATTGGTTAGGTTAGGTTAGGTTAGGTTAGGTTAGGTGGTGGCTTGGGTTTGTGTTTTTAGTACCCCGTATTTTGGTCGTTCCGGGAGCTCCAGAAGATTGGCTACTTGGTAACGTGCAGATGTTATCTGGTGCCACAGGTGTTGTCTAGGATATCTGGTGTCACGGGTGTTGTCTTGGATATCTGGTGTCACGGGTGTTGTCTTGGATATCTGGTGTCACAGGTGTTGTCTTAGATATCTGGTATCACAGGTATTGCCTTGGATATCTGGCGCCACAGGTGTTGTCTAGGATATCTGGTATCACAGGTATTGCCTTGGATATCTGGCGCCACAGGTGTTGTCTAGGATATCTGGTATCACAGGTGTTGCCTTGGATATCTGGCGCCACAGGTGTTGTCTAGGATATCTGGTGTCACAGGTATTGCCTTGGATATCTGGCGCCACAGGTGTTGTCTAGGATATCTGGTGTCACAGGTATTGCCTTGGATATCTGGCGCCACAGGTGTTGTCTAGGATATCTGGTGTCACAGGTTTGCCTTGGATATCTGGCGCCACAGGTGTTGTCTAGGATATCTGGTGTCACAGGTGTTGCCTTGGATATCTGGCACCACAAGTGTTACCTTAGATATCTGGTGTGTTATTGTTGTATAGAAGTACACGGTGTTGCCGCCATTACCGGTGTTATTGTTTGTCCCGTCAACACGTGTTGCCAGATCATAACACAACAGTGTTGCCAGATAATCACTTATCCCTTGAGAAATACCCGAGTAACTAGTAACCTGAATACCTTCAACAACAGACACAACGGCTGTCATGTCATTACCATCACCGGAGCCTCATGACAAGTGTCACCTCATGACAATGTGGCGTCATGACTGTCAAGTCCTGAGAGCGTGGCCAGAGGGCATTCGTGACACGGTACACTACGAATCAGCACATTTACGGACCAAAAAAAAAGGTGTCAGATGAGGTCTGGTGGAGTACTGGGGGTAGCGTGGAGTCTGGGGGGTAGCGTGGAGTACGGGGGTGGAGCGTGGAGTACTGGGGGTACCATGGAGTACTGGGGGTACCGTGGAGGCATGGCACCCAGGTGGAAAGTGCCACAGGTGTTCAAGTGATTGGGGAGGGGGGGGGGAGTGCCTCATCCAAGCATTGTTCTCGTACTTCATCCATTCTTCTTTGTCTCTCTCTCTCTCTCGTTCTACTTTTTTCTACGTTTACTTTCTGTACAGCTGGCTCTGTACAGCTGGCTCTGTACAAATGGTTATGTACAATGGTTATGTACAACTGGCTCTGTACAACTGGCTCTGTACAACTGGTTATGTACAACTGGCTCTGTACAACTGGCTCTGTACAGCTGGCTCTGTACAGCTGGCTCTGTAAACTGGTTTATGTACAACTGGCTCTGTACAACTGGCTCTGTACAGCTGGCTCTGTACAGCTGGCTCTGTACAGTTGGTTATGTACAGCTGGTTATGTACAACTGGCTCTGTACAACTGGCTCTGTACAACTGGCTCTGTACAACTGGCGCTGTACAGCCGCTCTGTACAGCTGGTTCTGTACAGCTAGTTTTGTACAGCTGGCTCTGTACAGAATTTCCTGGTTCGATACCCGGTGGAGGCGGAGGCAATTGGGCAAAATGTTTCTGTCATCCCTGATGCCCCTGTTCACACTGGC
>WNGS01163947.1:19018951-19033777 GCA_020271785.1 Procambarus virginalis | reverse complement strand
AATATAATATATAATTGATAATAGGTAGAGCAACTTTTTGTGTCGAAAAGCCTCGTCATATTCTATCACCGTATTCAGAACCTCAATTGTCAAAATGAACTCTTTTAAGGATCTGTTATGGTCAGAACGGAAACCTTTGAATCTCAATCAACAGATAAACCCAAGGAAATATATATAAGTATCTTTACCACAACTTGTCGACCTCTCTCAAGACCGTCTCTTATAGGGCATTGTTTACAGCGTGTAAGGGGGGGGGGGAGGGGGACGAAAGACCTCAACCAACCAGAAGCTTCACACCCCCTCCCCCTTCAAGATTAAACACTCAACACACCAGTTAAATCATCCTTGCCTGGTTTACCTTGGCGGGATAAAACCCTCCAGGTTTGCCCTGGGTGCGGGTTTAATAGGCTCACTGGTTTACTGGTAGCTCCCCCTCCCCCTTCCCCCCTCCCAGCCACTTAGCTATAAACAGGTGTGAATACACCTAGGGAACCAGCCAGTTAGGCTTTACCAGTGCCCTTTTGGTTATTTGCCCTGTACGATAAACAAATATTTGAGCGTATTCATAATTATATTATTAGCGCTAATAGTAATTTGATAAAAATACCGTTTAGAAACAAAACAAAATCTTAGAAAAACTAAAATCAGATTGAATAACGCTAGGCTGCGCAAATCAAGTCAATATATATATACGTGTAAGTCTAGCAATACCACGTAAAACATATACCCAAAGTCAAACAATATATTCGTAACATTATAAATTGTTGAGACTCAAATCACGGAACTGATGACCAAACATCACACCAGAAGGTGAAGAAATGACATAGTTTCGGTCCGTCGTGGATAATTGTCACACGACTTTTATTGATAATAGTCGAATTTTATTGGACCGAAACGTCGTTATTTCAATGTTTTCTGATGTGTGTGGTTTGAGAATGTAAGAAGCCCTTACGAAACGCTTCTAGGCGTTAGACCATTAATAAAAATGGATTTTGGAGAATTGATATTTCCTTCAGCCATATTATTGTGGCTCTTCGTCTTCACTCGAAACTCTCCTAAATGAACGGGTCTCGCTCGTTACATAGCTTGTGGCATAATACAGCACATTCCTACGGGATTGCAGTTACACGGCCAACAATGACGAGGTGGCGCCAGATACAGGACGCAAGGTACAGCTACCAGATACAGCCTAGCAGAAGACGCAAGACACAGCCTACGCAGGACTGCTCGTCAAAGAATTTTAAAACCTACATAACCTTACCCAAACCGAGCCTACCACAGCCTAAGGTGTGTTAGGCTATACATAATAAAGTTTGATCTCTCATTTCCGTTGGGTTAGGTGAGATTCAGACAACTCTGATTAGGTTGGTTCTATGGTGGTCAAGTTCGTATACAAGAGGTCTTACCTTCTTATAAACCAACTAACACGCATTTTATCAATCTAATCCTCCTCTAAAATTTTAGAGGGGGATTGAATACTTTTTTCTCCACAGGAGAGACGCGCTCTCCTATGTAGAAACAGGAGACGTACAGGAGTGTACAAGGAGTTATGTACAGGCGATGATGGACTAACATATTAATCACTAATATGTACAACAGCATCCCAACACATCTAAAAAAAAATTAATACAAAAAGAAACCAACTGAATGCGGGCGATGAGTCACAATAACGTGGCTAAAGTATGTTGACCAGACCACACACTAAAAGGTGAAGGGACGACGACGTTTCGGTCCGTCCTGGACCATTCTCAAGTCGATTGTGATGAGGAAGTAGAATTTATTGCCTGTTTCTACTTCCTCATCACAATCGACTTGAGAATGGTCCAGGACGGACCGAAACGTCATCGTCCCTTCACCTTCTAGTGTGTGGTCCGGTCAAACCAACTGAAATACTGCACAACCGCCTCAGGACAGTGCCGAGGGATTATTACAGCACCAACACTACACCCGCAACACACAGGGGGAAGTGATGAAACACAAGTGTTGCCTAACAAAAAACATGAGAGCGTAGGGTGAGTATTTTGATATATAATGAACAACGGGCGCCATCAACACCAGAGACATCTCCCAGAAATCTGCAACAAAGAAAACGTAGTCCTAATGTACGAAAATGGAGACCGCAGACACTATTATAAATCTGCATCACTGACTCCTGCAGGAGTAATTTAATTAATCAGTAAGTAATCACAATGACAATAATGCAGCACCCAGAAAGGATAAACTTTGTAACGGAAAGGCAGTAAGGATTTAGATGGAGAAATTCATGCCTGACGAGCTAAGAGTTTTATTACAAGATTTCAAAAATACTGTTCCTTATTTAAAAGATGTAAGATAAACACATCTAGCGTAGATAGCGTAAATTTGTTATCCCCGCATAGCGTAAATTTGGGAGCTGTAAAGATGTTAATCCCTTGTTTGACAGTGTGTCCACTTGAGACAGTTAAGCAAGTCCCAGCCACGTCTGGGTACAAGTGACAGGATGAACAACCCAGCGGGTTTTCTTCCTATTGGGGAGTGTTGTACACAACCTGTTCTCTGTATAACCCGTCGCATTTTGACGTATTCTTAGGGCCGGGCTTGGGGAGTAGAAGAACTCCCAGAACCCCATCAAGCAGGTACCCAAAGCTAAACGCTCACTGTGAGTATGTTCACTCACAGGATGAGTGCCGCTGCCCAATACTGTCACTATGGCGGTGTGTTCACTCACAGGATGAGTGACGCTACCCAGTACTGTCACTATGGCGGTGTGTTCACTCACAGGATGAGTGACGCTACCCAGTACTGTCACTATGGCGGTGTGTTCACTCACAGGATGAGTGACGCTGCCCAATACTGTCACTATGGCGGTGTGTTCACTCACAGGATGAGTGACGCTGCCCAATACTGTCACTATGGCGGTGTGTTCACTCACAGGATGAGTGAAGCTACCCAATACTGTCACTATGGCGGTGTGTCCACTCACAAGATGAGTGGCGCTGCCCAATACTGTCACTATGGCGGTGTGTTCACTCACAGGATGAGTGACGCTACCCAATACTGTCACTATGGCGGTGTGTTCACTCACAAGATGAGTGACGCTGCCCAATACTGTCACTATGGCGGTGTGTTCACTCACAGGATGAGTGACACTTGCTGTTCCTAATTTCTGTGAATGACCTTCTCGAAGGAATGAACTTTGCAATTATAAATATTTGCAGATCATGCAAAGCTACAGAAAAATAGGAAAACATAAGATTACAGACAACTACATGAAGACGTGCAGGCGAGGAGTCACAATAACGTGGCTGAAATATATTGCCCAAACCACATACTAGAAAGTGAAGGGACGACCACTTTCGTCCCTTCACTTTCTAGTGTGTGGTTGATCAACAGGAAGACCTCTTGACGAACTTGAGGTGTGGGGCAGACACACACATGGCTGTTTGTGTTCAACCTAAGGAGGTGTAAGGTAATGACAAATTTAATGGCCACATTTAAACCATGTTAATCAATGATATTTTATTTCTAGGATGTAGTCTAATATTAATAACACAATGGGTGCTAACGTCCCCATGTCTACTAGAACAACATGTGTCCGACACACGGGTTGCTGAACACATACGGCACATGGGATGGATGGGAGGATGGATAGAAAGGGGAAATGGAATGAGAGATTGAGAGAGAACCCACAAATACAGGGACATGCATTATTTCACGTATTTCGCATCAAACCAACGTGGACCTGGACAACAAACATGAGTTTTGAGACACGGATCTCTCTTTCTCTCTCTCCCCTACACACGCACCAAACATGCGTGGCACCGCTCCCTGACGCGTATACCACACACTGGGAAGCAAGGAGAAAACACCCACACCCCAAAAAGCCAACCATACGCTTACCCATAACCCACCCACATGCCCAGAAACACATCACAACTGGCCGCTGTCATCACCCAAAAATGAATCAACCCCCTAATGCGAGATCTTTGAGCAACCGTCGGTGTAGATCCTATGAAAGAGCTCCCATGACTTACTAGGTACAATAACGGATTGAGCATGCCGACAGAGGCGCCACACGACGTCACAGGAGGAGGAGGGGCCACCAAAAGCACAACACTCCTAGCGAAGAAGCAGGAGTAGGAGGAGTGGAAATACCGTAGCAGCAGTGAGGGTAGGGACGGCGCCGGAGTCCAGGAACCCGTCTATAATGGCCCGCACGAAGCTTTCCATCTTTCCAGTTTCCAGCGAGTTAATAGCGAGTTTCCAGCGAGTAAGAGTGCGGAGGCGGCCGCAATGGGTCTTGCTTCCAGCCGAGGGAAGGGTTGGGCGGGTAGGTGTTTCTGAAGAGATGTTGATCAGCACTTGGGTTGCGCCGGTGATCGATGCATAGATTACACTTGTGTTTCACTGTGGTGTCAGCACTGGCGGTCACTGGTAGTGTTTCCCGGCACTTATTATTGCACTGATGGTGGACGCTAGTGGTGCTTGGCACTGGTGTTGGTGGGGGCCAGCTGGCTGGCTGGGCCGTGGCACCGCTAGCCTTGCGGTTTGTTAACAATGCAGGAGTGATGCCGGAGTGGTGGGTGGGCCCCGCGTGTGGGGGAGGAGGGGTGTGAGGGGGGGAAAGGGGGGGTTTGAGGTGTGGGCACTACATGTGTGTGGGGAGGGCACGGTGGGCAGCCATCCCCAGCAGCGTTGGGCAGCGGCAGTGTTCTCAGTACGGTAGCCAGAGCTATTGTGAGAGTGCGCCAGATGGTGGCACTCACCTGTGGCATCTGCCCCTCAGCCCCCCCACTGACGCACGCCCACTCGTGGCACCTGCCCCTCAGCCCCACCTGTGATACCTTCCCCAGCCCCACCCGCCCTGGCACCTGCCCACAGCCCTGCCCACCCGTGGCACCTGCCCACAGCCCTGAACACCCCTGGCACCTGCCCACAGACCTGCCCACCCCTGGCACCTGCCCACAGCCCTGCCCACCCGTGGCACCTGCCCACAGCCCTGCCCACCCGTGGCACCTGCCCACAGCCCTGCCCACCCGTGGCACCTGCCCACAGCCCTGCCCACCCGTGGCACCTGCCCACAGCCCTGCCNGGAAACAGAATCTGGGACGCTGCTCCACCGAGACACTCCGTGTTGAGAGGAAAACTGTATTTGGAAGTGGAGGAACACTGAACTCAGACGCCTTTGGTTTCATGGTGTTATCAGAAACACTGCCCCAATGGGATACTTTCTGCAGTTGCTGCTCTCGAAGCTGTTGCTGACCATGCAGTTGTTGGAAGTGGAGGCACACCATAGTCAGAAGCTTTAACTTCACAGACGGCATAGCATGCGTACGCCAAGCTTAGAAACAGGTTGGGTTTCCAAACTACACTTATCTGACTGTGGGAATGTTTGATGATTCTTTGTATCAGACCTTTAACACTTTTCAGAGACTGTGTGCACGTCCAAGTACAGCATTTTGGAATCCATACTCTGTGCTGGAGGCTTAGCATGTGTATGTTCCTGAAGGGTGGAGAATGACGAGCTTTTTGTACGAACATCGTCACGTGTTGCAGGGTTGAATACAGAACCAGTGATTCCAGTTCTTACAGGATTTGAGCTGTTCTGTTCTTGACTTGAATGGGCATTCAAACATGTCACTGATGAACTCTTTGTTCTGTCAGTTTCCGATATGGACGCTGATCGACCACCAAATATACCCTTACGGACTGGCTCTGGGCTGTGCATAAGCTTAGGAGAATCTGGAAGTGAAGATGCTGATGAACTTGGATTACTAAAGGAAACATTATCAAATGAAAAATTCTTTTGGAAGGCTCTTATTTTAGGATTTTGAGGTGGAGACTGAATCCGTTCAGGCAATGAAGACACAGAGGAACTTTTGACTCGGTCCATTTCAGGAGATGCTACTTTGTGTATATCTTGTCCTGGTGAGCCTCGTTGGCTTTGCACACGGCGGAGACTTGATACATCTGCAGAAGATTTGGGCAGAGGTTTTGGCACTGCATGAGGTGAAGGATTATGGATGGACCAAGGAACTTTATCAGGATATGATGCTTCTTTTGCACTAGAACTGATTCAGCACTCATGCCAAATTGCATAGCACTTACATGTTGAATTTTATGAGCACTGTCACCCACAAAGACCTCATCATCATTTGCTTCGGTATCACAGTCACCAAAATAGTCTTCCATATCGGGATTAGACCCACAGCCTTGGGAGCTTTGGCTAGTAGTCCTGCCAGATGCAGAATGACTCCTCTGGCGTACTAGTTCCTCACGGACTGATGGCGGGAAAGTGCAGCGGTAACCAGCCCGGCAGCGCCTTCAACACTGCCCTGTCGTGTGATGGAAACTCGAGTAGGCCGACGCCCCTGTCGGACTGGATCCTGACTTTCAACAACTCTCCCTAAGTTAGTTGTTTGTATCTGTTGTGCAACTGTAGTTGCATTTGTCTCGGCAGTTTTTGAGGTCTCTTCCAATACTGCTTGTTGGACAGCACTTAGAGGCTTTCCAGGTTGATAAATATTACTTAGCTGTGGATGGGAAGGTTGCAACTGGATCGGTGGAGAATTGTGCATCTGTTGTTGGGTCTGTAGCAGAAGCTGTTGTTGTTTTATAAGCTCCTGCTGCTGGCGAATCTGTTCTTGTTGTTTTAATATCTGCTGCTGCAGTTCTTCCTGCTGCCTTTGTAGTTCTTGCTGCATTTGCAACTCTTTTTGTTGTTTTTCTAACTCTTGCTGTCGTCTCAACTCTTCTTGTCTTTGCAACTCTTGCTGCCTTTGCAGCTCTTGCTGCTTTCTGAATTCTTCCTGCCTTTGCAGCTCCTGCTGCCTTTTAAACTCTTGCTGCCTTTGCAACTCTTGCTGCCGTTGCAGCTCTTGTTGTCGTTGCAGGTCTTGTTGCCGTTGCAACTCTTGCTGCCTTTGCAACTCTTGCTGCCGTTGCAGCTCTTGCTGCCGTTGCAACTCTTGCTGCCTTCTTCTCAACTCTTCCTGCCTTTGCAACTCTTGCTGCCTTCTCAGCTCCTCTTGTCTTTGCAAGTCTTGCTGCCTTTTCAGCTCTTCCTGCCTTTGCAACTCTTGCTGCCTTCTCAACTCCTCTTGTCTTTGCAAGTCTTGCTGCCTTTTCAGCTCTTCCTGCCTTTGCAACTCTTGCTGCCGTTGCAGCTCTTGCTGCCTTCTTCTCAACTCTTCCTGCCGTTGCAACTCTTGCTGCCTTCTCAACTCCTCTTGTCTTTGCAACTCTTGATGTCTCTTAAATTCTTCCTGCTTTTTCAACTCTTGCTGTCTCTGCATTTCTTGTTGTTTTTGCAGTTCAGCTTGTCTCTGAAGTTCTTGCTGCTGCTGCTTCTCCCTTTGTTTTTGTTTATCTTTCTTACGTTGCAAATCCTGTTGCCTCTGCAATTCCTGCTGTCTCTGCATTTCTAATTGTTTCTGCAATTCCTGTTGCCTCTGCAATTCCTTTTGCTTATGCAAATCTTGTTGCCTTTGTACTTCTTTTTGTTTTTGCATTTCTTGTTGTTGCAGCATTTCTTGTTGCTGCTGCAACTGTTGCAGCCTTTGAGACTCTTGCTTTTTCTCTTCCTCTTCCTCTTGTTTTCTCCGTAATACCTGCTGTTCCCGGGTGTGTTCGTGCACCCCCTTCCACACCGTGTTCTTATGCTCTGTGGCAGCCGTCTCTGGTCCTCCTACAGTGTTCATGCGCCGGTATGGGTGAGTGTGTCGGTGCGGGGGTGGCGAGTCGCCTGCGTCCGCTGAGCTCGCCCGTACCATTCCTGATCGCCGCTGTTCCTCACCGAAACTCAATTGTTTATTGATAGCCGCTTTGTGCACAGCAATTTTCACTAGCATCTCTGGGGTGAAGAGTTTGGAGCTTGGATCATCGGACATCCCTGTACTGGCGCTGGCTGCTTGGCCCAGCTCTCCATGTTGGTTTTGAAGGTCCTCAAAATTGCCTTGGGTTTCAAATTCATTTTGGTTACTATCAAAGTTTTTGACCATTCCAGCAACAGACCCTGCACTCCTTGTTCGTGAGATTTCATTCCTAACCAAATGAGCTGCATTAGTTTCTTCAGCCCCCGCAGAGACCTGCTTCTGAATCATATCCTGTATGCGATTCACTTGGTTAGTTCTAATAGTTCTCTCGGCAACTGCTGCAGTAAAGCCCACTTTGTGTATATCTGTATGCATAGTATCTTCCAAACTACCCTTAGATTTTCTGGCTAGACTGCTATATGGGATATTTTTAACTCCAGATGACCAGACGCAACATTGGCAACAGGGGTTGACTTGGACCTTGAGAGTAACTTGCTGGAGCTGACGTTGTGAACCTGGTTGGCTGTAGGTGGATGGTATTGATAATTAGCATCACTGGGACCAGCATCCATTCTCTGTGGAAGGTCTGGTCGTTGAGGCACTGGTGGTGGCTGGGGATGCTCTCCCCGTTGTGGTAAGGGTGGTGGTGGCGGCTCGGTTTGTGCTTCTGGTGCATAAGTTGATTGTATGTGTCCAGGGCGACAATCTGGAACTGTTGGCTGAATTGCTAGGGATGTTGGACGCTTGGGTAGTACTGGTACTACAGTGTTAAGCTGCTGGCGTGCAGGAATACAAGGGACAACTGACTGTTGGCTCTGATGCTGTGGACATCTGTGTCTTTTATTCACCTCGGGAGCCTTTTCTGCTACCGGAACTGACTGAGCTTCCAAAGCCTTTTCTTTAAAGTAATCAGTCTTCTTAAGAACATCAGATTTCTCAAGTTTTTGGAAACCAACACCTGGTTTAACAATTTGTTGCTCATTCTGCTTGTGAAATACTCCTGGAACCTGAGTTTTACTTCCCATCTTCTCTTCATATGGCTTGATAGAGAAAACCTCTCCCTCATCATCGGAGTCCTCGGAGTCACTCTTATCACTGGTATGGTCCAGAGTAACACGAGCTACAGATCTATGAGGGTTCATGTGTCCTGCAGAGAATGATGTGACAATATGACCGTACTCTCTCTTATAATCTTGAGCTGTTTTTGACTGTACAGGTTTGTGTATATATCCCATTTGTTCTAATGAATTAGAGTGCAAAACAGATTGCCAGGTCTTTTTTATCTCGGATACATTACTTACAGAACGGCTTTCATTAGGCAATGGAAGGCGATAAGGTGTTGGTTTTAAGCCCCACAAATCGTTGTAGGCTTTCTGTCGCTTTGAAACAATTGCAGCACCTGCTAAGTGTGAATACACAGACACTGAAGCACTGTTAATGGATGCATTTTCATCCTTCATGAATGCTGGTGTAGGTCTCTCAATCCGCTTCTTCGCTGCCCTGATCTTCCATGGAATATCTCTCTTCTCTTTCCTTCGGGAGGTGTCTGAGTCACTCATCCTGCTGTCAGGTGTGCCATCTCTAGTAGACACTGATTCACTATCTTCACGTGCTCTTGTAAACACATCTTCGCTATCGTCATGAATTTCTTCCCCATCGTCGATTTCAGAAGATGGCTGTCTTGCTAACTCCTCGCGGGATTTACATTTCCCTATTGCTGAGAGAGAACACCTCTGGCCTCGTTGAGGCTGTTCTCTCGCTCTAGAGTACGATGGCTATTGGTTCCTGTTTTTGATGTGGTGTTCTCCGAAGACTGGGGCAGCTGGCTTTGCTGTTTCTTGGATGTGAGTTCGTCGACTTGAAGAACAATGCCTTTCGTATCATTGAGGTTAACACTGAACTTGAGACCACCGGTAATGACTAAGGGACTTCCAGATCCGGATGATCCATATGATGGAGAGTTGAGGGCTCCTGCTGAGCTGGATTTGATTATTCCACTGGAGTTCCTCATGGGGCCTTCATTAGCTTCTATGACAGTCTTTGGCTCTTCGAGCTCCTCGTCCTCATCCTCGTCCTCCTCTTCTTCCTCACCTTCTTCCTCTTCGTCTTCCTCTTCATCTTCCTCTTCTTCGCCATCCCCTTCCCCCTCCCCATCCTCTTCCTCCTCCTCCTCCTCTTCACCCTCAATGTCTTCTACGTTGTTATCTACAGCATCTTTGTTTCCATCAGATCGTGATGCTGCGGCCCGCCCGTTCCCCTTATCCTTCTCCACTCGTTTACTATCCTCATCAACCTCACGATCCAACAGGACGCCTCCAAGTGACACTTGGAGGCGATCGATAAGTGAAAGCAGCTCTGGGTCCTGACCCTCCGGCTCTCCTTGTTCTTCCATACAAGTGAAGGTCTGGCTCTTAGATTTACAAATGTTATTTTTCAGTTTATCTAGCACTGAATTAACTTCAACTATTAATTCCGTACTAAATTCACCACTAGAACTGTCATCTCTTTGAGGTTGAGTTTGTTTACTTTTCCGGCTGGTGGCCTCAATGGAAGCCTTTACCCCCTCCATGAAGGCAATGAAGTCTTTCGTATTTCTACTTGAGTCGTCAACTAATTCCGTACTGGGATCAGACGCACACTCCTTACTCGACTTAATATTACTGGAAAGGAAAGCATAAGCAGAAGAGCCCTGAGGAGAAAGATTAGCCCTAACGCATTTCCCTGAAGAAGCCCCGCCACCTGACCGCTCTTTAGATTCCTCAAGCGACGTTTTCAACTGCCCCCAAACTATGGGTTCCAACTCACCCTCGCTGCTACGCAAATTGGACTCTTTTGAGCTACTAGTGGTGGACTTGGACACTGCCTCGAATTTTGACTGCGCCGAGGAGCCCTGGGTGCGTGACCCTTGCCCCAAATCATGGCCGCTCAGCTCCTCGCGAAGAGCTGCAACAACAAGATCAGTATATTAACTCACTTGAACAAAAGTGGTGGAAGCAAACATCTCTTCATTAGAAATATACCAAAGGAAAAGGAGAAAAATGTTCAGAACAAGACAGTGGGCTCAATGCAAGGATGGTGCTGGTGTCACCCCAGGACGACATGTCCTGGGTCACCTACGACGCGCTTCGCATGCAGGTTCGATCCCACCGTCCTGCTCCAAAGATCATTTCATAGATACATCACGTTACTGTAATCTCATGGTGTATACCTAAAGAATTTCACTGACATATATTCCACACACGTGTATAAACAATACATTAAATAGCAACAATTTTTATATTTGAAGTATACATAGACATACTTCCATTTTACAGTATTGTGATACATGTTTTTAAATTAGTTAAAACTAGATGCATTTTGGGCGTAATCGGCCAAAGAAAGGAACCCCTGGACGCTGTATTCTCAGGTTAGGTAAAGTGATATGATGATTTTGACCAGACCACACACTAGAAGGTGAAGGGACGACGACATTTCGGTCCGTCCTGGACCATTCTCAAGTCGACTTGAGAATGGTCCAGGACGGACCGAAACGTCGTCGTCCCTTCACCATATAGTGTGTGGTCTGGTCAACTTACTTTAGCCACATTATTGTGACTCGTCGCCTGCATGTGATATGATGAGAACAAGACTGTACTTGAGTACATGTAGTTGAACATCACACATCACCACAGGTGTCCTCTTACCTTTCTTTTCAGCCATGAGTGACTTAAGGCGCATTCTAATTCGTCTGCGGTCCTCATATTCATCGCACGAGTCAAGCTGTAAGAAGAACAGTTGATGAGTTGATGGTCAGAGCAAACATAAGTGGGTAATTGATGGGGCAACAGAGGGGACACTGGTTAAAAGGAACATTAAACATGTTCTGGGACATAGTATGAAGCAAGTAGCCACAAACACACAAGAAACAATCCCACAAACACACAAGAAACAATCCCACAAACACACAAGAAACAATCCCCCAAACACACAAGAAACAATCCCACAAACACACAAGAAACAATCACTCACAAACACAGCCTCTCAATAACAGCACTCAACAATACCCTCACACACTATCGTATCTGAATCAGGTGTCATAATAAACACGAGTGGATTTGGCACGTTCGTCTATAGGCCTGGGGACGAAATTGCCTATGACAAAACATCTTCACTCGCTAAGTTTAATTCCATAGTTCTCAGAATATATAGCCTAGCTGGAACACCTAACATTGACTTTAAATGAATAAATCCACAAGGGCCGTGATGAAGATTCGAACCTGCGGCCGAGAACATCCCAGACGCTGCCTTAATCCTCGTCACGGCCCTTGTGGATTTGTTCATTTGATGTATCACACTATTGTGATTTCTGTGTGTATTGACTTTAAATAAATGTTTAAATATTAAATTTTAATATACAAAAAAAATTGTAAAGACCCTCCTTCTGCTAGTCCAACTACTGATCTTACACAAGATACAGCCGACAACAGTTGTCTAGCTCCCGGGTACCTATTCACTGCTTTATGAACTGAGGCATCAGGTGAAAGGAATCGTGCCCAAACGCTTCGGGAATCGAACTCTGGTTCGTTCGGTTGTGAGTCGACTGCGTTAACCATTTTGCTACAGGGTCGTTGAACGGGGAGAAAAGAGGACCATAAGTGGAGGTAGATTACATTACAGGTCGAGGCAGGACACAAGAGCTAGAGTTTAACTGGGCCTGAGGTGTGGGTGGGGGCTGTTGTGGGTCCTGTAGAGGGGGGGGGGTTGTTGTGGGTCCTGAAGGAGGGGGGGGGGGACCCAGAGCTGTGGGTGAACAGAGACGTAGCTTATGTCAGCCCACAGGTATGTGTTGGAGCCACGCCACCACACCCACCCCGGCTGGCTCCATACCTGCTCCCCTCCCACACCTGATGCCCTCCACACACACAAACCCTACCCACACCAGCCTGCTTCCCACACACACACACACACACACACACACACACACACACACACACACACACACACACACACACACACACACACACACACACACACACACACCCATCCACCCACTCACCCACCCCTACACTCTACCTACACCTGCTCCCGCCCCACACCCAGCCCACACTCCAGCTCCACACTCGCCCCAACCCCATACTCAGCTGCTGCCTGGCTCCCATCCCCCTTCCCACACTAACGAAACCTCTACATCTTTCCATCGACCATATCAGCCTAGTTTGTATTTATTTAATCAGTGTACGAGCTTCGAGAAATGCAGGTTCATGGGCTCGAACCTGCATTTCCGAACGCACCAGGCCTTACCCGCGGGATCGATCCCATTGCACAGCGCCAGTATATGTAGGCAAATGGAAAGACTTTGCTCAAACCGAAAAAAATAACACCCGATTACGTAAAGGGGCGGGACGGAAGACCATGACATACTTCCGTTCCATTTTGATTGAGAAATTCAGAAGATCGTCTGACACTTACTATGTCAGTGTGACTGTTCCAGCGTCCTACCTGACTGTTCCAGCGTCTCCCTGACTGTTCCGGCGTCCCCCTGACTGTTCCGGCGTCTCCCTACTTGTTCCGGCGTCCCCCCTGACTGTTCTGGCGTCCCCCTGACTGTTCCAGCGTCTCCCTGACTGTTCCAGCGTCTCCCTGACTGTTCCGGCGTCCCCATGACTGTTCCGGCGTCCCCCTGACTGTTCCAGCGTCTCCCTGACTGTTCCGGCGTCCCCCTGACTGTTCCGGCGTCTCCCTGACTGTTCCAGCGTCTCCCTGACTGTTCCAGCGTCTCCCTGACTGTTCCGGCGTCCCCCTGACTGTTCCAGCGTCTCCCTGACTGTTCCAGCGTCTCCCTGACTGTTCCAGCGTCTCCCTGACTGTTCCGGCGTCTCCCTACTTGTTCCGGCGTCCCCCCTGACTGTTCTGGCGTCCCCCTGACTGTTCCAGCGTCTCCCTGACTGTTCCGGCGTCTCCCTGACTGTTCCGGCGTCTCCCTGACTGTTCCAGCGTCCCCCTGACTGTTCCGGCGTCCCCTGACTGTTCCGGCGTCCCCCTGACTGTTCCGGCGTCCCCCCTGACTGTTCCAGCGTCTCCCTGACTGTTCCAGCGTCCCCTGACTATTCCGGCGTCCCCCCTGACTGTTCCAGCGTCTCCCTGACTGTTCCGGCGTCCCCCTGACTGTTCCAGCGTCTCCCTGACTGTTCCGGCGTCCCCTGACTGTTCCAGCGTCTCCCTGACTGTTCCGGCGTCCCTTTGACTGTTCCGGCGTCTCCCTGACTGTTCCAGCGTCTCCTGACTGTTCCAGCGTCCCCCTGACTGTTCCGGCGTCCCCCTGACTGTTCCGGCGTCCCCCTGACTGTTCTAGCGTCTCCCTGACTGTTCCGGCGTCCCTTTGACTGTTCCGGCGTCCCCTGACTGTTCCAGCGTCTCCCTGACTGTTCCAGCGTCCCCCTGACTGTTCCGGCGTCCCCCTGACTGTTCCGGCGTCCCCCTGACTGTTCCGGCGTCCCCCTGACTGTTCCGGCGTCCCCCTGACTGTTCTAGCTTCTCCCTGACTGTTCCGGCGTCCCTTTGACTGTTCGGCGTCTCCCTGACTGTTCCGGCGTCCCCTGACTGTTCCGGCGTCCCCCTGACTGTTCCGGCGTCCCCCTGACTGTTCCAGCGTCTCCCTGACTGTTCCAGCGGTCTCCCTGACTGTTCCGGCGTCCCTCTGACTGTTCCGGCATCTCCCTGACTGTTCCGGCGTCCCCTGACTGTTCGGCGTCCCCCTGACTGTTCCGGCGTCCCCTGACTGTGTGGCTGGTGGCCTATCAAGCAAACGGAGTTGGCCAAGAACAAGCTGTTGGTACCTCTGGCGGTAAATATGATTCCCGTGAGATTACAAGAGGCTTAGCAGTGTGGTGGCGGCTTCGGCACAAAGAGTGCCAAGGTGTGTGGCACCTACCCCACACAGGCACACACACAACACCACGGACCTATAGCTGGCACCCGTCAATCCCTCCATGTACACACCGGACACTCACACCTCAGCCGTACACACGTGACTTTAGTGTTTATTTTGTGTGCA
>WNGS01163947.1:18995059-19018271 GCA_020271785.1 Procambarus virginalis | reverse complement strand
CCAGCACGCTACTAGCAGCCCACCCGTAGCAACACGCTACTAGCAGCCCACCAGCAGCAGCAAGCTACTAGCAGGCCACCACCAGCAGCACGCTACTAGCAGCCCACCAGCAGCAGCACGCTACTAGCAGCCCACCACCAGCAGCAGCACGCTACTAGCAGCCCACCACCAGCAGCAGCACGCTACTAGCAGCCCACCAGCAGCAGCACGCTACTAGCAGCCCACCACCAGCAGCAAGCTACTAGCAGCCCACCAGCAGCAGCACGCTACTAGCAGCCCACCACCAGCAGCAGCACGCTACTAGCAGCCACCACCAGCAGCAGCACGCTACTAGCAGCCCACCACCAGCAGCAGCACGCTACTAGCAGCCCACCAGCAGCAGCAAGCTACTAGCAGCCCACCACCAGCAGCAAGCTACTAGCAGCCCACCAGCAGCAGCACGCTACTAGCAGCCCCCACCAGCAGCAGCACGCTACTAGCAGCCCACCACCAGCAGCAGCACGCTACTAGCAGCCCACCAGCAGCAGCAAGCTACTAGCAGCCCACCAGCAGCAGCAGCGCGCTACTAGCAGCCCACCACCAGCAGCAGCGCGCTACTAGCAGCCACCACCAGCAGCAGCACGCTACTAGCAGCCCCCAGCAGCAGCACGCTACTAGCAGCCCACCACCAGCAGCACGCTACTAGCAGCCCACCACCAGCACGCTACTAGCAGCCCACCAGCAGCAGCACGCTACTAGCAGCCCACCAGCAGCAGCACGCTACTAGCAGCCCACCACCAGCACGCTACTAGCAGCCCACCACCAGCAGCACGCTACTAGCAGCCCACCAGCAGCAGCACGCTACTAGCAGCCCACCAGCAGCAGCACCCTACTAGCAGCCACCAGCAGCAGCACCCTACTAGCAGCCCACCAGCAGCAGCATGCTACTAGCAGCCCACCACAGCAGCAGCACGCTACTAGCAGCCCACCAGCAGCAGCAGCACGCTACTAGCAGCCCACCAGCACGCTACTAGCAGCCCACCACCAGCACGCTACTAGCAGCCCACCACAGCAGCACGCTACTAGCAGCCCACCAGCAGCAGCACGCTACTAGCAGCCCACCAGCAGCAGCAGCACGCTACTAGCAGCCCACCAGCAGCAGCACGCTACTAGCAGCCCACCACCAGCAGCAAGCTACTAGCAGCCCACCACCAGCAGCAGCACGCTACTAGCAGCCCACCACCAGCAGCACGCTACTAGCAGCCCACCAGCAGCAGCACGCTACTAGCAGCCCACCACCAGCAGCACGCTACTAGCAGCCCACCACCAGCAGCACGCTACTAGCAGCCCACCACCAGCAGCAGCACGCTACTAGCAGCCCACCACCAGCAGCAGCACGCTACTAGCAGCCCACCACCACCAGCAGCACGCTACTAGCAGCCCACCACCAGCAGCACGCTACTAGCAGCCCACCACCAGCAGCACGCTACTAGCAGCCCACCACCAGCAGCACGCTACTAGCAGCCACCACCAGCAGCACGCTACTAGCAGCCCACCACCAGCAGCAGCACGCTACTAGCAGCCCACCAGCAGCAGCACGCTACTAGCAGCCCACCACCACCAGCAGCACGCTACTAGCAGCCCACCACCAGCAGCACGCTACTAGCAGCCCACCAGCAGCAGCACGCTACTAGCAGCCCACCAGCAGCAGCGCGCTACTAGCAGCCCACCAGCAGCAGCACGCTACTAGCAGCCCACCAGCAGCAGCACGCTACTAGCAGCCCACCAGCAGCAGCACGCTACTAGCAGCCCACCAGCAGCAGCACGCTACTAGCAGCTCACCACCAGCAGCACCCTACTAGCAGCCCACCACCAGCAGCAGCACGCTACTAGCAGCCCACCACCAGCAGCAGCACGCTACTAGCAGCCCACCACCAGCACGCTACTAGCAGCCCACCAGCAGCAGCACGCTACTAGCAGCCACCACCAGCAGCAGCACGCTACTAGCAGCCCACCACCAGCAGCAGCACGCTACTAGCAGCCCACCACCAGCAGCACGCTACTAGCAGCCACCAGCAGCAGCACGCTACTAGCAGCCCACCACCAGCAGCACGCTACTAGCAGCCCACCAGCAGCAGCACCCTACTAGCAGCCCACCACCAGCAGCAGCACGCTACTAGCAGCCCACCACCAGCAGCAGCACGCTACTAGCAGCCACCACCAGCAGCAGCACGCTACTAGCAGCCACCAGCAGCACGCTACTAGCAGCCCACCACCACCAGCAGCACGCTACTAGCAGCCCACCAGCAGCAGCAGCACGCTACTAGCAGCCCACCAGCAGCAGCAGCACGCTACTAGCAGCCCACCAGCAGCAGCAGCACGCTACTAGCAGCCCACCAGCAGCAGCAGCACGCTACTAGCAGCCCACCAGCAGCAGCAGCACGCTACTAGCAGCCCACCACCAGCAGCAGCACGCTACTAGCAGCCCACCAGCAGCAGCAGCACGCTACTAGCAGCCCACCACCAGCAGCAGCACGCTACTAGCAGCCCACCAGCAGCAGCAGCACGCTACTAGCAGCCCACCACAGCAGCAGCACGCTACTAGCAGCCACCACCACCAGCAGCACGCTACTAGCAGCCCACCACCAGCAGCAGCACGCTACTAGCAGCCCACCACCAGCAGCAGCACGCTACTAGCAGCTCACCACAGCAGCAGCACGCTACTAGCAGCCCACCAGCAGCAGCAGCAGCGCGCTACTAGCAGCCCACCAGCAGCAGCACGCTACTAGCAGCCCACCACCAGCAGCACGCTACTAGCAGCCCACCACCAGCAGCACGCTACTAGCAGCCCACCCGTAGCAGCACGCTACTAGCAGCCCACCAGCAGCAGCACGCTACTAGCAGCCCACCACCAGCAGCACGCTACTAGCAGCCCACCACCAGCAGCACGCTACTAGCAGCCCACCACCAGCACGCTACTAGCAGCCCACCACCAGCAGCACGCTACTAGCAGCCCACCACCAGCACGCTACTAGCAGCCCACCACCAGCAGCACGCTACTAGCAGCCCACCACCAGCACGCTACTAGCAGCCCACCAGCAGCAGCACGCTACTAGCAGCCCACCAGCAGCAGCAGCACGCTACTAGCAGCCCACCAGCACGCTACTAGCAGCCCACCAGCAGCAGCACGCTACTAGCAGCCCACCAGCAGCAGCACGCTACTAGCAGCCCACCACCAGCAGCACGCTACTAGCAGCCCACCACCAGCAGCACGCTACTAGCAGCCCACCAGCAGCACGCTACTAGCAGCCCACCAGCAGCAGCACGCTACTAGCAGCCCACCAGCAGCAGCAGCACGCTACTAGCAGCCCACCAGCACGCTACTAGCAGCCCACCACCAGCACGCTACTAGCAGCCCACCACCAGCACGCTACTAGCAGCCACTAGCAGCCCACCACCAGCAGCACGCTACTAGCAGCCACCCGCAGCAGCACGCTACTAGCAGCCCACCAGCACGCTACTAGCAGCCCACCAGCAGCAGCACGCTACTAGCAGCCCACCAGCAGCAGCAGCACGCTACTAGCAGCCCACCACCAGCAGCACGCTACTAGCAGGCCACCACCAGCAGCACGCTACTAGCAGCCCACCAGCAGCAGCACGCTACTAGCAGCCACCACCAGCAGCACGCTACTAGCAGCCACACCAGCAGCAGCACGCTACTAGCAGCCCACCACCAGCAGCCACGCTACTAGCAGCCCACCAGCAGCAGCAGCACGCTACTAGCAGCCCACCAGCAGCAGCAGCACGCTACTAGCAGCCCACCACCAGCAGCAGCACGCTACTAGCAGCCCACCACCAGCAGCAGCACGCTACTAGCAGCCCCCACCAGCAGCAGCACGCTACTAGCAGCCACACCAGCAGCAGCACGCTACTAGCAGCCACCACCAGCAGCAGCACGCTACTAGCAGCCCACCACCAGCAGCAGCACGCTACTTGCAGCCCACCAGCAGCAGCAGACGCTACTAGCAGCCCACCAGCAGCAGCAGCACGTACTAGCAGCCCACCACCAGCAGCAGCACGCTACTAGCAG
The DNA here is from genome assembly GCA_020271785.1 of Procambarus virginalis. Taxonomy (NCBI): domain Eukaryota; kingdom Metazoa; phylum Arthropoda; class Malacostraca; order Decapoda; family Cambaridae; genus Procambarus; species Procambarus virginalis. The sequence continues at coordinate 19,014,202 of WNGS01163947.1, read as the reverse complement.
CCCACCACAGCAGCAGCACGCTACTAGCAGCCCCACCAGCAGCAGCACGCTACTAGCAGCCCACCACCAGCAGCACGCTACTTGCAGCCCACCACCAGCAGCACGCTACTAGCAGCCCACCACCACCAGCACACGCTACTAGCAGCCCACCAGCAGCAGCACGCTACTAGCAGCCACACCAGCAACAGCAGTTCAGAAACAGACACCACTACTGTTCTTCTTGACCTTTACATCAAAACACACGTTAATGTGTCTGTCGTGATTGGTTGGGTTAGAAACGCGTGAGGGTCTTCTAAATGTATATAGAAGCTGTTGAGATGAGATGAGTGAGTGAGTGAGTGAGTGAGTGAGTGAGTGAGTGAGTGAGTGAGTGAGTGAGTGAGTGAGTGAGTGAGTGAGTGAGTGAGTGAGTGAGTGAGCGAGTGAGTAAGAGAGGTGGAGACCCCACCTGGAGGCGTCACACGTAATGTTGACTGGTGTCCGGGGAAGTTCTCCGTCAACCAATCGTGAATGAGAGCCACGTCTACAAGGTACAGACACACACATGCCGCTACAACACCACCACCAGCACACCCGTCCCTCCACAACCCCGTCTCCCACGCCCTCCTCTCCAGCGCCCCACGCCCTCCCCCACCTTAGCTCACACTGGTCAAATACCTCAGGCAAGGAAGACAGCGGGTGAACCACGAGATATCACAACCAGGAGATATAATGGGAGCTAGTGGGGAATATTATAGGAAGGTGGGGCCTGGCGGATGAGTAGCAAAGGGGAGGCGGGTATGACAAGTGGATATGGAAGGGTAGGTGGGTGAGGGGGTGGATTATCAGTGGCTGATGGGCAGGGAGATGGCAGGGGTACCAGCTGCTGGCTGTGACGGGGCTTAAAGGCAAGTCTAGGCGGGTCACAACACATTTGGGAAAGGCGGTGGCGTGGATAGTCAGATTGAAACCTCCAGTCATCATTTTGTGCATATTTCTATCCCTAAATTAACATTATTGCTTTTCTAGAGTGCCTATAATAATAATAAAAAGAAACGCGTATAGACTAGTAAAGTCAACTGTTGATATATTATACCGTGCTATATAACTTCTGCCTACGTCCAAAATACACCGTAGGAGACGAAGGGGGAACTAACACAGAAAAGCTACACTTTAGCTTCTGGTGAGTCTACTTATGATGGTAATATGATTCTCTCTTGCCCTGTGTCATGAGTAAAGGATGAATCAGTAACGTGTCAATGGTACACATTATTAAGAATGCTCCGGCGACTGGCAGAGCTTCTATACTCATGCTCTAAGCTCTCAAAACAATGCTCACAGCTGGTCCCAAGTAACCGATCAGGATAGCTGCTAAAATGTGAACAAGTAAGAGGATGCACTATAAATAAAAATGTATTTTAAGAACTACGTTAATTGTGGACACTACAACATGTAACAAAGGCTTATTGAAGCAGTAAATAAGTTACAATAACACGGCTGAAACACCACCTTCTCCGTCCACACACGTACGCTGTACGAAAGTGACTCACGTGGATCCGTCTTCGATCCCTAACTAAGGGTTCGAAGACTTCATGAGGGGGGGGGGGGTTCGAAACGTGGCCTCCTCCTTCACTCATACGTGTGGGTTGGGATATTGGCTAATTATTATCTACAGACACACCAGAGTCCAACCTTGGCCAAAACGTCACGCTCACAAGTCAAGCCTAGACCCCTGGCCAGGCTCGGGGAGTAGAACAACTCCCAGAACCCCATCCAGGCAAAATCCAGGTACATGCTGGCGCTGGCAAGTTCCGTGTTAATTTAATTAATTAAATGCTACGCGTCTGAGTTAATACTTAACATGTTAACGCTCCAGCAGCAATATCATCACAGCTGACTTTCACAGTCCTGTATGCACACATGACTGAGTTGCTCTTAGTGACAAATAGATGACCAGACTTTTCAATACATTGTCAGTAAGAACTACCATTACTGTAAGTTTATAGGCATTCAACGTATATATATATCACACGATGTAAGTTTAACTCCACTCCGTATGCACGAGCCTGTTATTGAGGGTAAGTTAGCAGTTAACTTATTAAAACAACATGCATAAACATCAGCTCACACAGTGTCCAAAATTACATTTAGGCTCCCTTAACTATTGAGTGCATATATTTACATCCAAGGCATATACCATTAGCAGACGTAAACCGGGTTAGGAACGTCGAGGCGCTAACACACACACACACACACAGTAAACCAGGAAAACCACAGCATAATACAATACCCAAGTTTACATACTCTTACCTCTTACTGCTGATCTGAAGCTTGAAAATAAAATGAAAATTGATGTCATGAAACCAGAGCGAGAATGACGTGTACGGGAAAGAGAGAGACAGAGTACACGTCTATAACTGTAAGTTGTACTCTAGACGGAAAAGAAGCTTTCTGATTTGTACTCTAGTGACAAAAAATAAAAGAGGTTCTCAGTAAAGCATATAGAACGCTATATTAGCATGAAGTTTGGGCGATATAACAGCAGCAGCATAGGCAACCTAGCCATAGGTAAGCATCAGCAGCCGTGCTGAAGGTAATATCTAAGTGGACTCAAAATACAAAAATAAATACAAAAAAATTGCTACATTAATGTATATTCATATAGGAAGGTTACTTGTAATGCACCCAAAGCGCGTATAGTGAGCCACACAGGCGATTAACAGGAGTGGATCATGTTGTTGTTCCTAGGGAGTAATGCAAGGTCATGACCTCTCCTCCCAGCTGACCACTACAACCCCTTGACCAGGTCCACACCTCCCTGGCTCGATGGTAAACCTGACTGTTAAACTCTATAGACCACTTCCTCACAATTAGATCAAGTGTGGCCACGTCACAATCATTGATTCGCATGTTGTTTGGACCGGTACTATTACTTGTGTATGTAATGTTGGCACTAAGCCTTGTAGCTCCACCAGGAGGGTTCCCGCTTGTCGTATTCTCTCGTCAAGGATGCCAAATGAATGACTGTTGCTACCGTGACTGTTTTCAGATTCGCGCCTTCAATACATTCACTGCATCAACAACATCAACAACCACAATATTAACAAGTATCCCATTGCAAAGAATACGTAGCAATAACGTGCCTGACAAAGCACAAGCCCCACACACATTCAAATACAAGAACTGACCACGTTTCAGTCCGTTCTGGACTCTATTAGGGTCCAAGAACCGCACCAAAAACGCTCTCACATTTCTCGCATATGAATCGAGAGTTATTAATTGAGTATGGTCTTGTTCGCGTGTGTTTTCAAGAGACTAGGCCCAGATACCACGGTAATTACTGTGCCGCCCGAATCAACTGTGGAAGAGTCGGAATTACACCTCTCCCATGTGATATCTCTCGCCTTGTCGCTGGTATCAACCCCGATCTCAGTCCCTGGTGAGCTTAACGAGCCGATACCGTCGTTCGACCTGCTCTCAGGACGCGAAGATTGCGCCGCTAGCGAGGACAAACAACTCTGCAACAGATCAGGTAATCTGTCAATAGATAGTGGAGTGGGTGGCGACGCCGAGGGTGGAGTTAATGGCGAGATGGATGGTGATGCGCTAGATGGTGTGGAGGGGAGTGTGGATGGTGTGGAGATATCCAGAGAAACAGAGGATGGCAATGAGGGTGTACTTGACATGGGTGTAGATGGGGACCTCTGTGGCGTGGAGGAGGCAGAGAGTGCAAGTGATGAAAGAGCTCCACTAGATGATGGTGAAGATGTTGCCTTGTCTGCACTAGATAACGGTGAAGATGGCACCATACCTGCACTAGATAACGGTGAAGATGGCACCATACCTGCACTAGATAACGGTGAAGATGGCACCATACCTGCACTAGATAACGGTGAAGACGGCACCATACCTGCACTAGATAACGGTGAAGATGGCAACATACCTGCACTAGATAATGCTGAAGCTGGCACCACAGCAGCCCCAGATAAAAATGCTGATGGCCTAACAACTAAAGTAGATGAATGTAAAGGCAGCAGCAATTTTGAGTGTTGCAGTAACGATGATTGTTCTAATGGCCAGACTACAGACGAGGGGCTCTCATCTGCATAGGAGGGAATTATGGGTAGAAACGAGGGTCTTGACACACAGGGGAATGTAGCTCTCGGGCCCGCCTCTTCCAGAGATGCTCTTGCTGGCGATGGCTTCGAAGTAGATAGTGAAGGGGAGGAGACTTCTGAATCAGATGAGTGCGATTGTGATGCTTGATACTTAGATGATGGTGATTGTGCTGCTCCATAATTAGATGGTGATGATTTTGATGCCGTATAAGTAGACGATGGTGAGTGTGATGCCTTATGAGTAGATGATTGTGACCCTTTATAAGCAGATGCTGGTGATTGTGATGCTTTATAAGTAGATGATGTCGACTGTGATGATTTATAAGTAGATGATGGTGACTGTGATGATTTATAAGTAGATGATGGTGACTGTGATGATTTATAAGTATATGATGGCGACTGTGATGCTTTATAAGTAGATGATGGCGACTGTGATGATTTATAAGTAGATGATGGCGATTGTGATGATTTATAAGTAGATGATGGTGACTGTGATGATTTATAAGTAGATGACGACGATTGTGATGTTTTATAAGTAGATGATGATGACTGTGATGCTTTATAAGTAGATGACGACGATTGTGATGCTTTAAAAGTAGATGATGGCGACTGTGAGGCTTTATAAGTAGATGAAGATGATGGTGTTTTTTTATAAGTAGATACTGGGTGCGATGATGAAGATGCTGAATATGCGGAAGAAGATGAAGATGCTGAAGACAGAGGGGAGTATGATGACTGAATAACTGACCTGGTGAGAGGTCTAAGGCCTGGGCTGGATGCTTGCTCAGTATCACATGTTCTTGAAAGTGCCTCTTTCGTTCTCCCTTCTGTCATATCTCTATCAACCATCAATTTTCTTCCATCAGAGCCTATCGCATTGGCCTGGAGCGGCTGATCTTCCACTGTTGCCAGCTCTTCTACATAACACTTACTAGGGTGGTGTTTGATCGAGCCAGCTGCGTGAGGTTCATGGGTAACACTCTTTCCAGTTCGTAATTTGGTTTCTGTGTTATGGTCGAGTTCGTTACTTTGTTCTAAAAAAGAAGGCCCGCACTTATCTGAACTTTCAACGAGTTTACCGCTTGAAAGTTCGTCTCGCTCTTCGCTGGAACTTTTGCTTGCTTGCTTTATGTGTGAGTGGAAGTGTTCGCTAGAGTTTTCCTTTAAAAAGCTTTCCATGATATCTGTTTGTTTTTTGGTGATTATAGGGGACTGAGACTCGCATACCGCTAAAAGGTGTTTGGTGTTTGTGGCAACAGGAGGCACGTTGTCCGCTGCGACGCTCGCCACACCGGCGTCCACATCGGTCACTATTATGTTGGGAATAAGGAATGTTGATTTGGCGCGAACTCTACGAAGAGCAGAGAGTGTTGGAGAGGTGCAGCCTGATCCCTGGACCACATTGTCCTCCTCGTCTGCAAACTCTCCCTCACTCTCAGACTCTTCTGTTTGACTCTCATTCTCGCTACACTCTCGACTGTTAACCTCTGACTGTAAAGCTAGAATGAAGGAATGCTGACTGTCGAGTTTGGAGCTGTGACCTATTTCGTGTTGTGTACCTTTGCCCTCTGCACCTAAGTGACCCAAAAGGCGTTTAGAGACGGCTTTCACCCCACCATCGCTCTGGGTGTGGCGACCTGCAGATGGGTTGTGGTCAGCTGTGAGTGAGTATTCATGAGCATCATTGACAGCAAAGCTGCTATTAGTGGTTTGTTGACACATACCTATGGCGCCTTCACCACCACCACCACTATCGTCCCCTCCTTCTGCATGCAGCGTGCCACCCCCGCTCTGCTCCGAAGTGCCATCGAGTTGCACAGTTTGCCCCTCAGAGGTCGAGTGAGTTTCAAAAGTACCAACTGCTTGCTGTTCAAGATAACGTGACTGATTATTATCAACCTGCCGACGATGATCAGGACTCTCTTCGCGACATTGAGCAGCCTCACCTGCCACCACTAGACTAGAACACCCTTGGGTAATTTCCGATCGACTTACTTTGTTTTCATAAGTGATTTGAGACGGCTCACTATTGCAATCATTAACTATACTCCTACATCTCTGACGCTGGTTCTCCAATCCCGTTGAGGACTCATCCTCTACTAGTTCTAAATCCCGAAGAAGTGTCTCGGAAAATGCTTCATCTATCGAGGTGTTTAAATCTGTACCTAACAAAAGATCCTCCCAAGAGTCAGCTAACTCATCATTATCTTTAGGCTGAGTTGGGCTAACACTACTAGTTTGTGCCATTTTACGAGAGATTTGATTACTAGACTGCTGGAAAAATGCTGCAATTTCTCTCCGTTTCTTTTCTGCGCTTTCCGGTGAAATGGAGGCTTCAAACTGACCCTGAGCATACATGGCATTAGGAGTGATGGAGGAGGGGGTGTGCCGCTTTTGAGGCTCTTTACCCCATGGCAAAACATTGGACGATGACACAGTTTCTGGTTTGGAAGTGGAAGGATAGAAAGCAAGACTCTGTGGCCTCTTCTGCTGTGACTGGAGGAGTTCCACAGGTATTCTGAGACTGGCCACTTGGACTGTGCCTCCCTGCTCCGTCTTCTCCATCAATGCTGTGAATCGTTCACTACGCGAGTCGTGTAAACTTCGTCTCTTCTCTAGGTAGGACGTCTCTGGTTCAGCTTGGAGAGCAGACATACCTTGGCCCTCAAAGACTGCCAGACCCATCTTGATGAGCCCAGAGCTCGAGCGTCGCAACAGTGGTGGTCCCGGACTCTCGGAAACCTCAGGGTCCACTTCGGCAAACGCTGCAATACCCTTCTTAACAAAACCAGAAGCTGAGCGCCTAAGACCTGGAGAAGGGGTTGTATCTTGTCTCTCATTCTTGTCAATCATTCCTATTTCGAATGCAGCTAAAGTCTTTTTAATTAAGCCGGAACTGGAACGCCGAAGGCCTCTGGGTGGGGAGGCCTCTCTCGAGTCGCCAGGAGAACTGGTACTTCCAGCATCCTCAAATTTGGTAATTTCTTTCTTGACTCGAGACTTTGCCAGTGAAGGATCTTTCCATGGGATAGATCCCCTCTCATCATCTGATGGCTCATTTGCTCCAGCTGCTGCCTCCCACTTCTCAAACTGTAACTTACTCAAGCGTTTGACACGTTGCCCAGCATCAAGTGCCATGTCTTCTTCACACTTGACCATCCCATCCCATTGCTGTATCTGTTCTTTACTTAATCTTTTAACTCTATCTTCCCGCTCTTTTATCCTACCCCCTTCTCCACTAATCACATTCTCCCATTTGTCTTTCTTTTCCTTGTTTCTCATCTTAACACTACTGCCATTTTTCATGGAACTGATATCGTCATGTTTTTCGTCTTTTATGATAGTTTCCCATTTATTTATTTGCGTTTTGTCAATTTTCCTCGTATCGCACTTTTCTTTAACGGTTTCCCCTTCCTTACTTGTAATACTTTCCCACTTACTAACTTCTACCCTACCTACTAGCTTAGCCCTTTCCTCAGTGATGCTTGTAGCTGTAGTGGGGCTTACAGCTATCTGTTTCTCCCAAGTATTGGCTTGTGATTTGATTCCTTTCCTAACTTTCTTCTTATCTTTAAAGTTAACATCCTCACTTTCCTGCTCATCTTTACTTTGACCCTCTAAAAGCTTCTCCCTGCTTTTCTTTACATACTGACCCGTTACGTCTGAAGCTACACCCTCTTTCCACGGCTTGTTGGAGATTGATGTCTTGGATTCGACTGATGCATGTATAGCAGACTCCCACATGCTCGCCACCTTACCTGAAGACCCCTGGTCTTGGCTCTCGGTTATAGACTCCAGAGTCACGGACGCACCTGTCATCTTGGATGCTGTGGTTGTAGGCTCAAAGTGATTGGTTGTGGAGGAAATATTCTTGTTACTTGAAGGTGAGGCGGAAGGTTCTTGGCCTGTCGCTCTGGGATCCTGACTAGGAGCAGAGTGCAGTCGCCCACGGTTACTAAATGTAGGTAAAGGAGGGGCTGCAGTTTCTGAGGGCTTGGTTTTGGAAACAGAATCTGGGACGCTGCTCCACCGAGACACTCCGTGTTGAGGAGGAAAACTGGTAGTTGGAAGTGGAGGAACACTGAACTCAGACGCCTTTGGTTTCATGGTGTTATCAGAAACACTGCCCCAATGGGATACTTTCTGCAGTTGCTGCTCTCGAAGCTGTTGCTGACGCATAGCAGTTGTTGGAAGTGGAGGCACAACATAGTCAGAAGCTTTTAACTTCACAGACGGCATAGCAGGCGTACGGCCAAGCTTAGAAACAGGTTGGGTTTCCAAACTAAACTTATCTGACTGTGGGAATGTTTGATGATTCTTTGTATCAGGACCTTTAACACTTTTCAGAGACTGTGTGACACGTCCAAGTACAGCATTTTGGNTTAGGAGCACAGTCAGTATTATCACTACAACACCTTATCTTAATATCTTCAACATACGTTTGTGATTCAGGTTGTAGATCAAGAGTTCTAAGATCATAATTGTGCTCTTTGCTGGTGGAAAATCTTAGTGACGAGTAATGTTAGTAAATGCCCACAGAATCTAAGACAAAGATATGTACAGTAAGCTTATAATTGCCCATCTCCAATAAAGCCAATCCACATTACCAGGATAAGCAACCACACAAGCCATCTTGAGTAAAGCGAGATCCACTGGTAGTTAGGTGATTTCACGTCTTCGAAAATTCCCTTCTGCTGTAGAGTTGGAAGGAAGAGTCAGGAGCATCAACGACTGAGGGACCCCAAGAGTTCTAAGAGAACCTGCGCGAAGAGAAGTCTCTAATCCAAGAGAACCCGCACAGTTACTGAAGAGCGAGCAGAGCCAGGAGGCTTGTGCAGAGCTGGCAGTACAAAGCCCAAGTGTGTGAGAGGCGCGGGTGCCTGTACTAGATATATTCCCGGGCCGGCCGGCATCCCAAACTGCCTTTAGTCTTGACACAGTTAGAAGAGGGGAACCTGTGCCACCTGGCGCGTCTCGACCCGCCGCTAATGCTAACACACACACATACACCTTTTACACTAACCATTACCTCACCACGCTTTTAACCTTGACCCAATTTACCGCATTGTAATTCACTAATACGGTGATAATGTATCGGCCTCTCTCGAGTAGCATTTATTATGTATTCAATTACATTTTAAATCTACACGACTGGCTTTTATAACTTTAATAAATGACTAAAACAAATCAAGTGACATATATGACACTAACAAGTCTAATTTACTTTTTCATGAATTGATTGTCCCGCCAGCTGATGAGCTAACTTCATTGTGCTCCCCCATACTCATCCTGTGAGTGGTAGTTCATAGGGCAGCCCGTACTCATCCTGTGAGTGGTAGTTCATTGTGCAGCCCGTACTCATCCTGTGAGTGGCAGTTCATTGTGCAGCCCGTACTCATCCTGTGAGTGGTAGTTCATTGTGCAGCCCGTACTCATCCTGTGAGTGGTAGTTCATTGTGCAGCCCGTACTCATCCTGTGAGTGGCAGTTCATTGTGCAGCCCGTACTCATCCTGTGAGTGGTAGTTCATTGTGCAGCCCGTACTCATCCTGTGAGTGGTAGTTCATTGTGCAGCCCGTACTCATCCTGTGAGTGGTGGTTCATAGGGCAGCCCGTACTCATCCTGTGAGTGGTGGTTCATAGGGCAGCCCGTACTCATCCTGTGAGTGGTGGTTCATAGGGCAGCCCGTACTCATCCTGTGAGTGGTGGTTCATAGGGCAGCCCGTACTCATCCTGTGAGTGGTAGTTCATTGTGCAGCCCGTACTCATCCTGTGAGTGGTGGTTCATTGTGCAGCCCGTACTCATCCTGTGAGTGGTGGTTCATAGGGCAGCCCGTACTCATCCTGTGAGTGGTGGTTCATAGGGCAGCCCGTACTCATCCTGTGAGTGGTGGTTCATAGGGCAGCCCGTACTCATCCTGTGAGTGGTAGTTCATAGGGCAGCCCGTACTCATCCTGTGAGTGGTGGTTCATTGTACACCCCATACTCCTCCTGCGAGCGGTAGTTCATCCTGCACCCCATACTCATCCTGTGAGTGATAGTTCATCCTGCACCCCATACTCATCCTGTGAGTGATAGTTCATCCTGCACCCCATACTCATCCTGTGAGTGATAGTTCATCCTGCACCCCATACTCATCCTGTGAGTGGTAGTTCATTGTACACCCCATACTCATCCTGTGAGCGGTAGTTCATCCTGCACCCCATACTCATCCTGTGAGTGGTAGTTCATTGTACACCCCATACTCATCCTGTGAGCGGTAGTTCATCCTGCACCCCATATTCATCCTGTGAGTGGTAGTTCATTGTACACCCCATACTCATCCTGTGAGTGGTAGTTCATCCTGCACCCCATACTCATCCTGTGAGTGATAGTTCATCCTGCACCCCATACTCATCCTGTGAGTGGTAGTTCATCCTGCACCCCATACTCATCCTGTGAACAGTAGCACAAAAGGTTCTTTAACCAGGACTCTGCGAGTATATTCCTATCACCTAGGAAATTGGGAACACTCCACAAGGAAGTGACTTTCAGATTTTGAGATCACGCGATAAATCCATTCTTCAGATTCATTTACGGTTAAGCAAGTGGTAGAGGCGACAAGAGGGGCTTGGCACAGTGCCAGTTGCTGTAAACCCCGTGCCAAGGCTTCTGGGAAGCTATGTAGTCCTTTGTCAAAGCTGGCCCGCCCCATATAATGTGTTACAGTGACTGATCCCATTTTAATCGATAAAGTGACTTTGATTCCATTTTAATCGGTAACCACCTGCGGGGATTATAGTTACTGAATTACGAATTGCTTGAAACAACTACGAGAAGCGTAGAATGCAAATACCAGAGCGCGTGATGAATATGAATTATGTTGTTGACAATGTAAAGTCGAGGAAATTGTGACGTCCGCGCAGCCACAGTTGGCTGGCAGGCAGAGAGACTTCCTCGTGTAGCGTACTTTATATATATATTCGTCTCTGTAAACACATTATTTACGGCTTGTTCTTATCTCTTAAAAATAGCTGGGAAATGTACAAAATGAAAGAGCCTACTACGCTACGGATTAATTTTTAATCTTGATACAATGTACCAGAAAGTTTGTCAAAAATATAAAAGTATGCATTCAGCATTTGCTGCATAAATAAAGCCAAACAAAAAGTGAAAGATATTGTATGAAACCGTAACTACATAACTATCCAAATGTCTCTTAAATTTGTAAAACTACTACAAGATATGTTCAAAGTTATTCATATTTTCTGCAATCATGATTTGTACGATTTGATCTTCAATATATGCCTTGCGCAGTTTAATGGTTAATCTTCGCTTGGCTTTGGCAAGACAGAGAATTAAGGAGCTCCGTGTAGCCTGTTATTGGTTCAGGCATTTCCAGTAGGCATTCTCAACCACTGAGCTTAAGAGTGACTACACAAAGTTTTCAGTGATTACAGACTACAAAATCATGTTCTTCATGATTGTGGATTTCGCGTTCCACCTCCATTTCTTATCTCAAATCATAAATATTCTCTTTTACGAGTCTGGAGTGGTCAATAATGATCATTCGATAAAATACGTGATTTTTTTTGAGATATATACAAGAGTTGTTACATTCTTGACCAGACCACACTAGAAGGTGAAGAGACGACGACTTTCGGTCCGTCCTGGACCATTTTCTCAAGTCGATTCTCACAATCGACTTGAGAATGGTCCAGGACGGACCGAAACGTCGTCGTCTCTTCACCTTCTAGTGTGTGGTCTGGTCAACATACTTTAGCCACGTTATTGTGACTCATCGCCTTGTTACGTTCTTGTACAGCCACTAGTACGCGTAGCGTCGGGCTTCAGATATTTCAGAATTCTGAACTTCAGATATACTTTGGAATATACCAGTTCTTTACCGATAATTTACGGGCTCACCATAGCCCGTGCTACATGGACACTTCGTTCTAAGTAGCTAAATCTAAAACAACATTTACTTATAACAAGGGTGGGCATTACCAAGAGAAAGCGCCAAGCCATTACGACTATAGCACTGGGAAGGGGTCAGGATAAGGATTTGAGATGGGACAAGGGGGGGGGAGGGGGGAGGAATGGTGCCCAATCACTTGTGGACGGTCGGGGATTGCGGAGCCACAGGATAACACAGTCCCACAGCACTTCTCCACAGGAGTGTTAGCCTTCCTATGAACGCCGTGACGTTTATTCAAGTCTCTAAACTATACGGAATGCCATAGTGCTCTTGATAGAATTAAGGCAATATTGGATTTCAAGACACATTTGAATCCCGAGAAATTCATCTAAAATCCGAGTTAAGATGCACAGGCTACAGAGGTAAACTCGGCTGCCCCCCCCCCCCTCCCTGCCAAAAAAAAAAGATACTTCAAGACTGAATGAATCAGAGCAAAGTGTACCACATACGGGAGACCAATACAAGAGTATGAGGCGCCAGCACAGAGCCCCCACCTCGACAAGGCTCCCCCCAAAAAATAAACAATCGATAAACTCAACAATTTTGTCGTATAACTGATCCCAGAATTAGTAGAGTTGAGGACGCGGGAGCAACACAGAAAACAGCCTCGCATCGCACACGCGCCACAGAGGATTGAGACGCCTTTCTCATAGGTGACACTAGTAAGCAGAAATAGAGGACACTGACTATTTATATATAAACTACCGGGATTCGCACGGGCCAATTCCTTGAATCCTTCTGCAGCTTCCTGTATTTTCCTATATGCAGATATGACAAGAGTTCAACAGCCTCGGGAACCTGTACGCCAGTAGACTAAGAGGCGAGACCAAAGAGAATATAAACCCACACACACACTGGAACCCAGGAGCTAAAGGTCGATAAATAAAGCTCCGTCAGGTTAGCACATAGTGACCCATTATCAAGTGTCATTCCCTAAAATACGTCCAGCAAAGAGAGAGACATTGATCACCACTACCAGATGGGAGACTCAGGCAAGATGCTGCTTGAGATATATATATATATATATATATATATATATATATATATATATATATATATATATATATATATATGTTACATATTTATGTAGCACAATTGTGTTTCCACCAGCAAGATGCAAAGAACTTAATATTCTTGAGGTTTAAAATTAAATTATATGACAGGTGAGAATAATTGTCTAGTGATAATGACAGGTGAGAATAATTGTCTGGTGAGGGTGATTGAGGTGTTGGTGTACAAACGTCAACACAGATCTATTTAACTGCTGTACAATAATTATATTCCACAAGAAGCTGAGGTAGCAATATTTACACATCTCACAAAGCTTGAGGTTAATTTCTAGGACTAGCGGGTCACTAGGAATGCTATTAATATATATATATATATATATGTGTGTGGTATGAGTAGTTTAGAAGCTGCATTGATCACAGTGCAGGTCTCTCCCCAGAGACTATACAGCAGACGTGGCGTGACCAAGCCTGAGGTCTGAGAGAGAGGGGAGGGCTGCTGCTGCTGCTTCAAGACGAGCAGACTAACACCCAGCTTGAAATAGTCTTCAGCAAACACGTGCGTAAATGGGTGTTGGAGGGGGGGGGGGGAAGAGAAGGGGGGTGATAAAAGTAGTTTAGGATGATGTACTTGGTCTCCAGGTGGCTGGCTCCTTGTTTTGAGGGCAGAGGGGCACCTGCCAAGCTCGCCACTAGCAGGCCACTAGCACCAACGCCAGCTCCACCTAGCTGCTAGCAGGCTACCAGCAGTAGCGCCCTACTAGCAGGCTACCAGCAGTAGCGCCCTACTAGCAGGCTACCAGCAGTAGCGCCCTACTAGCAGGCTACCAGCAGTAGCGCCCTACTAGCAGGCTACCAGCAGTAGCGCCCTACTAGCAGGCTACCAGCAGTAGCGCCCTACTAGCAGGCTACCAGCAGTAGCGCCCTACTAGCAGGCTACCAGCAGTAGCGCCCTACTAGCAGGCTACCAGCAGTAGCGCCCTACTAGCAGGCTACCAGCAGTAGCACCCTACTAGCAGGCTACCAGCAGTAGCGTCCTACTAGCAGGCTACCAGCAGTAGCGCCCTACTAGCAGGCTACCAGCAGTAGCGTCCTACTAGCAGGCTACCAGCAGTAGCGCCCTACTAGCAGGCTACCAGCAGTAGCATGCTACTAGCAGCCCACCACCAGCACGCTACTAGCAGCCCACCACCAGCAGCACGCTACTAGCAGCCACCACCGCAGCACGCTACTAGCAGCCCACCACCAGCAGCACGCTACTAGCAGCCCACCAGCAGCAGCACGCTACTAGCAGCCCACCACCAGCAGCACGCTACTAGCAGCCCACCAGCAGCAGCACGCTACTAGCAGCCCACCACCAGCAGCACGCTACTAGCAGCCCACCAGCAGCAGCACGCTACTAGCAGCCCACCACCAGCAGCATGCTACTAGCAGCCCACCACCAGCAGCATGCTACTAGCAGCCCACCACCAGCAGCACGCTACTAGCAGCCCACCACCAGCAGCACGCTACTAGCAGCCCACCAGCAGCAGCACGCTACTAGCAGCCCACCACCAGCAGCACGCTACTAGCAGCCCACCACCAGCAGCATGCTACTAGCAGCCCACCACCAGCACGCTACTAGCAGCCCACCACCAACAGCACGCTACTAGCAGCCCACCACCGGCAGCACGCTACTAGCAGCCCACCACCAGCAGCACGCTACTAGCAGCCCACCAGCAGCAGCACGCTACTAGCAGCCCACCACCAGCAGCACGCTACTAGCAGCCCACCACCAACACGCTACTAGCAGCCCACCACCAGCAGCACGCTACTAGCAGCCCACCACCAGCAGCACGCTACTAGCAGCCCACCACCAGCAGCACGCTACTAGCAGCCCACCAGCAGCAGCACGCTACTAGCAGCCCACCACCAGCAGCACGCTACTAGCAGCCCACCACCAGCAGCACGCTACTAGCAGCCCACCACCCAGCACGCTACTAGCAGCCCACCAGCAGCAGCACGCCACTAGCAGCCCACCACCAGCAGCACGCTACTAGCAGCCCACCAGCAGCAGCACGCTACTAGCAGCCCACCACCAGCAGCACGCTACTAGCAGCCCACCACCAGCAGCACGCTACTAGCAGCCCACCACCAGCACGCTACTAACAGCCCACCAGCAGCACGCTACTAGCAGCCCACCAGCAGCAGCAGCACGCTACTAGCAGCCCACCACCACCAGCAGCACGCTACTAGCAGCCCACCACCAGCAGCACGCTACTAGCAGCCCACCAGCAGCAGCACGCTACTAGCAGCCCACCAGCAGCAGCACGCTACTAGCAGCCCACCACCAACAGCACGCTACTAGCAGCCCACCACCAGCAGCACGCTACTAGCAGCCCCACCACCAGCAGCACGCTACTAGCAGCCCACCAGCAGCAGCACGCTACTAGCAGCCCACCACCAGCAGCACGCTACTAGCAGCCCACCACAGCAGCACGCTACTAGCAGCCCACCACCAGCAGCACGCCACTAGCAGCCCACCACCACCACCAGCACGCTACTAGCAGCCCACCACCAGCAGCACGCTACTAGCAGCCCACCACCAGCAGCACGCTACTAGCAGCCCACCCCAACAGCACGCTACTAGCAGCCCACCAGCAGCAGCACGCTACTAGCAGCCCACCACCACCACCAGCACGCTACTAGCAGCCCACCACCAGCAGCACGCTACTAGCAGCCCACCACCAGCAGCACGCTACTAGCAGCCCACCACCAACACGCTACTAGCAGCCCACCAGCAGCACGCTACTAGCAGCCCACCACCAGCAGCACGCTACTAGCAGCCCACCACCAGCAGCACGCTACTAGCAGCCCACCAGCAGCACGCTACTAGCAGCCCACCACCAGCAGCACGCTACTAGCAGCCCACCACCAGCAGCACGCTACTAGCAGCCCACCACCAACACGCTACTAGCAGCCCACCAGCAGCACGCTACTAGCAGCCCACATTAGTTGTAAATCATTTGTGGTAAGTGTTTAGATCATTAGCCAACTATATAAATGTAATACTTATTAATATGTTTATCATTAGAACTTTTAACACTATTATATAAAACAGTGTGGAATGCAATTATTGTATATTTATGTCCCGTATACTATGTCTATTACAAATGCTTATTACTTATGTGTAATCAGCCGTACCTACTAAAGCATTCTTAAGAAGACACTTGCACCGATCCTATCACGTGAGCGTATATGTATATAGACTAGTAGATGTATATAGTCAAGCAGGAATACTGATTGTTAATACATATACTGGCATGATGACAGTGTTGTGTATATTTATACGTTCTTAAGGATAGCATGTGGCACCCGGAAGGTTATTTATATGCCTATACTAATTAAGGAAGGGTTTGTGTCTAACATTGAAAGAAAGTAGAGGAGAAAGGAGAGAGGACTTGGGGGAACCACACCGGTGAGAGGGAGAGCAGGTCGGGGCAACATTCTATCTAAGAGAACACATGGGAACCATGGGATGCCAACTCTACCTTACTCTCGTACTCGGCTGTGGCTCGCTTCACAGAAGTCAAGGATGATTTTTTGATTGTGGCAGCATTGAGTCTTATAATGGGCAGGGTAAGGTAAGGACTGAGAAAAACAGAGAAGTTAGTGTATGATGTTATAAGAGTTGTCTCATCCAGACATTGGAGAGTTTATTTAGATAATAAGGCTACAGTACAGTATTTTGAAAATGCCTGTGTTCGTGGATGGGTAACAAGTCTCTTGGAATAATTAATAAATATATGTTTGGGGGTGTGTCCTGTGTAGAAAATAATCTTGGGCTATAACAGACACCATTTAAAACTGCAAAAAGAACAAAACATCTACTAATAAGTTTTGTACAACATTGTACACAAGTGTACATAATTCAGAACCATCCACCGTGTTAACTATTTCAACCAACAAGTGTTCAGACACAAAACACAATAAGCAGGACAATGTTTTAGCAAATACAGTATGCACAATACATCTAACATACAGTGATTCCCTGTAACCTGAAATACTAAATAACAAAATCAGATCAGATATATTCAATGATGCTTATATTACATCATTCACTAATTGTCTTACAATTCTGAAAGCAGGCAAATCCAAGCTACAATCCTTAATTATCTACAAAATCTGCTTCTGCTATCTACTTACAGTGGAGAGAAATAAAAAACAAAAAAAAAATCAGAAAACATGGTCTACACACACCAGAATATGAGAGAGAGAATGTTTGTCTTTTCCCAGAGGTTGTTTTTTAGTAATACAATATACATAGAATGATGTGCAAGCAAATGTTCTCTTCAACTCATCACCACAACATTTAATCTGGTGAATGGCAGTACAAAGTTGTTGAACATTTGAGTTGACTGACTTGCGGGGCGGGGGGAAGTTTGTGCTCCAATTGCTTGAATTTATCAAATGGACACAACCTTTTTGCTGTCGGCTGAAGGTAACCAATTATATTATTAGTACAGCAGTTTTTTACTTCTGTAAGTTTTATTAAAAGTGACATCATTCAATAAAATATGATATACTGTAATAAATCAAACTAGCATAAATCAAATTTTAGTAGTGCAACAAAACTGTTGAATGACCACTTCATTCACTGAAGTCAAAGGATCATTTGAGTCATATGTCCCTGTAATAAAATCTTTGGTGAACTAGATACTGTTGATATTGCCTTGTGTTTACTGGCTCTTATTGACATTTGGAATGATATCTCGGAATTGTTAATATTTGTGACACAGGTGGTGTTAAGTCTTTTGGGCTTGGCACCTCCTATTTGCCAATTACTTCCAGTATATAAATTATATCTAAGGACATGCAAATTAGAAGCAATTTAATAACAGTATTTTCAAGATATTGAAGCAACATTCATTTTCTTAGTACACTGCATAGAGGACAGAGAAAATGTATGTATGCTGGTTACCACTGTAAATGGTAGAACAAAAGTGTATACCATGATAATTATATAAAATTTTGCCAATTAGCCAGAAAACATATATTAACAAGAAGTATAATGTGCTTATAACACTGATAATGGTAATGTACATTCTTGCAAATGTTAAATAATACAAAACTTTGTTTATGTAAGTTTTAGTCAAATCTGAGATACAGACTAAATATCAACATCTCCATCATTATCTCATATCATTATCACCATCAGTAACCCATTTCCCACTCATGGGGTGAGGGGGGGGGGGGGGGCCATATCCCAGAGAGAAATGGGAAGCAATAGAGAACAGAAGGCTCGAGATATTTGTTGTGTGTGTCTATTCACCACACCTTATACACTACACAGCATGTGCAACACTCTAGATTTCATATACTGTAATGTACACCACAAATCTGAACTAAATATCCCAAACAATTCTTGATACATTTAAAAATATCAGGTTTATAATTAAAGTTTAAAATAATGTGTAAACTGTAAACTTCACGTCAATACGTAGAGGCAATCAAATCAGGTGGAAACTACTGCAGAAAGATGACACAAATTATTTGCTCTAAACTATACTATACAGTACAGTATGGCATTCATATGTAGCTGGCCTGTCATTCTCTACTGACTAATCAGGGATCCTGGGTTCGATTCCTAGGCAAGACACAGAATGGTTGGCCCATTTCCTTACCAGATGCCTCTGTTCACCTAGCGACCTAGCACTAAATAGGTATCTGAGAATTAGTTGACTGTTGTGGGGTTGCATCCTGGAAAGGTCAGTATTGTACTGTAGTTTAATCTCACGAAGGGGGGGGGGGTGGGGGCAAAAATGTACGTTTAAAGTTTTATTATGGTGAGCACAAATTCAACCTGTCTTCCAAACACTCGATATATTGAAGGAAAGAAGTCAACTTACTTTTGGAGATGAAAGATGATGAATTAGAAGTGCTGGAGGTGGAGAAGCTTGAAGAATAGGAACTCTTTTGGACATTGGATGCTGGAAAACAGACATGTCAATAACAGAATGTTTGTATATATGAAGGAGAGAGAGAGAGAGAACAAGTAATTCATTACTACATAAACATAAATAATTATTACTCTAAAATGAG
>WNGS01163947.1:18958868-18970032 GCA_020271785.1 Procambarus virginalis | reverse complement strand
GGAATCTTTCAGAACATTATATACCACATATGTCAGACCAATCCTGGAGTATGCGGCTCCAGCATGGAGTCCATATCTAGTCAAGCATAAGACTAAACTGGAAAAGGTTCAAAGGTTTGCCACCAGACTAGTACCCGAGCTGAGAGGTATGAGCTACGAGGAGAGACTACAGGAATTAAACCTCACTTCGTTGGAAGACAGAAGAGTTAGGGGGGACATGATCACCACATTCAAGATTCTCAGGGGAATCGACAGGGTTGATAAAGACAGGCTGTTTAACACAAGGGGCACACGCACTAGGGGTCACAGGTGGAAACTGAGTGCCCAAATGAGCCACAGAGATATTAGAAAGAACTTTTTAGTGTCAGAGTGGTTGACAAATGGAATGCATTAGGAAGCGATGTGGTGGAGGCTGACTCCATACACAGTTTCAAGTGTAGATATGATAGAGCTCAATAGGCTCAGGGAACTGTACACCTGTTGATTGACGGTTGAGAGGCGGGACCAAAGAGCCAGAGCTCAACCCCCACAAGCACAACTAGGTGAGTACAGCATGCCAAGGCCTTCAGAGGTTGTAATCTCTTCCGACATTGACCCAACAGTATGTTCATCTCAGCTTCCAAACTCTCATGGGTATATCCAACATATATGCCATACAGCCATATATATACATACAGCCAGGAGCACTTTGCATCTGGCATACAGGACACCTTAATTTAAACTCCATATATGACCAGGACACCAGGTTATATATGGTCAAAGATAACCACACTTATCCAGACCTAATGACCCTCAGAAGCGCCCAGATGGGGTCACCTTGCTACCTTGGAAGGATGATAAGCAAGTGGTGTGGGACTACACGTGCGCTGCCACACTGGCCAGTACCTACCTCCACTACAGCACACGTGAAAGCGGTGGTGCTACTTCTTTCAGGGAATCGCAGAAAATTATTAAATACAGAGGTATGGCACACTGCTACAGCTTTGTTCCGATCGGCTCGGAGACCCTCGTGGTGAAAATGTGCATTGAAGTTCCTGAAGGAATTGGGGGACAAATTGATCAGCGCTACAAAAGACCAGAGAGCAAAAAGTTTCTTGTTCCAGCGCCTCAGTGTTGCGATTCAGAGGGGAAATGCCTGTTGCGTCTTGGGCACTAGTCCAACTTCAGAGGAATTCGAAGAAGTGTTTGACTTGCAACAATGATCGAACCTGTCTGTGACATTCATCAATGTTTTCCATTGTCGTGTTTTTCAAGAGAGCCATAACCTTTAAGCACCTTTTTGTATCAACCCATGTATATCTTGTAACCATCAAATACATAATAAAGCACAAAAAAGGAAGGGGGTGGTAGGAGAAAAAGCACACAAACTGTATTGGAGGGGATCTAAACATTCCCTCTAATGCGTTATGTGTGGTTTCCTCCGAGGCTATGGGTCCCCCTTCTTCCAGCTAGAGGTGGTACTCCCTTCCTATAACATTTAAAAAAAAATATATTATATATATATATATATATATATATATTAATATATATATATATATATATATATATATATATTATATATATATTATATATATTATATATATATTATATAATTATATATATATTATATATTATATATATATATATAATTATATATATATATATTATATTGGCATAATATATATATATATATATATATATATATATATATATATATATATATATATATATATATTCTGTAATTAGCTACAATGTGCAATTTTAAATTGATATTTTAATAAGACATGTTTTGTCAAGCATTCTTAAGTTATTGCACAGAACTGTACACTACTTGTGCAATAAAATTCAATCTATCAGATTTTGTCTAGAACTACCTCAATAAAGAATTGCTGAAATATTCTAGGTTCAAATAAAAATCTCAACAATGTCTTTCATTTTACTTTTAATAAAATTTTCTATAAATACTCTGAATTTTTAATTTTTTACATTCAATCTGGTGATAACACTAAAAATAAAGCCTGTAATTTTCCTACCTTCATATGCCAACACTCAACAAGTTTCTCTCCATACACTGCCTTATAATACCCTCACATCGCGCATAAAATACCTATACAAAATTGTAATACAGTATCATGAACAATAAAGCTCATTTCAAGTTGTTAAATGAGCTTTCATGATCACATAATGGCAAACCTTTGTACAGTCTCTCAACACTCGCACATTAAAAAAAAAAAAAATTCTATAAATGTTCATACTTTATACACATTCTTACACAAAAAAAGTCAATGCTTTTAATTATCTTGAAATAATATACATAATGTTTGCTTAATATTCAAAGACATTTAACCAGCAGAGGACAAAAATCCTCCATATTTTAATATAAATTCAACTATTGTGTCAACAGGTATCTAACCAGCAATTTAGAGAAGCCCTCGTCTTTCAATATAAACTTTTATCTAACATTATGGACAAGAGGCTACTTCAACTGCAATGCTAGTGAGACACCTATTCTTACTATGCATACAGGAAATGATATATGTGATTTGTACTTCATTACACACTTTGCTCTGTATTATCTGTGCATGTATCATGCAGGACGAAGTGCATATGCTGACAAAAAAAAAATGATTTTTTGACTGAAAAACAATTTCAGCATATTAGGGGAGCTTTCAAAGTGTAAAGAATAATATCATTCTGCTCAATTGCCATACTCATTTTGTCAACAAGCCCTTCAGTCTTAATGCTAAATACAATGTGTTTATCACAAGCAAAAACCACATCCCATCTTAGCAGGTTATTGTTGTCCAAGATCTATGAACTAAAAGAGAAGAATTCCTTTGCTTCCTGTAGCACACAAAATAATTGGCATAACTTAAAATCACTGAACTGCCATATTATAAATACTGCACTTCATTGCAAGTGAAATAATATTATTCAACCAAAGAGATCAATGTAGCACTAATACCCATTCAACATTTACTGTACTGAAAACACAGAATATTCAGTTAACTAAAAAACACTACTGTATTGATTTCAAAATCTCAGATTAACAAATACTTTTCTAGTTAAAATGCAGCACTTTTAACCCTCCCCCTCTCAAAACACTTAAAATTGTAATAAGCACTAAGTTAACCCTTTGACTGCTCAAGGCAAACAGACTCCTAACAATATAAGTGATCTCCCTACATGTGCTTAGAAAACATTCTAAATTAAATAATGTTCAACTAGATCCCTGAATCCATTGGTTGGCGGCACAACTGAATGTCACTACACGAGGTAGGATCAGAAATCTACACAATAATTCTTCCTTCAATTCCTCATGTTCACAACCATTTAATGTTTCATATAATTAAGGTATGCTATATTATTGTGAATATAAAAAAATTATGTATATATGTGTGTATATATATATATATATATTATATATATATATATATATATATATATATAGATATATATATATATATATATATAATATATATATATATCTAAGGCAGGTTAGACTCTATAGCTATTGTTCCGCTGTTTAGCACACCATTTTGAGTATTCCAACGGTCCAAAATGTGTATATTTGGGTGCAACAATCCATTTTTTGTATGTTGGATTATTAGTTGCTGTAAGTATTATCAGTTATGGAAGATGTACTTGGATGGGGTTCTGGGAGTTCTATTCCCAAGCTCGGCCTGAGGCCAGGCTTGACTTGTGAGAGCTTGGTCCAACAGGGTATTGCTTGTAGCGGCTCGCAGGCCCACATATTCATCACAGCCCAGTTGGTATGGCACTTCTTAAAGAAACTATCCAGTTTTCTCTTGAAGACGTCCATGTTTGTTCTGGCAATATTTATTATGCTCGCTGGGAGGATGTTGAACAACCGCGGACATCTGATATTTATACATTGTTCTCCGAATAATGGCAATGGGTTGGAAAAAGCACAGCCTTTTCATATTAGAAATGTAATAAAATGCAGTAACTCAAGAAACATATCCTCCCCTCCTCCCAAAAAATGTTTACACTATTTTTGGTTGTATTTATAATATATCTAGTGGGTTTAGGTCACAAACCCCCTAAATGCCTTTCTTTTAATGTCAGTGCAGCCAAAGGGTTAAGTTAAGAACTTCACATTGGGTGAGACTGTTTACAGTCCCTCTACATCAGATTCTTCCAGGGTTAAAAAAACCTGGAAATAAAAGGCTGCCTGTAAATATAATCTTCCCAATGCGATGTCTAAGTATTACCAATAAGTACAATATTTCAGTGTAATGGATCTAACAGAACAATTTACTTCAATACTATCAGAACTGAAAAAATATTTTGCATAATGGAAAAATTTGAAAATGAAGCTTTTGAGACCAGTTCCAAAGTATATATACTGTATGCAGACGATGAGACAATAACATGGCTGAAGATATGACGACCAAACCCCACGTCAGAAAGTGAGGAAACTAGGACGTTTTGGTCCCTACTGGGCCATTATCAAGTAGTGTACCAGAAGAGAGGATTGATTGATTGATAAAGATTAAGCCACCCAAAAGGTGGCACGGGCATGAATAGCCCGTAAGTGGTGGCCCTTTTGAGCCATTACCAGTATCAAGAGCTGATACTGGAGATCTATGGAGGCGCAATTGCATCCTGCGTGACGGGAGATGTCTCCCGGACCAAATGGTGACCAAATGGTGAGACGAGAGGGAGGTGCAGGCAAATATATAAGCTAAGAGCAAGATGAGAGGTGAGGAGCAGGTGAGAGAGAAAGACAAGAATAGGATCAATGTAAGAATAATATTATTATAGTAATTATCAAAATGTAAGACTAAGATGAAAAGTAAGAATGGGAAAGGGGGTAGGAATAAGCAACAGGACCAAAGCTCAAGTCAGGTCACGTTTGTTAAGAAAGTTAAGAGCATTTAAGCATGTACTGTGAGAGGGAAAAGTCAACATCAACAAAGCCAGGACTAAGGTTTGTGTTGGGTAGGTTGTGTATCAGAGCCGATTCAACAAGATGGCGTCTGTTTAGAGTAGAGGCAGGAAAGATTATTTTACAAGATGACCAATCTACAGGATGATTGAAGTCCCCTAATATGACAGAAAAGTGCATTGTTTGTGTTCTCTTCTGTCGTGTTAATCATCCTATACATTGGTCTTCTTCTAAAATAATGTTTCCTGCCTCTACCTCTATATTTGCCTGTACTTTCCTCTTCTGTTACACGACTGATAATGGTCCAAGACGAACCGAAACGTCGTCATTTCCTCACCTTCTGATGTGTGTGCTTTGCTCCTCATATATATATATATATATATATATATACTATATCATTAGGATTACAATATATGCAATACTGTAATCTTACACAAAATTGATGTAATATTTTAACAAATTATCTTTACTTATGTTCCAACAATTCCAGTATCACCAACAGATCAATTTCAGGAGAAACAATTTGATAATATGCAAAATATAATTGAAGTTAAACCTCATTCTATTACTAGCTATAATGAAATTAAAATAAGTAAAATATCTAATGATTCAGAATTTAAAAAAAAATTTGGTTATACACATCTTGAACACCTCAATCTGCAGAATATGGTAAATGCAACAAACCCGCATCAAATATATTTTTGTCCATAAATGTGTCCACATTCCACAATCCTCTCATGGGTCAGTCTATATACTGGGTTCTCTCACAGAAACAGGTACAGTGCTTAAATTTTCGTATCATAAAATTCTCCAGGCACAATATTACAATAGCCTCTTGGTCCTTTTAGGCACAATATACATTTCATTTTAAGAACCATAGGGGTGTGATTAAAGTGCAGCATTCTCGAACAGCGTGCCCTTACTTATGAACATTTCAGTGAAGGGGCCTTCTTGCGAGAGTTCAACAGCTTGCAACTTCTTCAGCACCAACATCGTGTAAAATTTTTGAGCCACCTGTTGGATAATAATATTAATGGTAGTAACAATGAAGAATTTAAAGTCTTAACTATTATATTTTCATGAAATGTTTATCTGACACACTACATAATGATTAACCATTAAACTAGTCTCATAAAAGCCGCAGCGTCAGCCAGATTACTAAATTGGTTTACTGAACCAGATTACCTGGTTACTGAAGGCTACATGGATTCTGTAAGCCCAATTAACTAACGGTTTCAATATAAAACTTAGGATACTTGAGTACTTCCAGAAACATGGAAAAAGGCAAATACAGTTCCAATATACAAAAAGGACACACATTAAGCATTTAACTATAGACCAGTGTCACTACAGAACGTATCCCGATCATAATTAGGAGACTCCCTGTACTGTACATGAATGTTTCTGTAGCATTTCACAGAAACCTTATCCCAAAAAGAAACAGTCATTCACAACTGTTTCTAGAGAGACTATTACAAAACCAAGTTTCATCATATACTTTACTGTTTTCTATTGTTATGGTGTACCAGATCAGAGAAAAGAATGTTGTTATTTCTTAGCCTTCTCTTAATACTTAGGAACATCTGGCCAGCTCTCTTATTCACTACACGTTCTTCAAACTGTTCGTAAGTTTCATCATCGGCTTGTTCCTCCTAAAAAGAAAACATGTATGGCTATTATAAAATGTCATTTATGTTACACCTTGTCATTATCTAGCAAAAATATTATTTTCACCTCTATTATGAATATTCTGTTTAATATTTATTTGTATCACTTTCACTTTCTGATGAAAAGTTTACAAGTTATAGGCCATTACATCATCATGATCTATATTTCTGTAAATTACTATGTTACCATTTACCCAGTTATTACTACTGTACTTGGAGCATTTATGTTTTTGTAAATGATTCGCCTTACAACAAGTTAAAACTCAACATCTTGAAATGGCAAAATTTTTTTAATATTTGGAGCAAACTGCCTAGATACAAGGATTCCTACAGGAAGGAAGAATCACATACATGCACTGTACCAGATATGAGATAAGATGAGAACAGACTAAGTTAACTATAACATCAGTGGAAGTGAGAACAAGAGGAGACAGGATTACAAAACGCTTAAAATACTGAGGGGGGTAATAAGTAATTGTCGAATGAAGGCACCAAGCCAGAAGACTTCGCAGTTTGGGGAGGAGGGGTAATAAAGTGAATATAGACAATCTTATTCTAAGCAAGAGACAACAGAATAAAGGGCACAAGAGAAAACATATAAGACGTTAAGAAAGCACTTGCATGCAGTGAATGTGGTAAACACATCTAAGAAGCTTGAAGAAGAAGGGGTTGGAAGCAACCTCTATCCACATGTTCAAGAGCAAATATAATGAGCATTGCCGTGTTAGTAGACATAATGCAGCCAGTAAAATATCTAAGGTGGGGTTCTAAAGCTAAATTTTGTCATAGATACAACTAAATAAGCACAGTGCACCTAATGCATACACAATATAGTACTGTACAGTGAATGTATGCACAGTATACCTGATATATACTGCACAGTATGACCTCACATATGCACTGCACACCTAAATAATGCGGTCAAGGGCATTTTCTAATCTGAATGCTTTGTTAACCTCAATATAACTACAAGCCAGGCACATACCTCTTCCTCTTCCTCCTCCTGCCTCATTACTACAGTTGGAGTGTTCGGCCTTTCTGAGTAATTGGATCGAGGTCCACCGTCAGACATGCCGCCTGGAGTGTTTGCTGGGGGATGTGACCCATCATACCCAGGGTTCTCCAAAGGAGGCTGATTCTGTTGGACAGTGTCAATTTTAAATAAATAGAAATGAAATATCAATAACAACAACTGTTAGTATAAACATAAATAAAACTGAGTAAAATAAGGTTAATTTTTAGTTAGTGGTTGAAACATTTATTTGTAAAATTAATAACTCACATAATATTGATGCATAAGGAAGATAAGGAAGCAGATTAATTTAAAATTAGAATAAAAATCCTTGTAAATGAAACCGCGACAGATGAATAGTCCTACCTCGATGTATCCATGATTCTCC
Organism: Procambarus virginalis; assembly: GCA_020271785.1. Taxonomy (NCBI): domain Eukaryota; kingdom Metazoa; phylum Arthropoda; class Malacostraca; order Decapoda; family Cambaridae; genus Procambarus; species Procambarus virginalis. Next base: position 18,962,074 of record WNGS01163947.1, on the reverse strand, counting down.
ATCTCCGTGTGCATGGGACTCTGGAATGGTGTGGTGTGCGCTGGCGTCTGGTTAAAGCATTTAACAAATTCAGTGCAAGATAAAAAAAAATAAAAAAAAATACACAGCATTTAAGTCATTACCTTAATGAATTCCAGGCACTTCATCCTTTGCAGTGCTGATGGTAATACGGATGTGCAGTAGACAAACTGAACAAGACTTAAAACACCAATATCTTCATTATCCATGTGAATAAACAAGGTCTAGATACCTTTAGGCTCATATAAAAAAGGAATCGGTCATGTATTTAGAAATAAAATCACACTGTAATTTAGTACTAGTCTGGCCTTTGGTGCCCCCAGCAAACAATATTCTCAAATAAGGTTGGTATTCCTTCCCAAATCGCTGCTTTTACCTTCAGCTTCCCTTATGCTGAGTGCTATTGTCCTGGGCTCTACATTTCCACTTCAATTTTTGTTTCAACACACTTCATTTTAACTGTTGTCGTTATTCGTACCAACATATTTTCATGTTTCTTCACATACCTTTTCTACCCTTTATGTCTTAGCTGAGGGTGTTTAAGAATGACATACTCTTTCTCTCCCGGTATTTTATTTCTTCAATTTCCTATCAACATAACTATTTACATCTTTATATCTGTCTCTGTCTCTGATCTTTCTATCTCCACTTCCTCCTCCTTATCTAATGTAATCTTTTTCTTGTTAAGCTTCATCAAATACTCTCCAATATCCCTTAATGATGCCTTTATCTCACCTTTCTCCTTACCTCAATTGGCAATCTGTAGGAAAAGATCCTACAGATACTACCAGGTTGGATTAATAATTTTTCAATGACTGCACAATGTGATCTGCAATGAGGGGAATTACAAGGAAGGAGTGCCAAGCCATTGCATCGATATAGCACTGAGAAGGGATCAGAATAAGGGTTTGGCGATCTGCTAGGATGTTTGAAAATTTCATTGTGGTGTAATGCTACACATCACCCAGCCTGACTGCATTATCTATGTTCAAGGACACACTTGAATTACTTTTGTTCAGAGAACAGTCAAATTTGTGAGCTTAAAGAGAGCTACTGACAAGAAGTCCCATTTTCTTTCCCATCATTTTTTTTTTTTTTGAGATATATACAAGAGTTGTTACATTCTTGTACAGCCACTAGTATGCGTAGCGTTTCGGGCAGGTCCCTGGAATACGATACCCTGCCGCGAAGAATCGTTTTTTCATCCAAGTACACATTTTACTGTTGCGTTAAACAGAGGCTACAGTTAAGGAATTGCGCCCAGTAAATCCTCCCCGGCCAGGATACGAACCCATGACAGCGCTAGCGGAACGCCAGGCGAGCGTTTTACCACTACACCACGGAGACTGTCAGTGTTTACTGACGAACAACTAAGGCCAACTTATCTACAGTCATTTAAAGGTAAATGTTTAAACCATGGATAATTGCAATAATAGTGTAACAAATCAAACCTGGTTATCAGTGTCCTGTATCCAAAGAACTGGACAGTGTAATAAACAAGTGTAAAACGAATTACTTAGCTACAAAACTGCATGCCAAACCTTATAGCATATTGGGAATATTAAATGTTCACAGTGGTAAATTATAATGACCAGAGAAAGGATTAATTCATCAATTATGAATAATACTGTATACAACACTGAAAAATTGCATTCTTCAATTCCAATAATAATGCCACACAGGAATGATGGTTGTATAGCTGGCTGTGTGTCCTAGACTACTTGGATAGCATCAGTAGTCTCCACCTGTGGTTGGGCTGGGCTTTGGAAGGGTGCATTTTGCACTGGTGTTTGGCTTCCAGCTGGTTCTTGATTCGTGGCAACTGGCTCATCGTGAACCACTGGAGTTTGTGGTGGGATAATCTCGGCTTGCTGAAGAAAAAAAAAACACTCAAATTTACAAGTGCTCTCTCAAAATACAGCAGACAAAAACAAGTAATGTGTCTTGTCAAACAATGCACAAAGCATTACATTTCTCTCCAATATTTTGGTGATGGCGAGGCAGTTAACAATGCATGAATATCATGCACAGCAACACCCAAATAAGCAATAAACTCTTCATGAAATCCGTCCTCTTAAAAATAACGTCGCTTTTCGCTCATACGTGCGCTATGGCCAAAAATGGACGTACTGTAATTTGAAATGAAATCGGCTCACGAAAGTGATGTACTCTCCCATTTTCTGTTTGAAAATTAACTTTCAATTAAGTTTTCATGACGTTATGAAACATTAGGAGAATTTCCTGCCCTCCTAACCTACTAGAGGACCCCTCAACTTGCTGTTGTAAGAAAAAATCCAAAATTATTTACAATTTTTCATTTTCAAATTACGTCCATTTTCGACCATACGGGCAAATGCCAAATTCAGACATAATTTGTAAGAGGATAGTTGCTTCATGACCTTTTTCCATGCTCTATAGGCAAAGTTTACAGAGTGAAGTCTGAAGTTGAACCTCTCACAATGGATATCAATCAGCAAGACAAGACTACAGAGATCTTTGCCATTTTCCCGTGTCCAAGCCTCTACCTTATTTTTAATAGTGCCATGATTCCCAATTAATAAAAATCATCAAACGTAGATAAAAGTCAGCCATAGAATTTTGCTTTAACTAGCTTGCTGGCTTTTCCATGACCCCCAAACTGTATTAATACGGAATTTCATGGACTTTTATTAATTTCATAAAACAGTATTAAGAAAGATATGGGCCCATATTAAGGTCTAAGCAAAACTCTTCACACTCAAAATAATAGCCATAAAATCTTTATTCAAAGGAGGCTCATCTACTTCCCCACCCCCAAAACTACACTTCAGTCACATTTTGCTATGAATATTCATAGGAACCAGATTAAATTAATATTTAAGGTAATATGATCTCAACCACTTTCAGAGTATTTTTTGACAACCTCTTATAAATCCATATCACAGGATAAATATCAAACACTACATCACAATCTGGGATCTCAGGTGATGGTCATTTAGACATGAAGCATTCATACAGTAACCTACGGTGGCCACCAGACAAACTATCTCACTCCCTCACAGTGACGTTCCCTGCTGTTCCTCTAACAGAATAATCACAACCCTTCAGACCAGTCACTAACAACCTTATCAGTAACTTAATTTAGACTTGATAAAAAAAAGCATGAGAAACTGGCATTTGTGGATACATTGTATCCAAAAAGTGTGAAT
>WNGS01163947.1:18923905-18956988 GCA_020271785.1 Procambarus virginalis | reverse complement strand
GGCTATCATGCCCGTGCCACCTCTTGGGTGGCTTAATCTTCATCAATCATCGAATAATAACTCACGCAGGGTGCAGTCGCGCCTCCACAGATCTCCAGTATCAGCTCTTGATACTGGTAATGGCTCAAAAGGCCACCACTTACGGCTATTCATGCCCGTGCCACCTCTTGGGTGACTTAATCTTTATCATCATCGAATAATAACTGACGGGAGACATCTCCTGTCCACGAGGCTAACCATAGCCCGTGCTTCTTGCCCAGCTCCTGTGCAGTAAGTTACGGGCTCACCATAGCCCTGCTACTTGGAACTTGTTCGAGTAGCTGAATCTATACAACAACACAAACGATAATACTCCGGGGACATCTCCTCACGCAGGTGCTATCGCACCTCCACAGACCTCCGTATATCTATTGATACTGGTAATGGCTCAAAAGGGCCACCACTTACGGGCTATTCCATCCCGTGCCACCTTTGGGTGGCTTAATCCTTAAAAAAAAATCTAATGTTATAAAGTATGATGTTATTACAGAGTGTATTGCTGTGCCCAAGAGAAAATTCACACCACCATGGGAGGATTGTAATGTAGATGTAGTAGTTACTCAGCCCAATGTACCTTCTTGTAAATAAATAAAATGATTAATCTACGGACCCTTCAGCTCGTCGCTACATTCAGCAACTCCGAGCTGGCAACACTGACCGCTAGACTCCCTTTGCGCGCCAAATCATGACAACAACAACAGAGTTACGTCACTAGACAAGTGCTGCTCGACTCCTCTCATCACTGTATTCTCAGCTCGACACCATTCGACGTTGCTCGCTTACCACTTCCAGAGCTGCAGTGGTAGGTATTGATCATTGCTTCAGTGGTTGAGCCTTTGAAAGTGGCGTTTTGTAGGGTTATATATTCTCTTCGTATTTTATAGTTAAGCCATTTTTCTTTTCTGGGTAATAGTTGAGACATCATGTGAAGTTTTTACCTAACCTGAGGATTCATTTTATTCAAATTCAAATGTTTATTCAGGTAAAGTACATACATACAAGGTGTGATACAAATATTGATGAATTTATAGATAGAGCTACTACTGTACATTCAATGCCTAAAGCCACTATTACGCAAAGCATTTCGGGCTGATACAATCTATTCTAGATACAATCCAATATAGCGCCGTACTAGATATTGGTTACTTTAGATGATGGTTAACATTGTTTTTATTAAAGCCCATTTTTTTCAAATGACGTATCCTATGATTATCTGTTTAGTGTGGAATGTTGAACGAGTGATTACATGTTTTTATTAGTAAAAAAAATATCTTGTGTTGTACACTAATGTGTACGAGTTTAGTGTACTGTTGTTTCACTATTAGGGGGAGCCTGGTGGCTGAGTGGACAGCGCTTGGGGTTCGTAGTTCTAAGGGTCGAGGTTTGATCCCCAGCGGAGACGGAAACAAATGGGCAGAGTTTCTTTGACTCTGATGCCCCTGTTAACCTAGCAGTAAATAGGTACTTGGGAGTTAGACAGCTACTACGGGCTGCTTCTTGGGGATGTGTTTTGTGTGAAAATTAGGATTAAATGCTTTCCTGAAATGATATGGGGGCTAGTGGCTGTACAAGAATGTAAGAACTCTTGTATATATAAATCAATAAAAAAATAAATAAAATTGTGGGTTGTTGAGCTTGAAGCTGTTGCCTCCTTGTATGAGTTACACTAGACTTAGAGAAGTGGTTTGAGTTAGTATCTTTCAAATTTCTCTGTATTTTAAAGGTCTTGAAAAGACCAGCTTTAATGTGTCAAGTTTATAGTGTTGTTAGTCCTGAGCCCCTTAACCATTCCTTGTCTGAGGTTGACAGTTCTGAGATAGTTGTTGCTCTGCTGAACTTTTGTTGTCACAACATTTGTTCTTTTGATGCTATATTCTCCATGCTTTGATACAGTAGTCCAGATGGGGGTGCACCAGACATTTGCACGGCTCACTAACCACTTTCTTTTCCTTGAAGTCAAAGGTTCATTTGATTATTCCCAAGATTTGGTTGGCTATTGTTTGCCTCGGCTTCTGCTCCGGGGTTGTTTGTTGATATAAAGGATATGTATTTTTATGCAGTCCTACATGTAAGGTCTGTACAGTATTTTCAATATTGAAAAACATTTGCTAGTCTTCTGGCCATTTATTGTGTTCATGTAATTATTTTTTGCTTCTCACTTTTTCATAGATATTTGTGCCATTTAAAAATTGAATGTTCTTTACCAATTGGTATCAACAAGTATTTATGGATTGTAGGTAGCAGGTTGTCATTTGTATATGGAATTTTCTGTACCACCTGTATCTAAAAATATAAACTAAAAATTTCAGATCTCCAGAATGTCAAGGGCTGGGAAAAAATGCAGATCTGTTAAGCAGGTATGTGATCTTCATGTTTATATATTTTTTACATATGGTAGAGGATGTTCTCATGGACAGGAAGCCTGATTGAGTGAAAGTCAAGTATCCTTATCCAAGAGCAAGACTGTCCAGTTGGTCATTCAATTAGTTACTCACCAGACCAGATAGTGCTTAAACTAACAGACCATTTAACACATGTTATTCACTATGCCAGACTATCCCTATGTATTTTTATTTACACTTTTTAGTTTCTAATACTGATTTGGAACAACCATAATACAATATCTGCTTTGGATATCACTCGTTCAGTAAGTTTAAGCATTGTTGGTTCTGGTCAGTTGCTGGTTAGGTGACCATGTGTTCAGCCTCACCCTTGGTTAGAGGGACCTTGATATATCAAAAAGGCTTTCTGTTTATGACAATGGTAATGGTATACCATACTGATGTACTAGTAACATTTATTTAATTACCATGTTAATGGTCTTGCAGTGTTATTGCAGTTTATGGTTTGCATGTGTACCAAATTTCTGTTCAATTATAATACATTTGTAGCCTCTAGGTATGTTATTAGGACTAATTTGCTAAATACAGGAACTACAATTACGGTATTGGTGTTATCATTATGCCAAAATTCCTGCACATAAAGGTAGAAGAATGTCAATGTTATTTGGTCATTGTACTTGCTCTAAAGGATAAGTAGTTCTTGAATTTGATATCTAAGTATGCAATTACATTTAATAAAATCATTTCAGGAGAATATTTTGAAGTACACGGTGCCCATAAGTGACAAACTTTCAACACAGAGAAGTCATAAAGTTCTTGAGGACATTACAGATGAACAACTCCAAAACAAAAAGGTAATAATTATCTTGTATTAAATATAAATTAAAAAAGTGCTATTGATTAAATATTTCTTTACAGCAAAACAATCCACTCGACACAATCTGTAAGTTATCATTGAAATTGTGAAATTATGATGCAAGTCAGTGATCACTCCACTAATTGCCATTTAGTAATGATTTGATACACCGTGTCAAATCATTTTGCCACTGCAATTTGCTGTGGCATAGATGATTCAAAATCTAGTGATTATCCAGTGATTATATGGTAACATAATTGGATCATTTACCTCCGAGTGGCAAAATGGCTTGCTCAGGAAGGAGTTTCACAAACTGAGAGCATATTTTTTGGGTATGGTGTCATATAAAATTGCTGGTTCTTGGTCATGATTTTCTTTGGAAGTTGCATAAAAACATAACTTTGATAAACTTTTTGTGAAAAGCTATTTCTTGTCTTCAAAAGGGAAGCAATTGCTTGTTTCATTTAATCATGCTGTATTAACTGTCTTTGTTCACCTACCTGTTAAAGATTCCAGGGGTTAATGACCCTGCAGCCTAGTCTCTGATAAGGCTTCCTGGTTGTTGGTCTCAGTTCGTCTAATTACCCAAAGCTACCCAAAGCCACTCAGAGCCACCCAAAGCTTCCTGGCATTACATTAGTAATGAATAATTATGATATATTTATTCATTATAATGTTGATGCTGAATGTAGGACATGGAAAAACTTATTTTTACTCTAAAAGTAGCATTTCATACCAAAATTAGACTAAAATAAGCTGCTGGTGATGCTAAAGCAAGTCGACGGTCCAAGCGACAATGTTGTGGAGTGACTTGTCCAAGATATATTGTTGCATATAGATTATATTAACTTAGGTTTGGATAGGTTAGGTTTAGTTAGGTTAGGTTAGGTTAGGTTAGGTTTTGTTAGGTTAGGTAGGTACAGGAGGCTGATATGCCAGCAAATCTCTTTAGGCAACAATGTGTCTTGGATAAGTTGCTCCACAACATTGTCGCTTGGACCGTCGACTTGCTTTGGCGTCGCCAGCCTCTTACATTCATCTAATTTCGTTATGAAATGATACTTTTTCAGAGTAAAAATATGTTTTTCCATGTTCTACATTCAGCACCAACATTATAATGAGTAAATATATCATATTTATTCATTACTAGCGTAATGCCAGAAAGGTTTGGGTGGCTTTGGGTAGCTATGGGTAATTAGACGGCCCCGTTGGTCTGATCCACCAAGCTGTTTGATGCGACTGCTCACAGCCTGATGCTTCAACAGTGCAAGTACCTCTTGAAATTAATATCTAACTATCTTATGGCATTACATGTTCTAAAATACTTTCAGGAGAACATCTTGAAGTACATGGTACCCACAAGAGGCGCCACACTGGGACAGAAGGTTTGCAAAGTTTATGATGATATTACAGATAAACAGTTCCAAAGCAGAAAGGTAATTATAATATCATAGTATTAAATACATTTTAACATAGTGTAATTGTCAAAGTGTAATTTCTTTAGTGTAATTACAGGATGAGAGCTGTGTTTGTAGTGTCTTGTTGTCCTATGATTTTTGTCGTATGACACTTTGCAGCTACTGAAGTGACAAGCGCTGTGCAAGTGTCCCTCTGTTGTAGTTATTGCTTGACTAGAAGCAGACAAGTTCCATCTTTGTGCTTTTGTTGTTAGTTGCCTTTAACATCTTATAATGAATAGTATTCAAATTTATTACTTGATATATATTTCTCCATCAATAAAATCTTCTGGTTCTTATAAAGTTTTGCAGTTTGCATAGCATCAGTGGATGCTGGTGATTATCTTGGTTATCTTGAGATAATTTCGGGGCTTTAGTGTCCCCGCGGCCCGGTCCTCGATCAGGCCTCCACCCCCAGGAAGCAGCCCATGACAGCTAACACCCTGGTACCTATTTTACTGCTAGGTAACAGGGGCATAGGGTGAAAGAAACTCTGCCCATTGTTTCTCGCCGGCGCCCGGGATCGAACCGGGGACCACAGGATCACAAGCCCAGCGTGCTGTCCGCTTGGCCGACTGGCTCCCTGAAAGTGAAGTGAAGCTACACACACACACACACACAAACATACAACTGGAAAGTGATATACCAGACATACCGGGCATCTATTTTCTAATGTAACAAAAGGAAATTAAGGCACTCGTTTTTTTTTTTTCCAATATGGCAGATGATTGCCAAGTGTTCAACAAGGATCTTCAGTTAAGAAAAAAGTTAACCAAACCTTAAGACCTTTCAAAAGAACCTCTTGGCTTCAAGGAAAAGAAAGGGGTTATTCAACTGTACAAGTCTCTTGTCCTCGTCTGGACTATAGTATCCAAGCATTAAGACCTCGACTTCAGAAGGATGTCTGCTTTGGAGAAAGTTGAACAAAGGGCGATAAAAATCATCCCAGAACTAAGTCATGTCTCATTCCAGTAATGATTGGGGACCTCAGGACTATCAACACAAACCAGACATGACAGGGCTGAGCTCATTGAGATCTTTAAAAATACTGAACAAGTTAGAAAATATTAATCTAGACATTAAAAGGTTAGATACAACACACACACATTTGACTTGCTAACTATTTTTAAACATGAGCACCTTGATGTATAGTACTTTTGAATAGCTGTGCCATTTAATAAGTTAATACAGGGTATTTTATTTAAGCTATGGGCATTGACCATTTTAAAACTAATCTTTTGAATATCATTATCTTAAAATATTTGCGTTCAATTTTACTGGCCTTACCTCTGTGCAGTAGAGAAGACATTTCTTTCAACCAGGGCCCCTGTAGTACTGTGGTCTATATTCTCGCTTTACAATCGCGGATCGCATGTTTGATCCCCCCAGGTGGTGCAGAAATGGTTGGGCACATTTCCATTCACCTGATGTCTCTGTTCACCTAACATTAAATTGGTATTTGGTGGTTAGGCAACTATTGTGGATTACATCCTAGTGAAGGTCAGCACTTTGACCTGGTAGGTGGGGGGAAGGGGGGGTCAAGCCTAAGGACAGGCTTTCTGTCCCCTGACAACTGGAATTATTATGCCTTAGATCCACTATACAGTATTGTAATTGTTACGACCCTGGGTTCCTCAGATGGAAACCAGAGGTCAATTTTAACTCTAAATAATTTACTTTACATTATTTGATGTGCTTGCTGATGCGCGGTTGTTAATGTATATGGGGGGTTGTTAAGAGGGTTTAATAAATAAGTTAGTTTTTAAAGGAGTATCCATTCTTCCTGTGTGGGGGGGGGGGGCTTAGTGATTAAACACTAGACTGACATATTGATTCTATAGCCAGATATTGAATACTGTTTTTGTTTTATTGGGGGCTGGGCCTATCTGATCTCCCCTACTTTTGATACATCTTGATTCTAGCTGTTGGCCCCTTATCATTAATACTCTATCCCCCTCATAACAGCAGTTAATTCATAACTGTGATCTTCAAGTTTAAAAGTAGTTGGATTTTCAATTTGAAACTTTTCAGAATCCTATGCTTGCCGGTGATGAGGACGAACCACTGAAGAAGAAAATGAGGAATGGCCAAAATAGAGAAATTGAACGATATGTGAAGAGAGGAGAAAGAGAAACTAGCAGTAGGTCAACATCAAGGGAAGCAAAAATCAAAATTGAAAAATTAATGAATGATGAGAATGAAGAAACGAATGATGAGAATGAAGAAACGAATGATGATTATGAAGAGACGAATGATGAGAATGAAGAAAGTAATGACTCAAAAGAGGTAAGATGCAACAGTGTTCTTCAAACTTTGGGTTACCACATATTACTGCATTGGCAAGTGGAAGATTAATTACTGGGGCTGTAGTTAAGGTTAATAACAGTACAGCAACATCATAGGTGCTACATATTTATTTTCTTAAATTTACATGGCGACCACCATCTCTAATGACGCTGACAGGGTCAAAAGCCAAGGGATTGTCAAAGGTTCTTAATTTTAACTTCAGATTAAAAAGAAGGCTGTATACTATATATTTGTTGGCTTTTTCTTTGTTTTTTTTTTCAAAAAATTTGAGTCATTTTCTTGTCTTGGAATCAAAGTCTATTGAGATGTAACAATAATAATAATGAACCTATGGAACATCCAACGTATGGGTTCGAACCATCGTCGAGGCTCTTGTTGGATTTGTTCGTTGATATATCATGTTAATGTGATTTCGCTGTGTAATAATAATAATACAGTAATAATAATTAATAATAATAATATAATATATCAATTATTATGTGATTAATTATAATTATTATATTATTATATGTATATTTTATGTTTTCATGTAAAAAGTACATATATATATATATATACATACAAAATGAGGTACAAATAGAATGTTGGATTTTTAGATAGAGCTCGTGTATATACTATGCCTAAAGCCACTAATACACACAGGGTTTCGTGCAAGATGGGGGAAGTAAAATAATTACAAGATGAGGAGACTGACCACAATGATGGGGCATTGCTAACATTGCAGCAGTACATGGTGTTAACTATTTTTATTACTAAATTAAATTTTCAATGAAAGCTTTTTCCCATTGCCTTTTACTTCTACTTTTTATGGATTTTGTTTCCTCCATAATACTTGGTCTTTTGTAAATGGTTGCCAGAACAATCCTCTCATTAAGTATAATATTAAATTATATTTTCTTCAGAGCATAGAAGAGGCAGCTGTGCAAGCATTGCAGTATTTGTTAATATTCTCATAATATAAGAATGCTGAGAGGCTCGATTACATTATCTTATTGGTCATTGTAAATATCAGTTTGTATATGCTAATGTGTGTTAATATAAGGTTCCATTGCATCTAGAAGACACTACTGGATCTGCCACAACTCACAAGTCTCTCGGAGTACGAGCTCATGATTCAACGAAACATTGCTGAAAAGCAGAGGTTTTTTGAGTCCCTAAATATTCAAGAGCTGAAAGATGATTTAAATAAGGCGATATACCAGCCAGCTAAGAAGCCGTCATATAAAGGAATAGCTAAAGCACAGGAATCTCGTGAACCGTAAGTAGTATTTTTGTTAGAGTAGATTTGTCAATTTTCAGCTACTAAAAGAACGAAACTTATTCTTAGGGGAAAATCCCTTTTTCGCTGTGGTTTCCCTCCCTCCAGCTAGGTTCTTGTTTGGTGGTTCACTGCCTCTAGAGGGGAATTCTAGTTGTTTCCTCTGTAGGGGGTGGACAGTTCTTGCCGAGACTGAGATCGGTTTGGCTTTCTTTACTTTTTTCCTCTAACCCTTCCACTGCTCAGGGGTCGTGAGGACATTTACACCCCTGTGCGCAAGAAAAAAAAATTCTAAAAAATTATTTTGTCTTCTTAAAATGTTAATATGTGTTCCCTGAGCACGGGAAAAATATAAAATAAATCGTAGGTGACATTTTGGGCACAATTGACCGAGGAAGTCTGGCAAAAAGTGGGCGTTGACAGAGCCGGTCAGCGTCACCCGCACTGACAGGTGGGAGTTGCCACAAAGATATTATCACTTAATTATTTCTATGTCTCTGATTGATTTTTTCTTAGTTTTTTTTGCAGTAATATTATTCAACAGTGTGTATTGTAATTGTAAGGGTTTTCTTGTTTGCCTTCACGACTGCAATGTGTACGTCGCCAATGTACATGTGGCAGACGCTTCATGAAACTGTTGGAATTAGCAGAATAGAAAATACGAGAGCAACAGTACAGGGCCTGGGAGCAAGGTCGAGTTAGAGTCCTTGTGGGTCTCTTCTCAGACTAGCCTCACCTGGTCCTGCTCCACGTTGATCGTTGGAATCTCCTCAATGATTTAACACTTTAAGGGACTCCTAGGGTCCTCATCACATTTATAGTTTAGTGAGTATAGGCAACTCGGCGTTGAAGACACCTAGAGCTGAAGGCTCGAGTAATTTGTTGGCAGTATTCAGAAGTGGTTCAACGGAAACACCGCATAAAGGTTAACAGTAGTTTATTTACTAACTTAACCACAGATACAAAGGGTGCTTTATTTACTTTAGAGTGGTGTCAGAAAGGCTATGGTTGCATTAGCGAGACTCTTGACATCTGGCTAATCGACTCGGATCCACTCGTAGCGAAACACCTAACTTAACACAGTTGATAGCCAATCATTAACACGGCAACCTAACTGCCGGTATGTAAAGGGATCACAAGAGTTCCAACTGGATACTTGGGTAATGATGATATGCAATAAACACAATGGCCCTGTCAATGAGACAGGCAATAACATGCACAATAATAATGTCACACAATACTAAATGTGTGGTGTATGTGAAGCTCACATTCACAGACGAGTGAAATGCAGTGATACCACACAGATAAACACGCAAACACCGTCGATTCACCTATAACCTGTGACAGGTATGAGTAGGTGAGATCTGTGGTTGATCCCTCAGATCAACACAGACACAATAAAACAATGACAAGATCTTGTACTTACAGATGGGGGTACCTCTCTTTTACACTCGCTCACTCAGGCACATTTATGCAAGCACTCGTAGGTGGCCTGATAGCTGGTTTCCTCGTTCTGAAGTGAGACCATTGATGACAGGTTTCCCACAATCCATATTTGGCACGGGGGTACTCGCAGGAGGGCGTGCTGTTTGTATAACCGACACACACACACACACACACACACACACGCATGCACTCTGGCACTGGCGGTGAGTAAGGTGGTGACGTCACGTAGTACAGTGAGGGTGGCGGCGGGCGGCTCAAGGCTACACGAGGTACAGAGGTACTAGCTACACGCTCTGGACCGAGTGACGGCTGGCTACTGCAGGTTATGTGGTACCATGCAGGTACACTTGTGGTAAAGTCACACACAGGTTACTTAGGTGGCGGCACTGCCTTAGTTCACTCTAGGTCACTCACAGCGATCTTTGTCACCAAGGGTTACCTGATACCAGTCTGTTTTGCTCTGGTGATTTGTCACTTTAGGCTTCTAAACAATATATCACAGTCGCGATTCTGGGCGAGCGTTGGTATATCGAAAAGACGCTGAATTTAACTTGACGGTGAGGAATAGATAGTGTTCTTCTATCTATTGGCCGATAGACAGAACAGGACACGTCTTCTATGCAAGAGCTCCCTCACGAGAATGCTCTGCAAGGGCTGCCGGGCATCTCGTGGCACACAACACAAAAGAGTTACAATTTGACCAATAGCATTGCAGCAAATGGGCGGGAACCAATCATATTGATCGTTTCCTGATCAGTAGGAGAGGTGACGTCATGAACACGCCACGACCACGTCACAGCTGTTATTCTCCATCGTGCCGGTTGACCCCAGAGGTCAGGCGGTCGCCTCGTTGGCGTCTCCTCTCTGTCTCTCTCGATGGCACCAGCCAATGTACTCATTGACCCTTTGTGGCAAGTATGCTTAACTTCCTTGTATCTACTTCCTGCCTGGACATACGGCGGCTTCTGTATTATAACCGTGTTCCTGGTTAAATGGGCATTCTGGAGATACCCAACATGCCGGGTCACTATCCAGGGTTAACAGAGATAGGGCCTTGTGCATGAAGTTCGGTGCACTGTGCATTGCAATGAGCCATTCTAATCAGCTGTAGGAGAATCTTGAGAGACACACTCTCACAGTAATATATTTATATAATGAAAGTGGTGAATAATCGCTATACTCAAAAGTATGATGTGCATATTAGTGATTCAATTATTATGTTCATAAAACAATAAACAAATAGTTTTGCTGCTATTACACTATACACAGGTTATATATAAGTATCTGCATGTTTTGTTCACCATAACAAACCACTAAGTTGGTATTGAGAGTCTGTTTTATGTTTTATTCAAAATATACAGACGTTATATATAGGAATCGACATGTTTTGCTCACCACAACTGTACAACTAAGCTGATATAGTTAGTTCAGGCACTAAGAGTCGTCGCTACACACACAATCAGCTAGCGGCTCCCTCACTCATTCAAGGTCACATGCACTAAACTTTCTCCCCCAACAATACCGTTTGTGGTGTTATTACACTATATACAGACGTTATATATAAGTATGTATATATTTTGTTCACAACTGTACAGCTAAGCTGATATAGTTAGTTCAGGCACTAGGAGTCGTCACTATACACACAGTCAGCTGGCGGCTCCCTCACTCATTCAAGGTCACACGCACTAAACTTTCTCCCCTAACAATGCTGTTTGCAGTGTTATTACCCTATATACACATATTATATATAAGTATCTACATGTTGTATGCACCGTAACTGTTCACCTAAGCTTGTAGAGTGCCAAAGGAGCATAGTGGCCACCCTATAAACAGCTAGACAAATCATGCAGATGACGTCACCTCCGTCACCCAAATGGCTCCTCCCAGCATAATCCTTTTGCTGTTATTACACTAATACACACATTATATATAAGTATCTACATTTGTGTTCACCATACAGAACCACTAAGCTGGTATGGTGAATGCAGACAATAACAGGTGGCCACACAGTAAACGATGCTATCTCCCTCCGTCTCTCAGCATCACTCGTTCCACAGCACTAATTATTACAACAATCCTGCTATTATCACAACCCTGGTTATTTATATCACAGTCAGGGGTCATCTGTAATATTGTCATCGCTAAATAATAGCAATTATATACTTATTTTGACATTTTTCGGCGATGCTGTGGTCACAAGCTGAACAGCAATGCTGTTCGCTCATGCTGCGTGCGCCAGCCTTGGTTGCTCCAACAGTACTGTGCCTCTCACACCTGAGAATGTTGCCCACGATTTTTTTCTAAATTGGTGTCTGTTTATAAGAGCCCTTAGGAAGCTAATGTGAACCCCGTGTAGCCGCGGGCCATTTGAATTGGGCCTGGCACCCAATGGCGTATATGTACGCCATGCGCACCGTGGGACATTTTACTCATGGTGTATATATATATACGCCATGCGCAGTTTAAGGGTTAATAAAGCATCAAGCTGCTGCACCTGTGTTGGTCAGATATATGGCAGATGCAATATAGGAGTCATTGGATTTTCAACACCTCTTGAGACTCTGTTCTCTTTCCCCCATCTTCATCGCGGAACATTATCTACAGCCTGTCCTCCGGCCTGCATTGTCCTGACCTTGTCTTATAAAATTACTTGATACCATCCTGTAAAGTAATTTTTAGAGGATATATATATTGTGAATTATTTGAGTGTTTCTATGCAACTCTGGTGAGACGAGAGTTTTGGTCATCACATAAATGAGTTAAGACTCCCTAAATTCGCTCTGGTCCTTATTCATATGTAGTTTAATCTGCATTATAAACTGTTTCATATACAGTACTGCTTCCCATCCTTGTCTAGGCTATCACAATCATGTGAGTGGAAAATGCCAGGGATCGTGAGTTAGCTGATAAAGAAGTAGATATAAAGTTGTAAATGTAGGGCTGCAGGTAATTTAAGAATATATACAAATGCCTCCCTCTTTGTTACTTACAGTACAAAGTAACTAATAGGGTTAATACATTAGAATTAACTCATACTTTTGAATGAAATATTCTAAGTATTGCGTGTTTCTATTTACCAATTATTGATAATTAACCTTTTCAGTACATTAGGCTTGCTGGTTACAAATATTGTGTATACAGGTATATATATTTTGTAATTTCATAAAGCCAAGCAAAAAAAAAAAAGTTACATTTTGTTGTTTTATGTTACATTCACAAATGAAAATGGTAAAAGTTTCAATAGTGTGACATTGATTCCAATTTAATGTTTAACTTGGACTTGTTGTTTTTAGTAACACAACTTTTTTCATGGTCACATCTTTGATAGGCATACAAAGTTCTTTCCTTTCACTGATATGGTATTCCTCTGTTTGGGAATATCATATTCGTGAAGGATCCCGGCAGTACAGTTGGGTTCGTTCTCGACGCACAATCAAGAATTCCAAGTTTGAATCCAGGGCGGGAAAGAAATGGTAGGGCACATTTCCTTTCACCTAGTGTTCCTGTTCACCTAGCAGTAAGTAGGTACTCAGGAGTTAGTCAGTTTGTTGTGGGGTTGTCAGTAAAACGACCTTGGGGGGGGAGTGGGGGAAGCCCTCGATATTTGCCTAACGTGTATGAATACACTGGCTTCCTGTCCCTGACACAATAAATTATTATTATAGTTATTATAAACACGAAAATGCTTGCTCACAAGTATGATATTGAAAATTGTACCAATATGTTTATAGCTTTCTGGAAGGTAGTGGGGAAACTGTTTTCACTGATATCGAAAACACAATACAGTAGTAATAATAATAATTATATTTATTTACAAGTAGGTACAATGGGTATGTGAGATTACATAAGATTGGTATTGTTACATTCTTGCAAAGTCACTAACACGCATAACATATCAGGTAAGGTGAAAAGGTACATTGTAGCAAAATTTATATTGACAATATAAATTGTTGATGTTGTTGATAAAACCAGCTACAATATAAATTGACAGAGGTGATTACACTAGTGAAGATGTATGTCTTGTGTACTAATTTGGGGAAGTGGGTAGTACAAGATCCAATGTGAGTTTGAAGCACAAGGTAGGAAACTATGAGGGTGAAATTAGGTACTTTTTGGTTTTACTTTTGAATAAGGCATAGGTTGGACAATTTTTTAAGTCATTAGGGAGCGAGTTCCATAGACTGAGTCTTTATTTGCATGGAGTGTTTGCACAGATTTAGTTTGACTGGGGATATCAAGGAGATATTTCTGGTGTGGTATATTAACACCTATTAAGATTAAATGATGGTTCATTAAAATTAATTTTCAGGACAAGTAAGAGAAATCTGTAAAATGTAATATTTAACTTGTTTGCTTATGCAGTATAAATACTGTACTATGATCTTTGCCAGTGTACCTCTCCTGTAGTTTGTGAAGAGGATGAGAGAATGTCCACGAGGCATAGTTTCAGAGACGAGGCAATTCAATAAAATCCTCATCCGTTTTCCTAGACGTGTGAGGGAGAGGTGTCCTTCCCCGGTCTCGTCTGCTTAAAGCTGGCCATGGGCAGCCCGTCCCTCACTCCAGCG
Organism: Procambarus virginalis; assembly: GCA_020271785.1. Taxonomy (NCBI): domain Eukaryota; kingdom Metazoa; phylum Arthropoda; class Malacostraca; order Decapoda; family Cambaridae; genus Procambarus; species Procambarus virginalis. The sequence goes on along the minus strand of WNGS01163947.1, from coordinate 18,942,715 downwards.
TCCCACGGCCAATATCTTCAGGCATGTGCTCGGCTCAATTTGCTTTACACCGTGTCCCATTGTGGTCCCAGGTCACCAGTTTTGCTCTCAACAGCCTAATTCCCTCTTTAACATCCATGGACTGCCCTTGCCAGCCACAGACACTTGAGGACACGTTTGTTGGTGGCAGTATGGGGGCCTGCTGGTAAAGACATTCCCTCATCCTCTGCTGTAGATGCAGCTGTTGTCCCTTTTCCTGCTGTGGCACCTCCAAGGTACAGTTTGTTCTGCTGGGGTGTTGTTGTGCCCTGAGGTATTTCCTTTTTCGCTGTGGTTTCCCTCTCTTCAGGTTCTTGTGCCAGCCTGTTCCTCATGCCCTCTCACCTTTCCTGTGTGTGTATGCCCTGCCCTTTCCTCCTTGGCAGTGCCCCACCCCCTCAATCTTTTTTTCTTTGCTTGGTTTAACTTGTGCTTCTGGCACCCCACCCCCACTTTTCTTGCCTTGGCTTCTCCCTTGGTTTGGCCCCACTTCACTTCCTTCCTCCTTCGTTCCCAGAGTAGGTGTCGGCACCTGGGTGCATCCTCACTGGCCCCTGTGTACTGACTGCAGTGTGCCCCCCTGGGGCATCTTCCTTTACACAGTGCCCTTGTCTCCAAGGACACCCTGCTGGCCCTACTTCCTCCCTTGGTTTCACCCTTTCTTTGTTGACTCAAACTTATGCCCTGCTGCCCTTGTCAATGGCTGCACTCTCCCATGCCTATGATGCACTTGATTTCCCTGGTGTCTTGCCCTCTCCTCCTCTCTTGTAAGGCCTTTGTCCCCTTTGTGTCCCTGCTGCTGCTCCTTCATTTTTTTCTCCACTTCAGGTTGGCCCTCACAGGGATTGGGTAGGGCTCCACACCAGCCTTACTTATGGTTGCGGTGGCTCCTGCTGGAACACTTTACCTCATTCACTCATACTTTACTCTACGTCGGTTCCTACTGCATAATTTAGTTTTTGTGCTTTATTCATTTATAATCATATGTATTCTACAAGTTAAGGTTCACTTCTGTACACTTAAGTTATTCTGTTCAGTTAAGTCTTGCTTATTCATTTTATAAGAGTTCCTGACTTCTTATTTACTTTCATATATTACAAATTATTTCTCCATGTTGCTTCTCTATCATCAGAAATATAAGCATAGCCTCGATGGGCAATTTCTGAAACAAGTCAATAAACTACAATAAAATCCTTGTCTATTTTCATAGACGTTAGGGGAGGGGTGTCTTTCCCCTCCCCTAATCTTGTCTACTTAAGGCTGGCCTCGAGCAGTGTGATTATATTTCCAGGGAAGCAGGTGACAGTATATGTATATATACTTAAATATGGCTCAATCTATTTGTCAGTTATATTTGTATAATATTAAACAGTTAATTCAGTTTTAAATATTGTGAGCTGCTACAATTATTCATGCTTTGTTTTTATATATAGTACTAATGATATACAGTATATAATGAGTTAGTTTATATAAGTTAAAGGAGTTAGTTTGATGTGCTAAATTGAACTTCAATTTTCAGAGTGGTGACTCGCAAAAGTTTAAGGCAGCAGAACAAATCACCAGATGGGTTGCAACTCCCAGTTAAACTAGTGGAGGATGATGTTATTGAGGGTCCTTTTCGGCCCCCACCTGGTAAGTCAACTCTTCACTTATCTTGAAATTTATCCCTGACCAGATACTCCCGGTAAGTCAGTGAATGACTTACCTCAGGATAAACGTATATCCTGATGCATTTTATCCAAGGTAAAACGTATTACTGTACCTCAAAAATTGATCTTGGGATAAACTCCTTGGAGAACCATCAGGATTGCTTCTCTGGATAAACTGCCTCCAGAAAATAAAATAATTACACTTCCATACCAGGGATATTTTTACAAGAAGACAAAGAAAGGTACTCGGTGATCAGTACCTTCAATGATTACCGACAGTGATCGGTAATTGTTGAAGTTTATGAAAATAGCTTTGCTGATGTGACTATTGCAAGAAAATGTTGAGTAGACACATGTACTGTGCCTTAATATAAGGAAAAAGAGAGATATACATGCAGTACAGTGACATTTTCAGTAATTTTAGGGTTAGGTTAGGTTCATGTACAGAATTTAAGTCCTTCAATGATCAAGATGATGATAACTCCATCGAATTTCTGTTATAGTCATTCTGTTTTATTTATTTCTATGAAGATTTTGCTATAACAATAAGTTTCAGTTTATTAAATGTGGAGCTATAAATACAGCAGATTGTTGTACAAAAATTAATGAATTTATTAATTTTTTGACAAGCATCACAAGAAATTCTGCTAATAAGAATTTCTAAATGCGATTCAAATTGGTGTCATCCCTTTATAATCTGAATTAGCGAGTTTAGACAACACTATGGTATGAAGGTTTTAACTGGTTAAATTTTTCAGGTCCTGCACCCTTGATAGATTATTATACGTCCCAAAACACAAAGGAGTGGAAAGTGTTCTTGAAAGATCTGCAAAAAATGTCTTTAGATGGAGGGGGAGAATCCGTTTGGTTTGGCAGTGTTGCAAGGTATATCTTAAAACATAAGATACACTACACTACTACTTATTTGTTTGTGAGAAGATAGTTAATGTTTCACAGAATTGTTGTGACTCTTGAATACATTGGCTGACTAGCATCAGTTGTATAATTTTGTCGTTGCATAAAGCTTGAAGTACAGTATTCGGCAATAAAAAGGGCCATGACGTTAAATTTTGATATAGGGTTGTATTGGTAAGGTGCGTGTGAGTGGTGCAAGCAGTATACAGTGGGAGTCATCACACCATGGGGTAACTCCTTCAAAATTTAACCTTGGAGCATTGTACCTAGCTAGTCCCCCCCCCCGGACTAGTGTGTTGCTTTACCAGATTTTTATCAGTTGTTAGAATATTATTACATGTTAAAAAAGTGGCGACAATATTCCTGAAAAAAATATTGACTAAACTTCTATGTCTAAATTTTCTAAGCCAAGAGTTGCTTATGCAGTGTTAAATTGAAAGAGCATAACTAGTTATTTAACATTAAAATAATTGGTATGTGAAAAAAAAAGGTCACTCGGGAGTATGTACAATTGGTCACTTCTAGTTTGCTTGGCAGTCTCTTATGTCCCTTAAAGTTGCTGTTATTTTCCACATCTAGTTGTACACTTTAATTATTATGGATTAAGAAAATAACCCACACATGGAAAAAAAATGTTTTGGCTCGTCCTGGTCCTATATCAGATCGCATGTGATTTACATATATTATATTGCATATATAAAAAGATTTAAAAGATGAGGCAATACTTTAAATAAAAAAAAATTAGTTTTTATGGTTTTCAACCGATGAACTGTACAGTGTATAGGATCTAATTTTGTGTGTGCCAGACATGCTTGCTGAGTGCAAGCGTGTTATTTAACCTCTTTAACCAAGTTCTTTGTTTTTCATTTTTCTACAGTTTATTTCTTTAGTATCACTTTGAAGTTAATATTTTATATACTACTCAATTCTCTGGCCAACCTTGAGGTGCTATATTATGTTTAGATTACCCTGGAGGAGATCTGTATTCCCTAGAATTTTCTTTGTATTCCCTGAAATTTGCTTTTGATTTTTTATAAGCAATAATGTAGTATTGTAATTGTAATGAAATTGTATTCCTTGAATTTTTCTCTTTATTACGATGGATGTATGTCATGCACACTTTGGTAGGTAGAAGACATGACTTTCAGTGGGCAATACGCCAGGCTTTCATTAGACAGCATGCCAGGTTCTCAGTATGTACTGGGTTATGCCTAGATGCAAGATTTATATTAACTTTACAATATCATTAACATATTTTTGTATAATCTGGCAAAGTAAATCATAAATTTTTTGTTTTCTCCCCAGTGTGCTGCAGACAATGAAAAAGATGAACATCACAGAGGACCGTGTTGCCAAGGTGGTACCCAATCGGGTTTTTTCTGCACAGATCCACCCAGCTCGAGACAAGACTCTTGTACTTGCTGGTAGTAAATGCGGTGAATTGGGTAAGATTTCCAGAATTACAGTGTTTTTAGCATTGTATGCAGGCGATGAGTCACAACAGCGTGGCTAAAGTAATTTGACCAGACCACACACTAGAAGATGAAGGGACGACGACGTTTCGGTCCATCCTGGACCATTCTCAAGTCGATTGGTAAAGTATATCATAATTTTTTTTTACAAACAATCGACTTGAAAATGGTCCAGGACGGACCGAAACGTCGTCGTCCCTTCACCTTCTAGTGTGTGGTTTGGTCAAATTTAGCATTGTAATACAGTCATGCAAGCTTAAATATCATTGCCTGGTATGTTAACTCAGTCTTCTAATGATGCTAGGAGACCTTAACAGTAAATTGTGGTATTTCATGACATGCATACCCTATAATGTGCTTGGCAATTATGTCATTAGTAGAACATGTAGAGAATACTGTATATGTAATAAACAAGAAGCAACGTGGGTTTACAGAAGGAAAGTAATCTATGACCAACTAAATAAAGGGAATGATGGATGTATGAATGGGTTGACAGTTTCAACAGTATAACAACATTTAACATTCTGTATAGTGAGGAAATCAATTGGAGCAATGTGGAGGATTCGAACCCTTGACTTTGGTACTCCCAAGCTGCTCGCCTAACCTGTGCACCACAACATAAGTTATACAATCTGGGATTTCACCGAATCCACAGGATGTCGACCTACTGAAGCCAGTCCAGGTTATACATATAACCCACATACACTCTGGTATAGGTAATGGAATTCTCCAACATGTTCCAGCATCAAATACACAGGCAAATCATTGATATATCACATTAGTGTGATTTCCTTGTGTATTCGGTATAGTCATACTGGCTTACTGCTTTCACCTCTATTATTATCAAATTTGATGCTTAATAGTTATGCAGTCCCTGTGGTACAGTGGTAAAGCACTCGTCCCGTGCTTTGGGAGCGATATGGCCCCTGGGTTCGTATCCTGGCTGGGGAGGATTGACTAGGTGCCAATCCTTGACTGTATGCCTCTGTTCATCCAGCAGTGAATGAGTACTTGGTGGTTAAATGATTTGGTGGGCTGTATTCAAGGGAAAATTAAGATTAAGGAACAACCTGAAATGCTGTGTGTGCTTTACAAGAATGCAAGAACTCTTGTGTATATATAAAAAAAAATTGCTGTCTCATTTACACTATAGCAGCCCTGGGAAATAATAAAATCACTTTTCAACACTGGTGTTCAACAATCGATAACTAATCAGGCATGCGCATATAAATGAGTCGAGGCTCTGCATCTTTGAAAGATACATATTCATAGATATTACTCTGAATCACTTCTTTTAGCAGGTCAGAAACTCAAATGTAATGCATGCAAGCATACAATAGCTTCAAGCTAAATGAGCCACAATGTAGGACAGAAAACGGTAGCTCTTTTTATCCATATGGTAATAAGTTCATGGAACTGCCTACCTGCTGAAAACCTAAATGCCAAGATATTACAGTACTTTAGTTTAAAATTCAGTTGGAAAAAATCGTCAGAAATGATTAAGGGACCTTTTATACAATGCTGGCTTCCTGTTCCAATTGAGGTCACTAAAGCTGGTGCCCCCACGAGTAAATTCTGATAAATATTGTACCGAACATGCATGGACAAACACAATTTGATGAGCAAATATATAAACAGAGATCAGTCACCAATTCTGATCATATGATCTGACATGATTAAAGAAAGCAAATAGATAAATTATAACAAAGGGCAGTGCCATAACCATAAATTATGATTACATCCTGACTTCCACATCACGTGATTCACGTGATGAATCTTTTACATCACGTAAACTTGGGACGTCGTGAATGCTGTACGATGTCCCAAGTTTAACCCATAGGCTCCAGCAAAACTATCACTTCAGCATCTCTCCAGTAACAGGTCTCCCTAAGTCTACGACTGTGCCATCGTCTTTAAGAAGATCAAGTAACTTTGTTAGGTTAAGTAAAAGCATTTATTTATTGATGTATTTGTATTTCAGAGATGACTGAATGATATTCACAAAGGTCAGTAATCCATTTGGCATTGGGACTGACCCCTGTCGATACAGTATAAACGTCTTTATACTGTATCGAAGAAGTTTACTTCCTAATTTTATTGAATTTTTCCCAGTAGCAAAATCCTTACAGATAATTAACATATCCATTATGCTGACTGTCGGATTGTGAATTTTACACACAAATTGTGTTTAATAAAAAATGTGTTTTCAATAAATACATGGTCTTTTGTAAAGTGATGGTAAAATTTTAATTTTTAGCAATTTTTTAAAGCGATTTTGTAATATGGCACTAGTGAAATATATACAGTATTGGGTGTCTTAACATCAGAAAATTTAAAAATCTTGGTTAGTCTCTTGGTCTAACATTTTGGGACTTTTGACATTCGTCTGGGCAATTTATTTGATAAGGTTAACTAAATTTATGGTTTATTTAATTTTTATGAATGCCCGTTTGAGGTGATGTCTTACCACACTTGGACTTTTTAGTAGTAATATGTAATTTTTTTTAAAAAGGAATCTGGGATGTTGAACGCAAGGATGAGACCTCTGGTGCATATTACTTCAGTCCTCACTCTCGGCCCATCAATTGTATTACTGTTGATGCGTGGAATCCCGAATGTATATACACGACAAGTTATGACGGCTCCTTCAGAAGAACAAACTTAACAGCGGGTTTGGTAGAACAGGTATACAGTATTGGCTCCTGTCGTCTTGTATATATTGGTTATCAGATACTTTACTATTGACCAAGATTTGAATTTTCCTTTAGGTTGTACACCACAAAAGATAGAATTTCATAGGACATCCTCTACTTCTGTGATTGTTTTAAATACTGTATAAGCCTTTGCCTCTGTAAAGATTATTTTTGTAATTTATTTACTTATTAATACACTGTGTAATTTAATGCTCATGTGCCTGGTTGGTAACATATGGTAGTGACCAAAATATTATTTAATTTTATTTATTTATATATACAAGAGTTATTACATTCTTGTACAGCCACTAGCACACATAACATTTTGGGCAAGTCCTTGATCCTTATTTTCACACACCCACACATCTCCAGGAAGCGGCCCATAGCAGTTGTCTAACTCCCAGGTACCCGTTTACTGCTAGGTGAACAGGGACATCAGGGTGACGGAAACTGCCCATTTGTTTCCACCTCCGCCAGGGATCGAACCCGGACCCTTGGAACTACAAACCCAGAGTGTTGACCACTCGGCCGTCAAGCCTCCAACACTGTATAATATAAGCTGCACTTTTTTTTAAATTCTCAATATAATAGCAAAATTGAAGTGTCTTAAAATATTAAGCCAGGGACATATTCTAAATTTAAACTCGACCACCATCCTTAAACAGATATGTCCAAACATACGGTCATGGCCAGATTATCAAGGGGGGAGGAGGGCACAGTGCCCAGAGCCTACGGCAGTTTAAGGGGCCTATGAAATGTCGGATATAATTTGTATTTTTACTGTGGTTTGGCCTATTAATTTTTGTTTTAACAGGGTAAATGACCAACCATGCAGTTGATTTGGCTATCCACAGTTTTTTTAATGTCCCTTATAAATATTACAGATATAAATACCATAACAGATTGAACAGTTTATCATAATATTAGTTTTATAATGATATGCCTTATTTCAAGACTAAAAGTAATGAATAGGAGATTTACCTCAAAAATGATGAAATATGCATTTAATTATGCAAATTTTTAATTATCTTTAGACTAGTAATGAGTACATTTGTTAGATTTAACGAGAAAAACCCACAATTAAGCAAACTAATGTAAAATTATGGAAAAACTTGCATCTTGTCATCTCCACTTGTGTTGTTACCTAACCCATTAGTTGATATTATCCATAAGCAGCAGCACGCATAGTGATGGAGTGCTTGAAGGTCACGAGGGGTAAAATATGGGGGACACTGGAGCACGAGGAAACTTTGGGGTCTATCATAGAAATGTATCCAGGGCCTACAAAACCCTTGATATGGGTTTTAGGATAATCTCTCTTTATGGGTTATTACATATTGCAAGGTTAAGATAGTAGTCCTTATTCTAACATTAATTTACTTTTTATTTCTTCAATATTTGTTAACCAAAAAGTGCATAGGTTCAATCTGAACAATACAACATAATTTAAAACTTAGAAACTGTACAGAATGATACACTGTGTATGTTAGACCAGTATGGGGAATACGCAATACCAGCATAATCCTCGTGTCATGAACACAAACAAAAATTGCAAAAGCCTAGAGATTTGCAACAAGGCTAGTGCCTGAAAAAATAACTTGACTGCAAACAGATTATCAAACTTCAACCTAACATCTCTTGGAAACAAATAAGGATTAGAGGATACATTATCACTACATTTTGAATACTGTACCAAAGGGGATTAGGCAAGGTAAATTGGGACAGCCTTTTCCTATTTCCTTTTCCTTGACCTATTATTGAGGAATAATAGGAAAAGATGACATGGGTGGAAAACACAAGTGTGTAGGAGACACAAGGACATTCTGACCTGCTGTGAACCCTCCGTTAAATACATCAACAATTATTAGATCATCTTTCTCCCGTGTGCTCACAGAGGTTATCATGAAGCTGATAGTATTATATTCTTTGGGTGTACTAATTTGTACTTAATTCCTCTTGATGTTTAATTCCTAATTATGTCAACAGGTATATTGCTATGTTGATGAAGAGTGTTATAGCAGATACATCTCGTGCCATGCACACGTTGACAAGAACAACATGTTGGTTGGTGCCAGTCATGGGCAAGTAATTCACGTAAGTACTGTATTGTTCATTATCTGTTGAATTTTTCTGCAAATGTGTGTACTTTTGGTTCCTCTTTTGCCGTATTTCTCAATTGGGATTCCGCAAGACTCCAAGGTTACTATGGGTTCTGCAAGAGATAGTGATAAATAAGCTAATTCTAATCATAGGCAAATGTATTTTTGGTGTAATTTTTTTCTTTAATTTTTCTCATTTAACCAGTACCAAGAGCAAAGACAGAAATTATCTTCTTTCAGTTGACAATTAAATCAGTGTTTATCTAAAGTATCTAAAGACCCTGAATTATTAAAAAGGTTGAGAAACACTGCTCTTTGTATGCTGATGTTGTTTTAGATTCAGCTACTCGGAACAAAAAGTTCCATGCAGCATGGGCTATGGTGAGCTCATTGTACTCAACTGGCACAAGAGATATGATGCTCTTTGTATATAGAGCAAGTGTTTATGTAGCTAATTACTATAATAATTTCATCGATTGTAGAATTAAAGTGTACCATTATGAAGAGATGATCAAGCAGGCTGGGTAAAGGTGCAGTGCTTGGCTATCAGAGTTTTGTTATCAGATTGCTGAGAATCTAAACAAAAATATTTTGCATAAAAATTCATGGTATGAAAAGAAAAAGATGTATATTTATAAAATGTGGTGCATTCTGTAGGTGCAACACATGCCACATGGTGGATATATTTACCGAAATTTGTAAGTGGCCAAACTTGAGTGATTGTCAAGTGTTCATTCAACAAATTCTTGTGTAATATCAAACACAAGAGAAACACATGGCAGGTAGTGTTTCTTCACACCAAGCACTAAACTATAGAGTAGTGCTATTAACATGCATTCCATGCAAGATATTTATGAAAGAGGTTGTTGAAAAGCCATCAGAAAATGGATTGTTGAACATTTAGAGTAAATTTTACAACTGACATAACATGGCTTCAGAGAGGAAAAATTATGCTTAACAACTTGATTGAATTCTACAACAGGGTCACTAAAGTAAGACAAGAGAAGGAAAGGATGAGTAGACTGCATCTTCCTAGCCTGCCAAAAAACTTTTGATACATTTCCTCACAAAAACTAATCCAGAGGATGGCAAGACAAGCATGGATAACAGGAAAGGCACTGGATTGGGTATGAGTGTGCTTAACAGAGAGGGAACAGAGTGTCACAGAAAGAGAGGATATGTCAGGCTCGAGAATAATGGAAAGTGGTGTTCTGCAGGGATCTGTCCTAGGACCAATGCTCTTTTTAATTTGTGTAAATAACCTTGCAGTGGGAGTGAGCTCATACGTGTCAATGTTTGCAGATGATGCAAAGTTTGAGGAGAATAAGAACTATGAAGTACTGTAAGAGGTTGCAAAAGACCTTGACACACTTAAGGAGTTGGCAGATAAATGGCTGCTGAAATTCAATCCAAATAAGTTCAGAATAATGAAAATTGGTAAGGGAGATGGTATAGGAGACCTGTATTTAACTATACCTTAAGGGGAAGGCAATTAAAAGAAACAATAAGATAGAGACCTAGGAGTACACACAATTCCAACATTAACACCAGAAGTTCATGTGAACAGGATGACATTAGCTGCATATGGGATATTAACATGCATAAAAAATTATTTAACAATTTATACAGAGAGGCTTTAAAGTTCATCTTCTTGAGGTCATCTTGAGATGATTTCGGTGATTTTTAGTGCCTTCGCGACCATGTGCCTTCGCGACCATGTGCCATGTGCTTCGCGACCATGTGCCTTCGCGATTTCATGTGGTCTCCATCTCATGTTGGCCTCCGAATGCATGATAGAGCTGATAAGTTAGCCAAAGAATCTGCCTTTAAAGGAGCCGTTGAGTGTAACCTTGGATTGTCAATGAGCAATCTGAGAGCAGAAGTACACCGAGAACTTCAACAAGATCTTGTAGATCTGAGGCAAAGTGAAATTGACACCAGTAATTCCATCTATCATCATACTATCATGCAAGAGGAGCCACACATCTATGGATCATCCAATAAAATCAGCAGACTTCTAGATGTTACTGCTGCTCGGCTTAGACTCGGTTACAAGTATCTCTGGGAATTCTCATTATCTGCCGATGTAGACCTGACCAAATGTAAACTGTGTCAACAAAATTATTCGCACACCCTCCGTCACTATGTGATGGAGTGCGAAAAGATATGTGAATTTAGAGACAATTCTATAACCAATGTTCCAGCAATGTGTAAATATTTCATTCAAAATGATCTGCTACCAGAAATTTTAGCCAAATATCCCCAGTTTGCTAACTGTAGGTAGTAACTGAGTGATTGTAACCTATCCACCGCTGCCCACTGGATGGGAGGCGGTGTGCAGGACAAACATATAAATTTTGACACTAGCTCTCCACATATGTCAGTTGCTTAATTTAGAACCTGTACTTGAGGTCGATCTCGAACCCATTGTTGATGTGACGACTTGTATTGAATTTTGTAACTAGCTCATCAAGATTGTAACTTGCTTAGCTAAATGAATTGTGGGGTTCAGTCCCTGAGCCCATTATGTGCCTCTGTAACCCTTTCCACTACCGCCCACAAGATGGGTATGGGGTGCATAATAAATGAACTAAACTAAAAAACTACTTCGCGACCCGGTCCTCGACCAGGCCTCCACCCCCAGGAAGCAGCCCGTGACAGCTGACTAACACCCAGGTACCTATTTACTGCTAGGTAACAGGGGCATAGGGTGAAAGAAACTCTGCCTATTGTTTCTCGCCGGCGCCTGGGATCGAACTCAGGACCACAGGATCACAACTCCAGCGTGTATGTCAGCTTGACCTAACGGCTCAATCCATACATAATGTCTCTGCGAGAACTTTACCCGAGTATGCAGCACTAGCATGGAACCCACACCTTGTGAGGCATAAGCCGAAACCTAAGAAAGTTCAGAGGTTTGCAACTGAATTAGTACCAGAACTGAGGGGCTCCAACTAAGAAGACAGGTTGAAAAAACTCACCCTCACGACTTATTCAGAACTCTTCAATCTTCAACATAACATTAAAAAAATTTCATATAACATATTCATTTTCATTATTCAATGAATATGTAACATTGCCATATTTTTTTTCAGATTGATTTGCGAAGCAGGACAAAGTCACCAAGAGAGTACTTGGTGCACAACTTAAAGAGCGTCAAAGCAGTAACTGTGCATCCAACCTGTAACCAGTACTTTGCCACTGCCTCTAGAGACGGGTTAGTGTACTCCAGGGGCCAGATTCATGAAGTAGTTATGCAAGTACTTACAAACATGTACATCTTCCCTCAATCTTTGACGGTTTTGGTTACATTTATTAAACAGTTTACAAGCATGAAAACTTTCCAATCAACTGTTTAATAATTGTAAATAAAGCCGCCAAAGATTGAGAAAAGATGTACAAGTTCATAAGAGCTTGTGTAACTGCTTCGTGAATCTGTCCCCCGGAGTGGCATGAGAAACTGTTAAATCTTGTTAATTAAGATTTATAATTTGTTGAATTGTGGCACAGCATCCTTTCCTAGGTCTATAAATAAATTTGTTTGTCGGTCTGCCAATTATACACTGTAAGTACAGTATATAAATTGAAAGATGTTACTTTTGAGCTATCCCGCCTGGTTGTTGCTTGTGGCAAGATCCATCTGATGGCTGGTTAGCATTTTGCGCTTTCTGGCCAGGTCGAGGTAGTGTAGTGTAGGCTTTCTTGCAGCACCATTGTGTGCTTGTCTGGTGAGAGTGGACTATCCATAATCACCCTTGGAATGAATGCAAGGTAACCCTCTTTCTTTGTCAAAGTTCTTTAGCAACTTTCCCATATTTTATAGGTCAAGTGTGTCCTGTTTTACTTTTCCGCCCCCTCTCACATTCCATTACATTGCATTTGTTCACCTTGAATTCCATCTGCCATGCATTGCTCAATTCAGTTATTTTTTTCTAAGTAATTGATGTAAGCCATGAGTCATATTTTATTCTCCCCCAATAGTTTAGTATCACTGCAAACAGTCACATAACTGAATATATATCACTGCAAACAGTCACATAACCCTCTGGTATATTGTTTATATAACAGTGATCATCACTAGCACTAGTATTAAACTAGTGCCTCTAATTACTGCTCATATTTTCTGTCGATTTGTTTTTATCTATACGAGTGTGATGCCTGTCACCCTTCCTATCTATTCAAGCTTCCAGAATAGTTTCTTGTATGGGACTCTAAAAAAAAATGGCCTTATATTGTTTTGTCCAGGTAGATGTAGTTGACCCAACCCTAGGCGATAAAAGCCTAGGCTGCAGGCTCTTATCGCAAAAAGAAAAAAAAACTTTAATTTACATTCTGTTGAAAGGCAAAGAGTAAGAGGAGGGAGACAGTCGGTAGTACTGTGGTAACACTTGCCCCGGGCTTTGCGAGCAATTTGGCTTCGGTTCACATCCTGGCTGAGGGGGATTGACTGGCTGCCAATCCGTAACTGTGTGCTTCTGTTTACCCAGCAGGGATTATGTGGTAAGGCTTATGAGCTATGAGATGGGAAAGCTCTCAGCCTGCTAATAGAAATCAGCAGTCACCTATTCCTGTACACACATGTAAAAAAATACAAAAAAAAAAAAGTATTCAGATGATATTAATGCCCTGTTTAATACATCGACACCAAACGGCATAAAACAACAAATATAAATTTGGATTAATTTGAATTAAGATAAGACCTGGGTAAACACTGGTTTCAAAATAGGTTTATTGATTTATGAAACAAGCTTTCAAGCAATATAACAGATTTCAAGTGAAGGTTAGGCAGGAATATCAGCGAGTTTAGCTGGTATAAATAGGAGTTGCTTTGTGTGGATAAATAGGCTTATTGCACTTTTCTTTATTCTTATGTTTTCTCCATTGTTTCCCCTTGTACCAGTTTATTTTATTCATATACAAGAAGATACAATGAATTGTTAAGGATGTACACATGCTGGTGGGTGATTAATACATTCTTGCACAGCACTAGCACGCATTGCATTTCAGGCAGATCCTTAAGCTAACAAACAAGTGTAACAGTAAATTGTAACAGAATTTAAATTCATATGATATCAAACATCGGTATAAAAGAGAGAGAATATAATTATAGAGACAAAGTTACATTTCTGCATTGTAATATACTGGTTGAGTGGGTAACAGTAGCACAAGGTGGAATACTGTGAAAATGAAATTAGATATTTCATAGTTTTACTTTATTCAAAAGTATAGGTTGGAAAATTTTTCAATGGTCCCAACAGGAAAGTTCCTTGCTGTATCGGTGCAGAAGGTTGACCTGCTCTGACTACATGAGATCCTAACTAGAAGTTGGTAGAGTCTGGCCTTAGGTAGTAACTGAGTGTACTGTTCAGAAAATTTATTTTTATATACTGTATGCTCAAAGCATAATGTTTTTTCAGAAATGTTTGCTTATGGGACATACGGCATCACCGAAAAAATTTACCGGTAACATCGTGCAGCCACGGAAGAAACATCACTGGCTTAGAATTTTCCCCATTGACCGGTTTGTTTGAGTGTGTTATTTGTTTTGTAAAATGATTTTTCTTTAACCTATTTTGTAAAGTAAGATTTTGTTTCACCAATAAATTACTGTACTGTCCTTGCAGGAACAGAGAGAGAACAATTTTTCACTAGTTTACAGAGTACAGTACAGTATTTGCAAAGTATTTCTCTGGCTTCATGTGGGGATGTGTTCCAAAACACTTCGCTTTTTACTATTACGTATAATTTTTTCTGATGTCTCAAACTGACATTAATAATAATATTAAAACAAAAACCCTATCATTGGTTAGCATTTTGGGATCACATACGGTAAGACTCCATCCCAGTGGGCATTTTGGGGGGCTTTAACGTCGGTCTGACTTTATCGATGGTTGACGTAATTAGTGACCAAAGCAAAGGTCTTGATGTATTGTGATTTAGTTGTAGTTATACTAGCTTAGTGTATTATGCACCCTATACTTATCCCATGGAGTGTGGTGAAAAGGGTTAAAGAGGCTAAGTAAGTAATAATGTTTTGAAGCTAGTTACACAATTTTTAATTCACACACACACACACACACACACACACACACACACACACGCACGCACGCACGCACGCACGCACGCACGCTTGCTCGCACGCTCGCACGCTCGCACGCACGCACGCACGCACGCACGCATGCACGCACGCACACACAAAAAGCAGTTGGTCCAGATGGAGTTTCACCATGGGTTCTGAGAGAATGTGCACCTGAGCTCAGCATCCCTCTTCAACTGATCTTTCAGGCATCCCTGTTTACAGGAGTTGTAGCTGATGTGTGGAAAAAGGCTAACATAGTTCCAATTTACAAGAGTGGAAGCAGGGAAGACCCCCTTAATTATAGACCGGTATCATTGACAAGTGTAATAGTCAAAATATTGGAAAAAATAATCAAAACTAAATGGGTAGCACACCTGGAGAGAAATGATATAATATCAGACAGACAGTATGGTTTTCGATCTGGTAGATCCTGTGTATCGAATTTACTCAGTTTTTATGATCGAGCAACAGAGATATTACAGGAAAGAGATGGTTGGGCTGACTGCATCTATCTGGACCTAAAAAAGGCTTTCAACAGAGTTCCACATAAGAGGTTGTTCTGGAAACTGGAAAATATTGGAGGAGTGACAGGTACGCTTCTAACATGGATGAAAAACTTTCTGACTGATAGAAAAATGAGGGCTGTGATCAGAGGCAATGTATCGGACTGGAGAAATGTCACAAGTGGAGTACCACAGGGTTCAGTTCTTGCACCAGTGATGTTTATTGTCTACATAAATGATCTACCAGTTGGTATACAGAATTATATGAACATGTTTGCTGATGATGCTAAGATAATAGGAAGGATAAGAAATTTAGATGATTGTCATGCCCTTCAAGAAGACCTGGATAAAATAAGTATATGGAGCACCACTTGGCAAATGGAATTTAATGTTAATAAATGTCATGTTATGGAATGTGGAATAGGAGAACATAGACCCCACACAACCTATATATTATGTGAGAAATCTTTAAAGAACTCTGATAAAGAAACAGATCTAGGGGTGGTTCTAGATAGAAAACTATCACCTGAAGACCACATAAAGAATATTGTGCAAGGAGCCTATGCTATGCTTTCTAACTTCAGAATTGCTTTTAAATACATGGATGGGGATATACTAAAGAAATTGTTCATGACGTTTGTTAGGCCAAAGCTAGAATATGCAGCTGTTGTTTGGTGCCCATATCTTAAGAAGCACATCAACAAACTGGAAAAGGTGCAAAGACATGCTACTAAGTGGCTCCCAGAACTGAAGGGTAAGAGCTACGAGGAAAGGTTAGAAGCATTAAATATGCCAAAACTAGAAGACAGAAGAAAAAGAGGTGATATGATCACTACATACAAAATAGTAACAGGAATTGATAAAATCGACAGGAAAGATTTCCTGAGACCTGGAACTTCAAGAACAAGAGGTCATAGATATAAACTGGCTAAACACAGATGCCGAAGAAATATAAGAAAATTCACTTTCGCAAACAGAGTGGTAGACGGTTGGAACAAGTTGGGGGAGAAGGTGGTGGAGGCCAAGACCGTCAGTAGTTTCAAAGCGTTATATGACAAAGAGTGCTGGGAAGACGGGACACCACGAGCGTAGCTCTCATCCTGTAACTACACTTAGGTAATTACACACACACACACACACCAAAGAGTTGAAGCTAAATTCCCACAAGTACAACTAGGCGAGTACAGAAGATAGAAGAAAAAAAGGCAATATGATAACCATTTACAAAATAATAACAGGTATTGACTTAATTGACAAAGAAATTCCTGAAACCAGCAACTTCAAGACTAAAAGGTCACAGATTAAAGTTAAGGAAACAAAAGTGCCAAAAAAATATTAGAAAGTTTTCTTTCCCTAACAGAGTGGTAGATGGTTGGAACAAGTTACAAGTGAGAAGTTGGCCGAGACCAAAACCGTCAGTAGTTTCAAAGCGTTATACAGCAAAGAGTACTTGGAAGAGAGGATGCCATGAGCGTAGCTCTCATCCTGTAACTACACTTAGGTAATTACACACAATAGGCTTTTTATATCACAAGTGGCTCACAACAGTCTCTACAAGGCAGTTTACATCTGCAGTGAGTAGTTACAATTACTAATCCTGCTCCAGACGCATCCAACTGGACGGCAGCTTTAGCCATGTGCAGGCATTACGTATAGTGAGCAGACTTTGTATACTTGGCTAGGATTTCTGGTAGTACATCATGAATGAAGTACTTAAACATTTCTTGAGCAAGGAGATTTGGGGTGCTGGTGTAGCATAAATATGAAACGGTATATCATCTGAATATCTAATGCTGGGCCTCCTAGTCACCGAGTTTAGAAGTGCATTGATTTCAAATTGAGCAGAGTACACCTCCCTGTGGAGTGTCCAGTTTTAAATCTCAAAATATTCTTCTTCCTTGAAATAGTACAGATAACTTGTATCTGACATCTGAATCCAACAGAAGCCATCTCCCCAACGTTCATTTTAGCAAGTTCATTCAAAATGACACATTGGTTAGCAATGCCAAATGCTGACGTAAGAGCAAGGAAAGTGGAATATGACCTTTCAGTATGCAGGGCGAGGAAGAAGGTAATATAGTGATGGATACTCTTTCCATGCATGAAGCCATAGCTCTGGGGAGACAACAAGCTTCTATAAAGGAGATGGTTGAGAACCATCTCAAGACACAAAGACAGCTAGTGAGGAAACTTGGGAAAAGGCACTCTGCTGGTTAGGTTTTGGAATAAGAGTAATAAGACTGCTAGTCCATGACTTTGGAAGCTCCCCAGTTACATAGCTCACATTGTAAAATTCAAGCAAGGGATTTTCCTGGCACTAGCAGAGGCATACGCAGTATACCATTAGTAGTTCCATCTTCCTCAGGAGATGTAGCTTTGCCTTTATATAGAACAGTGTTTAGTTCATAATGGGCAAAAAGCATGTTAGTGTGAAGTTTGTCACTTTTATTGATTGGCAGGCAGTTCCACCATCGAATTGGTCTCAGCCCGAGGACCCCTTCACAAAGTTGGTGGATATGAAATATAAATTCCAGAGTCCATGGGCTAGCATTAGTTAAATTTTTGTGTTATTTATATAAACAAGAGTTCTTACATTCTTGTACAGTCACTAGCACGCATAGCATTTCGGGCAGGTCTTTAATCTTAATTTTCACACACATCCCCAGGAAGCAGTCTGAAGCAGCAGTCTAACTCCCAGGTACCTATTTACTGCTAGGTGAACAAGGGCATAAGGGTGAAAGAAATGCCCATTTGTTTGATCAAACCCGGACCCTTAGGACTACAAACCCTGAGCACTGTCCACGCAGCCGTCAGGCCCAAATTCAGATATTGACATTTTAAAACATGTATTCAGATGTTAGATTTGCAATCTGGGTGCATCCTTGTGGTTACATTGATGATGTAATTATCTAGGTGTAATTACACCACCACTGTAACCACAAGGTGTGAGACAGAAGGGGTGTTGGAATGGGTATATAGGAGGGGTGTGTGGGGAAGGGAGATGGTGGGGGGGAGAGATGGGGATGGGTGTGTGGAGAAAAAAGGGTGTGGGGGGGGGGTGAAAGAGATAGAGAGGGTGTGAACATGTTTACAGTGATGAGGATAGTGTATATTGAAGATGGTTGCAATAATGGGGGAAGATGGGGAGGGTGTCAAGAGACAGAAAGAATGTCTGGGAGAATAGAAAAGGGTGTGTGGGGGGGGGGAGACCTGGGAACTGCTGGTTAATTGTAACTAGTTTCAACTGCTGGGCCTCGGCTTAAGTGCCAGCCTAAGAAAACAAGATAAATGGAGCAGTTGTGATAAGTAGCATGGTTATTGAGGTGTTCACATACTAAATTGCAGACATGTCTAACTCAAATATTCTTGTTTCAGGGAACTC
>WNGS01163947.1:18894647-18917451 GCA_020271785.1 Procambarus virginalis | reverse complement strand
CATGCCTTGAAGTGTTGTGTAGCTATTTCATTATTTTAGTAGCTTTTTATTAACAAGAATTAGGTAGTTATTTGCTTTTTATTTTGCACTGGTAAGCAAATCATGTTTTACTACTGGAAACATTCTGTACTAGCTTTCATGATTTACAAAAGTATCCAGTACTTACAATTTTTTTAGGAAATCCATTTGTTAGTTATGAAGTGTATTTACAAAGTACAATTTACAGTAGTTAAGCAACTACTAATGAAATCTAAAACTAATTAGGCTTTTTATGATGTCATATTAATGTGAGTGATTGAATCGTCATTGGTACTTTTTGTATGCTTAATTAGCATTGATCTAGCTATTGGGTATTAGAGCTTTTCTGTTGGACTCGTCGGTAAAGTGATCTTGATTCTTGTAGGGTCAGTGTGGTCAATGTGGTTGGGCACAGTACCTGCACCCTGTCATCCTATCCCTAATCCTTGTATGCTTCTAATCCCTGTCACTTTACGATTAAAAAACTAAAACAATAATTAGGTTTAAATCTAAACTTTTAATGGTTTTGTTTATATAAATACATTTTACAATTTAGCTACAGAGTAATAAGTTGATTTGAATTCAATTGCTCTTTACGGTTGTATATCAGCGAATACCAAGATAAATTATAAAGACATTCATTTCTTTTAACGTATTATCTGGTTTCGTCTGTATAGACATTATTTTATATACAGTATATATATATATTTTTTGTACATTATTAAATTTTGTAGTTACACGCACACAAAAAGTATAGATTATATTAAAGCCAAATGTAAAATATTCGCTTTATAAAAAAATCTGGATTGAAGCTATGAAGATGAAGGCACATTAGTGGCTTTATAAAATACTGTGACACAGTAGTCCTGATCCATTTGGCATCAAAGTGTAGTTGTGGCAAGGGTCCTGTTTTGAACTGTTGTCCAGGTTTTATGTACACACAGTGATTCCATGTGTTTTGTGATGTAATCTGTATTTCACTCGTAAGAAATCTTTACTTGCTTTTCTACGGGTAATTTGCAAAATGGGGGAGGGGTGGGCCTCCCCCCCCCTGCAATGTAAATGTCCAGAAACTTTTATTTGCAACAAAAAATCTAGATACAGAACAGTAAGTTTAGAATTTTAGAGGATGCCCTTGACTGAAACTGCACAATACAAGAGATTTAAGTTTTGTAAATAATTAGTTTGCACATATTGTGTGTACATAATTACTAGTAACCATTAATAGACCTTAAATGCTTCTTTACTCTTTTTCCGCAGCCTATTGTTCGTGAAATAGAGGCTTCTGCAACAGATGGCCGTGACCGTCCAGTGGCAGAAGTGAAAATCGTAGACTCCCGTGGAGAGGCTTTATCGGCACCCTTCGAGTCTGTTACAAAAGAGGCTGCTATTGTATGAGGTGCATATTAGTACTAGAATTATGATGTAATTGTATGTTAATTTAAAATATGTACTTTCTTCCACCAAAATGAATTGGTGGAATTGGTATGCATTCCAGTGAAAGATGTATGCATTCCAGTGAAGATGTATGCATTCCAGTGAAAGATGTAAGAGATTTTAATTGAATATGCAATAAATTTTTTCTACCAGTGTGTTGCATCTATTCCTTTTCTTTTTTTTTTCTTCTCCCATGAGTAGAACTATTACACACAAGTTTTCTTTACTCTATTGTAAGCAATGGTAATGTAAAATATACTTTGTCAAGAAAATAACCTTGGATTGCTGCTAGTATAACCCATATATTTAGTGCAGGGCTTCTTAACCTAAGGATTTGTAATCTAAGCATAATGTGCCAAATTGGAAATAATCAGTTCTATTGGGTACCAGTATGACTAAAACAATGTCTAACTTTGCCTTGCTTTGTATGGACAGCTAGCAACAAATACAATGTTATTTGGTGCAGTAGCTGTTTAGTGAAATTGTTCAGATGGCCCCATGGGGTATGGATGTCTCAAAGTAAGGGCAATTTTTTAAATATATATAAAAATGCACTTAACGTGATACAGAAAATTGTCATATACTTGTCTTGAAGTACCTGGACACGGAAACATTACATTCTAATGAAGAAAATTGCTGTCATAATTAAAGAACCATATACTGTGTATATAGACTAAATGTGGGATAGCAGACGTCTGTTCGATTTGGCTCTTGATCTTACCAAAGTTAATTGGAAACCTACATGGTGCGGAGAAAAACAAAAACCTAGATGCCTGAAGTGAAAGGGGTGATGAAGCAAATCCTGCAAAACATCTTATCCTTTTTATATAGTGCCTTAATTTCCACGATTCGGAAAACGGAGTTGTGTACACCCAATCTTTCATTACATGCCGAAATAAACATCTCTGAAAAAAGGGCACACCACCTTCCTTTTTATATAAAATATGGAAAGTTTGATATACAGAAGTGCTGCTACCCTATTGTGAGGGATTGCAAAATACATGTAAAGTGCAAGCTTTTAAGTTCATCTTGTATCCCCATCTCGGTTCAATTTTTTTTCAACACATGGGATCTGGAGGAAACCTGTGATGAGAGTAATCCACAGTATTAGCATGTGTACAAACTAGCAACCCATCTTAAGGTTATACCTACTTAATTGTCAGATTATTCCTTTTGTAATGTATTTCTTGGACAAGGAAACACAATCATAATGCCAAACTATGCCGTACTCTTTGTACCCTATTAACAATGTACTTGAAACCAGTGATACAAGAATGCCAGATGTCTAGTAATTATGACCACACGTTTGTCGAATCCTAATATATTTGAACGACAAAATGTGAGAATTAGAGAATTTTAAAGAGTTCATTCTTCAGAGTACCACCCACATTTCAGAAAGACCACAGGAGTGAACAATAGTGTGTTCGCAGTTCCACGACAGTAGGATTGGTAAGTCTGGAAGAGAAGAATGGGGAAGGATGTAAGAAAACTTAAGGATTAGGGTATGAGGAAGAGGAGGGGGTTACAGGTAAGTGGCCCAACCACTTTGGGGTTTATTGTGATGAAGTGATGGTTAGTAGGGGGCTCGTTTTTTCCCCACTGATCAGCTGTCGGCGAATAGTAATAGTGCCAGTGGTGGTTGATTAAGTAGCCACTCACCGTTTTTTCTGGGGAGCTGTGCTTGGTTTATGATCAGTGGTTGAGTGGAGTTTTTTAATCTTTAATCTGTGGGCTTCAGGTCGTAGGACTTAGGTGTACAGTGGGGCTGGTGGATGCCATTCGTCATCTTGTGATAGGTTGGTTAGGATCCGGGCCTGGGGTAGGGTCTGTCGTGGATGTATCTTCTTACCCTTTGTTGGAGGGACATCCTCCTCGGCCTGTGGGGCTGGTCGAGCACTGCGTAATTCGTAGTGTTGAGGACAACAGAGGAGTCTTCTCGGTTTGGCATATACATACTTTTCATCTATAAAGAGAGCGCCAAGCTATTACGATTATATAGCACTTGGAAGGGGATAAGGAATAGGGATGGGACAGGAGGAAAGGTGCCCAACCACTTTGACAGTCGGGGATTGAACAACGCCTTTACAAAATACGTTCTCATGCCTCTTTTTTTGCAAACTGGATAAGCAAACGATTAGTCAATAACGTGGCTGAAGACTAATGGTCCAGGCCGGACAGAAACGTCGTAGTTTCTCCAGTTTCTCCAGTTTCTCAGGTGTGGATTGGTCATCTAACAAGCTAAACCCAGATAACCCTACCAACCACTTATGTTTTAAAAAGTGGCAAAAAAGCAACCACCTCAATCCTGGACAAGAGAACCACGTCCTAGGCATGCATATTCTCGTCGCTGATAAGTGTTCCAAATTATGAATTAACGATATTGCATTAGCGTTGGATTATTTGTCTAGTCGGTAATTGCCCTAGACAACCATTATTTTCAACTCTCCATCTTAACAGAATGCCACAGGATTAGGCTGCTTGAGAAAATGAGTAGGAGACACGAGGAGGATTCGAATCTGTTCTGGGTACTCCCAAGTAAACACCTTGGACCACTAATCACCACGATCTATAGCTATGAACATGAGATTTAAGTGACTCCTAAGGATTCACTTCAGTTGAAGTCCCCTAGGACACTACGCACTTACTTTCGGGATTAAGAAGAGCAATCAAGTTACCGAAATTCATGGTAAAAAAAACTATTGATTATTGAAGGATATGTTTTCTATAATTACGTTTCGTTCCATTACGAAACATCTTCAGGTAAGGAATGAATATACAAGGGTTATATTTATCTTAAATAAACATGTGAAAGAGGTGAAGTTGTGTGTGGGGGGGGTGAATTAATCATGCAAAGGTGAAGAAATAGGGAAAATAATAATCAAACACTGGGTAAGGTGGTGGGCGGGTAGAACTCTGCAAAGATGTCATCCGGTGCTGTACGGTGAGATCTGGGTCTGAGCGAAGGTATCGAAGTCGTTATTCTGTATATTTAGGGTGGGTCTTTTTCTTTTATGAGTATAATATTTTGGGGGATTTGGAAATAGCCACCCTATTTGATCATCCCAAAGATTGGGATGATCTTTGTCGCTCTACATTGTACTTTCTCCAAAGCAGGTATGTTCTTATCACCCTTTCGACATAGTACTGTGTTACTTCATTAACATGGTCTTTATATAGAGTATTGACATTGGTAAATGTATACATCTGATATCAATCGTATCTTTTGCGCTTGAAGTGCATGTGTACTCACCTAGTTGTGCTTGTGAGGTTGAGCTTTGGCTCTTTGGTCCCGCCTCTCAACTGTCAATCAACTGGTGTACAGATTCCTGAGCCTATTGGGCTCTATCATATCTACAATTGAAACTGTGTATGTAGTCTGCCTCCACCACATCACTGCCTAATGCATTCTATTTGTTAACTACTCTGACACTGAACAAAATTCTTTCTAATGTCTATGTGGATCATTCGGTACTAAGTTTCCACCTGTGTCCCCTTGTTCGTGTGCCACCCGTGCTAAATTCTGTCCACAGTGTATAAATTGAGTAGATTGCCAGGGATGTTAACTGTATATAATGTTGTGATTTAACAATAATGGTTTATGAGCTAAGTGTGGCATGATCACTAATTAACTCTCGCGCTAATTGTTATTATCATTAATATTGTTTACTATTAGTATTATTCTTAATTATTATATTATTATTATGATATACCCTCTCGGCGTGAAAGGGTTTGGGAGTCTACACACTTTTTTTTCTAACTAGGCTTTAAACACGACAGGTTTGGCTAAATATCTTATCAGTAGAGCAGGGATAAATATATTTTATTGTTAACATTAAAATACAAATAAAACGAGGAGGCGTCCAGGATGCATTGATACTTCTCCATCAAAACTGTTCCTATGGTGAATGGAAACGCTTCTCTTGGATGTGGATGCACATGTAGGTTAGCCTCCAGGTATATGTCGGATTCCACATGTATGCGAAGGGTTTTGGGTGGAAAATGGTGTAGATTAATGCTCCTAAGAAACAACTCTGAGACCATCGTGTCTGGAGTGCCTGTGTCAATAAGTATTTTATTACTGCTGCTATGTTCTTTAGGGTTTATAGATCTATCCTTAAATATGGCTATTTGGACTCGGCCAATCCAAACCCTTTATATTTAAATTTTCTCAGTCTTTTAAAATAAAGTGACGACTTTCGGTGATGGAACTACTGAACGACGTGGTATTCTGTCATTAGTGGATAACTAAACAAAAATACGGGTGTGGGGTCGGGCTCAAAGTAGTTATCCATGTTTGGGGGGAAGATTTCCACGTCGGCAACCACCTTTTTGCCATTTTTAGCGTGAATCTTAACATTTTTGACTATTCTAAAGTCCATTGTTTTTTATTCGTCATAGAACTCTGTTGTGAAGCGTTGACTGGACGATGGCATTTTATCCAAGCCAAGTTCTCGTGCTGTACGGTCCTCTATACAGTTGGTTGTTGTCCCGGAATCAACAAACATTGTGCAGGATTTCCCATTGACCTTGACCATGAGGTAGTTATGGCCCTCTAAGCCGGCCTTCTTCAAGCCCTTCAGTGATGGGGGTCTAGTGGGTATAGGAGGATGACGAAGATAAATAGTGAGGACTTCACCATTGTGGCTGACCTCATATCCAACTGTCTTGTCCCCAGTCTTGAGCCTTTTCCTGGGAGCATTGTTTTCCTGGCACTCGTCTAACTTCCTCTTGGATCCCTTTGCGCTATTTGTGTTACCCATAGTTTAGTGAGGGAGAGAACTAAAGGTTCAGAGAGACTTGACTAACGAACTTGTCTTGCTAAATTGCTCCCGCTGACTCCCCGCTCTTGTCTTGGGTCACTGGGTCACCCAACCAATATATAATTATATCCCATATACGTCATATTATAGTCAAGGGACATTTTTATATTTCAGGTGCAGTTTCTGTTTTTTTATTTGTAAACAAACATTCGACTGGGGTAAATACATAAGCACTGAATATTTGGTATTACAATTAAGTTTAAATAGTTCAGAAGAACCGCAAAATATTAATATTGTGCGCTGTTTTGGAGACTGAACAAAGTACGAGAAGGTTCAGTCCCAGCTGGATGAGTTCCAACAACGCGCTCCCTTATTGGAAATTAATCTTTTATATTACATTATCACGTCTTTCTTTGTAATATCGATATCTATGGCAGGTGGCTGCAGGTAATGAATCCCCCCAATGGTGAACATTCCAATTGAACAAGTGCTGGGACATACTATCCAACACTATATCTGTGATTGCCCTGTTATAAGTGACTTCAGACCAAATGACCACTCAACACAAAGCTGCTATTAGGACAATATCCAACTCTGGCCCCAGACATCACTCGGTACCCCTACTCAAATCTCTGAATATGTTAGATATTAAGTCACTGCACATTCTCTCATGTGTATTATACATATATAAAACGCTGAACTGTAATGCCAATCCTGACCTCAAAAGCTTCATAGAAGGTTGTAACAGAACCCATGAGCACCACACCAGAAATAAATACAGTTTTGATATTCCTAGAGTACGCCTTAATCAAACTAGAAATGCTTTACAAATCAAGGGACCAAGAATGTGGAATGACCTTCCCAAACATGTTAAAGACTACCTCTCTCAACCAGTTTAAGATAAAAACGAAGCTATACATAATAAATTCCCTGTAACCTACCTTACCCCTCTATTGTCAACCTATGTCTGTTTTTTTTTTTTAATGACGCTGTTTGTCGACCGAATTGTATTTGTGCTGCTTTTTCAGCCATGTTCCCCCCTTCTTAACTCTTTTTTATTTTTTGTTCTCAACTCATTTTATTCCTTATGCTCAATTAGTATTAAGCCTTAGTCATTTAAGTTTTTCATGCCCGAAACGCTTTGCGTAATAGTGGCTTTAGGCATTGTATGTACTAGCCCTATCTATAAATCCATCACTCTTTGTAAAATCTCTTGTATGTATGTACCTTACCTAAATAAACATTTGATTTGATTTGATTTGAGTTGTTACATTCTTGTACAGCCACTAGTACGCGTAGCGTTTCGGGCAGGTCCCTGGAATACGATCCCCGCCGCGAAGAAGTAACTCAAGTTCAAGTTCAAGTATGTTTATTGAGATAAGCAAGAAATACATCTCAAAGGGATAGAGTAGCTTAGGCTATTTCTACCCCCCTCTACTTCAAGTCCCTCAAGGGGCGCACAAATTCAGTGAGTCAAATACACAAATAACATTACAAGAATCCCATTTAACATTGCAGGTTAATATAGTAAGTACAGCATATTACAAGAATCCCATTTAACATTGCAGGTTAATATAGTAAGTACAGTATATAATTGTCACACTCTTGGGGCAAACTTCTTGTAGCTCCTAAGTATACTGTCTATCATATCACATCTAGGAGTAAAGTCTACCATTATATCTATTCTGTTCTGTTGTAATATGTTAGTCTGTGGAGACATAATTTTATTTTGATTTACATTTGATTTCCCATTTGTTGATTTACCTATATTATTGATAATTAACTTAAGTATATTTATAATATATATTTAATTTTAATTGCATAATTTCTTAGTCCTGAGAGGGTGATTAATTTTAATTATTGCCTAATGAACGGTTTGTAACAGTGATTTTTGGGCGAAGAATCGTTGTTACAACCAAGTACACATTTTTACTGTTGCATTAAACAGAGGCTACAGTTAAGGATTTGCGCCCATAAATCCTCCAAGCCTAACGTGTATGAATACACTCTCGTTTCCTGTCCCCCGACACAATGAATTATAATTATTATTATTATATAATCATTAAGTGAAATTAAACGTGCGTGGGTTACATTGGATTGATACGTGTGTTTTACAGGATATTATGCAATGTTTGTTAGATCACAGATCACGCACAGTAGAGCAAACACAACTAGGTGAATACAAATAGGTGAAACAGGCAAAATAGCTTTTATAAACAAGTTATGATGAATAACTTGATTTGTTTACTTTAGCAATAATAATACAAATTCCCCGCTATGGAAATGTATAAACTCGGAGACCCGTGTGTAATGTCATAGACGCCACCCACAATAAGAATCTAACACCCTCCTGGGCGCGGCGGGTCTCGGGGGCTCGCGCGGCGTCCGGCGCGTCCTGGCCGCCACCAGCGATGCTCTCTTGTCGCCGCGGACGGTGTTGGCGGGTCGATGGCGGCGACGCTCCGCAGGTTCAAACCCAGCGCCAAAACTCGGCTAGGACGCCATCTTTGTGGACGGGTGACCTGCTCCTCTTGGATGGCCAGATGTAAACAATCCCAATTTAAGCTAGTGGAAGGACCCTCTGCCCCCACGGTGCTGGTGTAGTGGAGGAGATGAGGAAGCAGGAAGTGTGTGTGGCAGTGGAGAAGAGAATAGTGTAGTGTAAACTATATGTGAGAAGTGATCAAATTTTTGCGAGCATTAGACCCCTTTGGGAGTCGTGGCGAGTGATTTTTTTTTTCGTTTTAACCAAGATTTGCTGGACCACTGACGGGATTTATCGATAGCAAGGAAAGGTAAGGAGGAAGCTGTAACTTTGGTGTGAAATTTATACATTAATGCCTGCAATAAGTTCTTTATTTTCGGGTTTGTTATTGATGTTCATGAAGTCGCTCAGGATTCTTGACTTGTGGGGGACAAGACCAAAGCAAGAAATCGCCCTCAGTGATGTCATATTACTAGCCAACAAGATTTTGCAAGTGTTTTGGACCACCATTTTAGTGTAATCAAACAGCCCAGCATCCTATCCATGTATCCATGGATGGATGGATACAAGACTGATGCTGTGCTGCATTCGAGCCTTGTATCCATGTACTGGAATTGCATAGACTAGGTAGGCGTTCTAGATGAGTTTGTGTCTATATATATTTTGAATTGCATGCAAACATATCCCTTATAATATGGTATACAGTATATCTTTATTACTAAAGTTTGGTTCACTGCAAAGTGGCTGATGGCTTTTCACTGCGTGCTCAGAAATTAGGCTATACTGTATAGGAAAATGCACAGCTCCTTTTCACTAGTATCTTTAGAATTGTCATGAATTCTTGCCTAATCTAAGAAGTGTGGTTATTCTAGATATACCACTCGTCAACTAATACGTCTGATTTTGTATGTTATGATCCCAAAGTATGAATTATAAAGTGCTATGAAAAAAGCAGTTTGCAAATCTGTGTTTTCTGTGCAGCGATTGGTTGTGGGGTATCTTGAGGTTATCTTGAGATGATTTCGGGGCTTAAGAATCCATGCCTGGCCCTCGACCAGGCCTCCTTTTTTGTTACACATCCCCAGGAAGCAGCCAGTAGCAGCTGTCTAACTCCCAGGTACCTATTTACTGCTAGGTAACAGGAGCATCAGGGTGACAAACTTTTTGCCCATTTGTCTCTGGCTCCACCGGGGCATCGAACCTGGAACCTCAGGACTATGAATCCGAAGCGCTGTTCACTCAGCTGTCAGGCGCCCAGGTAGAACCTGGGTGTGTGCATTTTTGGTTTACCTGCTTGGTTAGGTAAGAACTTTGTATTTTGTAGTGGCAAATCAACAGAATGGGCCGAGATATAGGCTCATGTGTGGTACTATTTGGATTCGGGCCCATTCAGGACTCAATGCTGAGTCGTCGCCGAGCAAAAGTGTTCACTTTCGCTCGGCGACGACTCAGCATTGAGTCCTCCGTAAAACGGGCAAGTCCGGCGAGGACTCAGCATTGAGTCCTCCGTGTGGCAACAGTTGCGGCGTTTTCGGGAAGGTTTTGCCGCAGTTTTGGATATTATATGCATATAAACCTGTAGGGAATTTCATTGCGAATACATTGATACCAAAATGAAAGACCTAGG
Source organism: Procambarus virginalis (assembly GCA_020271785.1). Classification (NCBI taxonomy): domain Eukaryota; kingdom Metazoa; phylum Arthropoda; class Malacostraca; order Decapoda; family Cambaridae; genus Procambarus; species Procambarus virginalis. Next base: position 18,907,124 of record WNGS01163947.1, on the reverse strand, counting down.
ACCAGAATTGAGGTAACAAACTTGAAAACAGTATACCCATTTTATTGCTCTTTATTAGCGCTCACGGGGGTAACACTGTCACTTTCTCTGTTTGCTGTGGGTAATGCCAGGCTTTTGGACTATATTTGCATATACGCCTGTAGGGAATTCTATTGCGAACACAATGATCCCAAAATGAAAGACCTAGGACGAGAATTGAGATGTCCAAAGAGTAGAAAGTGTACACATTTTATTGCTCCTGCGCGCTCCCGTGTAGCACGCTCTCATTTTTTCACTTTCTTGCCAGGCTTTTGGGCTTTATATCCATTTAGTCCTGTAGGTAATTTCTTTGCGAATACATTGATACCAAATTGAAAGACCTAGGACCAGAATTGAGGTAAAGTTGAAAACAGAATACTCCAAGGTTGGTCTGGGCTGGACCAACCGGGCTGTGGTGGGTATGTGGGCCTGTGGGCCGTTCCAAGCAACAGCCTAGTGGACCAAACTCTCACAAGTCAAGTGGGGTTCTGGGGAGTAGAACTCCCAGAACCCCATCAACCAGGTAGCAACCAGGTACCCATTTTATTGCTCTTTATTAGCGCTCACGGGGGTAACGCTCTTTGTCACTTTCTCTGTTTGCTGTGGGTGGTACGCCGGACTTTTGGACTTTATATTTGCATATACTCCTGTAGAAAATTCTATTGCGAACTCAATGATACCAAAATGAAAGACCTAGGACGGGAATTGAGATGCCCAAAGTGAAGAGAGAGCTCTTGCCCGCTCCCGGGTAAGAAACTCTCACTTTCTCGCCAGGCTTTTGGAATTTATATTCATTTAGTCCTGTAGAGAATTCTATTGCGAACACATTGATACCAAATTGAAAAACCTAGGACGAGAATTGAGATGACAAAGTTGAAAAAAAGTATACACTTTTCAGAATTACCGCGCCCTCTAATGTAATGAGAGGCGCTTGGGGTGGCGCGGCGCGCTCTTTCTGGTAACCGCGGCCTGTTTTCATCACGTCGGCGGGTGGAGATCGCTGCTGTTTTTTACATTATATGCATATACTTCTGTTAGAATTCTATTGCGAACACATTGATACCAAAATGAAGACCTAGCACGAGAATTGAGTTGACAAAACTGAAAAAAGAGTGTAAACATTTTATCCCCTCTTGTGCGCTCCCGGGTAAGTTTCTTTCACTTCCTCTGTTAGTTGCGGATGGTAAGCCAGGCTTTTGGAGTATATATGCATTTAGTTATCTTGAGGTTATCTGAGATGATTTCGGGGCTTTTTAGTGTCCCTGTGGCCCGGTCCTCGACCAGGCCTCCACCCCCAGGAAGCAGCCCGTGACAGCTGCTAACCCCCAGGTACCTATTTACTGCTAGGTAACAGGGGCATAGGGTGAAAGAAACTGCCCATTGTTTCTCGCCGGTGCCTGGGATCAAACCCAGAAGCACAGGATCACAAGTTCAGCGTGCTGTCCGCTCGGTCCGACCGACTCCCTCCGGTCTTGAGAGAATTCTATTGCGAAACATTGATCCAAGTTGAAAATCTTAGGACGAGAATGAGCTGACAAAGTTGAAAAAAGTATACACTTTTCAGAATTTACCGCGCTCCCGTCGAAACGCCCCAAGCCTACCTGGGGTAGTGGGGAGGGTCGTGCGCCCGGGTGAGCGAAAGTGTTCATAATTCTTTAAAAAATATTCTAAAATTGGCCTACAGAGCATAGAATAGGTCACTCCATGCCAAATCATCACAACTGCCATCTCAGATTTACTTGAATTTGGTAGGATGTTAGAGTACAGTAAAGTAGCATGCGTGTGCAAAATTTTAGTTCTCGGTGATGCACGATATTCATATGGCAGGGGTTGCTGATGTGACCATATACAACTTTTTGCTTACAAGTTAAATAAAAAACTCATAACCATGCTTCTAATTGAGGCAGAACCTTCATGTTGGGCCTGTGTTGAAGCTAGGGAAACATGGCTTTGATTAAAAATAATTTTACATTAAATATGACATTTTTTAATTTCAGGTAACATGGGCATAACATTTTCCCTTAAGTATACCGTAAAAAAATAATTTTTATATATTCGAAATTATTGATATAATTTTTGCCCTTTGCACCAAAAACTAAGGTTCACTTCAATATTTATTTAAAATCTAATTTTAATGAAAATATGTTTAGCTTCAAACAAGCACAGTAGGATAGCTTTACCTCAATTGGAAGCAGTTACGAATTTATTTGTTGAGTTTTATTTTATTAGCTGCACCAGGTTTGTGGATGCAACAAACCTCCAAACTGATGTAAATCAGGTCTTTCAATGGGCCACAGAAAATAAAATGGTATTTAATGAAGCTAAATCCAAGCTCCTGTGCTATAGAAGAAGTGAAAATATAAAAATGCAACCCAACATAAAATGCAGTCAAATCATACTCATGGAACATAAAAACAATGTAGAAGTCCATGGGTGTAATCATGTCAGAAGACTTTACCATCAAAGAACATAATAACATAGCATAATAACAAAGAACTAAAGAACAAAGAACAACCAGAACGTAATTTGTAGTCTCACATACTACCAAAGTGTACTTAAGCTCTGCTTTCCTTTCCAAAGGTTTTTTATTTTTATTTTATTTTTTGTCGTCATCTTTGTTGTTGATATTGCTTGTTTTTTACTCTTAATTATTTGGTCTTAGTTAATCCCCTTGTCACTAAACCTAGGGCTCTTTATTACCTGTTATATTTAAGTAACTTGGTATTTGTTTCTTAGTAATCATTTATGGAATTAATTAATAGTAATTGTGTTATATAAGCATCTTCCTCAGTATCATAGTAAAATCTTCCACATGAATATACTCTCACCCTGTTTATTTTTACACTTAGATTTATATTAGAGTAAATTTCTAGATTTACTTAGATTTGTCATTTTTTTGGAATTATCTATTTGAGCTCACTTGTTTTCTTAGGTTCATACTAATTATAGGATTTTAATTAACCATTACTAAGCTAATTATCTTTAAGATCATTTTACTTTATGTTATTATTTTTATTATTTTTTATTTTACATTTATATTGTCAGTCTCTACTGATTTTTGTTTTTTTTTTATCTAACTCTGTGTCCTCCTGGCTATCTATTGGATCTTTATTTTACTTCTAATTTGTTTACTATTTATGTGTATTGCTTCTATTCTTGTGTTTTGCTATATCGTGTATCTTGTATCGTGATCCCTCTGCATCTCCATGCACACTGATATTGATCCTGATCAAAATCTTGTCTCATATTCTACACCAACCAGCACATTGATCATCATTATTGCAAGTATTTCACAGCACCCAGGCAAAAAACAAACTCAAAATAGCACCTGCTTATCAGTTTACAACCAAAATGTTAGATCACTGGTAAACATTTTGACGATATAAATACATTACTCAGCACTAGGTACTAACTTATCGTTCATTATTTAACAAAACTTGGCTAAATAAAGACTATACCCAACTCTACAACTTAGCTGGTTATAAAGCCATTCATAACTGTAGGCCTAATAAAAAAGGTGATGGCACAGCTATATATTACCAAGATACATTTATCTGCAACAGTGTCGTTAGTGACAGATGACTACTGTGAATTTACTTTTGCTCAGTTGACAATTAAATCCCTTAAATCCTCTTTGACTATTGGAGCCATCTATAGATTTCCCAATACAGTACTAACATAGCTTCTTTCTCAGACAACCTAAGGAATCTTATATAAACAACAATCTCAACAAAAACCACATCATTCTGGGAGGAGACTTCAATATTGACCTGGGTCAACAAAATGTTCTCAAGTTGACTATTTCCTTAACAGCATGAAGTCCTGTATGCTAATCCCCACAATCACCAAACCTACCCGAGTCACTCAAACATCAGCCACTACCTTGAATCACATATGGACAAACATAACAGCTCCCCTTGTATCTGGTATAATCTACGACAGAACAACTGACCACTATCCTACCTTTCTCATAGCGAACATGGACATAACACCACCAAAAAGCAAGAAAATTTCATTTAGATTACACAGTGAATCAGCTTTAGGCAATCTTACAAATGCACTTCACAATATTAACTGGGATTCTGAATTCATTAATACCCAGGATATAAATTCATTAGCTAACCTCTTCCTCTCCAAAACTCTAAGCCTCTACAACCTTCATTGTCCCCTTCTTACCAAGCAAGTAACTGACAAAAGATTAAACAATCTATGGCTCACAAGTGGCATTCTCAACTCAATCAACAAGAAACATGAATATGAAAAGAAACTTAGGATTGGCCTAGTTTCAAAGGAAGTAGCTAAAAGGTACTCATCAATGCTTACAGTATCATAAGAAAGGCAAAACTTGCATATTATGTGAATAGATTCAATGAAGCAAAAGGCAACATGAAAAGCACATGGAAAACAATCTCTAGTATCCTAGGAACTAAACAACACTCACATAAGCAAATAAAACTATAAGGATGAGAATATACCGTCAACTGATTTAGAAATGGCAAATGAATTTAATAGCTTCTTTTCATCGGTTGTGCTAATCTTGCCAAAAAATCCCACAGACTCGGACACATATTAACATATCTCTCAGGCAGCTATCCAAATTCTCTCTCCTTTCACCAATCAGCCCGGCAGATGTTGTGTCATCATACACTCTCTAAAAACCAAGGCAGGGAACACCAGTGAAATTCCGTCCATTGTATACAAGAGCGCCTCCATGCCCTTGCCCCACCCATAGCTCTACTGTTCAACAAATCTATAGTGTGTCACACCTTCCCTGATATCCTTAAAAAGCAAGAGTAACACCAGTCCATAAAGGAGGCAATCCGGCAGACATAAGCAACTATAGACCAATATCAAATCTACCCATTCTATCAAAAATATTTGAAAAAATTATTTACAACAGCTCTATTCCTACCTCATAAAATTCAACATATCAGCCCCTGCCAGTTTGGCTTCCGGTCCCAATAGAGCACCAATGATGCAATCATTAGTCTCCTTGATGTAATCTACTCAGCCCTTTACAAAAATGAGTTTCCGATTGGACTCTTCATTGACCTAAGAAAAGCCTTTGATACTGTTAATCACAACTACCTCTTACTTAAACTCAGCATTATGGAATCTGAGGCCTTGCCCTTGACTGCATCCGATCCTATCTTAGTGACAGACACCAATGTGTAACCATCAATGATACAACTTCTTCCACTCTACCAATTACTATTGGAGTGCCACAGGGCAACATCTTAGGACCTCTTCTATTTCTTATATATATCAATGATCTGCCTAATGTCTCTAATATTCGTAAACCTATATTGTTTGCTGACGATACTACCCTTATCTTTTCAGACCCCAACCCACATTCACTAAGTAATGTTGTGAATAATAAATTAAAAAAGTCCACTTATGGATGTCAACTAACAAACTAACATTAAACATAGAAAAGACCTACTACATCTTATTTGGAAGCAAATCATCAAATGCAATTCAGCTACAGATAGACAACATTAACATCAGTAATAAAAATGATGGCAAGTTTCTTGGCCTATTACTAGACAAGAGACTCGACTTCAGCACCCACATTCAACACATAACTAAGAAAGTCTCTAAAACAGTTGGTATACTCTCTAAAATAAGATATTATGTTCCTAACTGCTCTCCTCTCACTATATTATGCACTAATCTACCCCTATCTTAATTATGGTATCTGTGCATGGGGGTCTACCACTGCAAACCACTTAAGCCCATCATCACAGCAAAAATCTGCATCAGAATAATAACTAACTGCTTTCAGACAACACTCAGCTCCCTTGTTTAAATCCCTAAACTTGCTAAATATTAACTCCCTCCACACATTCTCTTGTGTCAACTACATTTACAAAACGCTGTTCTTAAATGCAAACCATGCTCTGAAACTCTCCCTGGACAGATGTAATAGGACCCATTATCACCACACCAGAAATAAATATCTCTTTGATATCCCCAGGGTCAAACTTAATCTGTGTAAACACTCTCTGCAAGTTAAGGGACCTAGTCTATGGAACTCACTCCCTAGTGAATTGAAAAGCTGTCAAACTTTTGCCTCATTTAAAAGCAAAACCAAAAAGTACCTATTTCATCTTCGTAGTTCCTACACTGAGCTCTAAATTTGCTCTATCTAGTGTTACCCAATCTCCCATTTTTATGTACTAAACCAAACAACCTTATCATTGTGTTCATTGCTGTCTTCTTTACGTGCTAGCCATATGCTGTATTGTGCCTACCAATTTTTGTCAACTACCATTCAAGCTGTCATTGCAATCAATCTGAGCTACCTATGGGCTTTAATATACCTACAATTTTCTCTCATCTTTTATTTTTTTCTTGCTTGTAACTGTTATCATTTTTATAAATTTTGCAAGTATTTACCTACTTAAAATTTTCTTAGATTAAGGACCTGCCCGAAACGCTGTGCGTACTAGTGGCTTTACAAGATTGTAATTACTATATTATGTATCCTCACAATCCCAATGTACCTTCTTGTACATATATATAAATAAATAAATAAACACAATAAAGTAGCTGTCACAACTGTAAGAAAAAAGACATTGGATATCAAGAACTTTCCAAACAAGTGATGCCACACCATGATGATACTTTCAAGATGCTAGTGCTATCTAGAGTGGAATACTGTTGCACAATAATAGCCCCTTTCAAAGCTGAGAAATTGCTGACCTGGATAGCGTGCAAAGGCCCTTTACTGCTAGATTTCACTCAATAAACCATATAAATTATTGGTATAAATTAAAATGCTTAATCGTATTCTCATAGAGTGCAGGCAGGAGAGATACATAATAATTTACACGTGGAAAATATTTGAGGGTCTGGTTCCAAATCTGCACACAGAAATAATATCACACGAGACCAGAAGCATGGCAGGATGTGCAGAATACCTGTTAAAAACTAGAGGTGCAATAGGTACTCTGAGAGAGAACTCTTATTAACCTCAGAGGCCCGAGACTATTCAACTCTCTTCCACTGCACATAAGAGCATAACTGCCTGAGCCCTCACAGCGTTCAAGAGATAATGCGATAAACACCTCCAAAGGATGCCTGATCAACCAGGCTGCAATCAGCCACATTCAACAGGTTGGTTGACCAGACCATCAACCAGGAGGCCTGGTCAGAGACTGGGCCGACCAGATTATGATACTGACTTGATCCTCGGAATTAATGCAAGGTAACCGCAAGGTAAGGTAGCTACAGTTGTAAGCAAAAATTGTGAATTTTTTTTATGCTTGCAACCCTGATCTATGAATACTATATTGTACATCACTGAGTGCTAAAATTTTACATATGTAAGTTACTTCATGTTGTCTACTACCCTGAGGTTATCTTGAGAGGATTTTGGGGCTTAGTGATCCCGTGGCCCGGTCCTCGAACAGGCCTCCTTTTTGTTACACATCCTTAGAAAGCAGCTCGTAGTAGCTGTAACTCCCAGGTACCTATTTACTGCTAGGTGAACAGGTGCATCAGGGGTGAAAGAAACTGCCCATTTGTTTCCGCCTCCACCGGGGATGAAACCCAGAACCTTAGCTTACAAATCTAAGCTTACATAATCCCGATTTGTAAGCTTACAAAGCCCGAGCGCTGGCCAGCTGTCCAGCAACTTTCAATATCTGTATCTATATGAAATTTTTAGGACCTACTTTCAACTTTTAATTCATTCAAATGTTAATTTCCTTCAAAATCTCACCAGATGTAGTGTTAGATATGCTAATTAAGATTGCAAGATTTCTTTTTGGATTAGTGTCTCTCACAGGTGATTTTGAGAGTTCATTTTCCCAACAATAATCTATCATACACCATTTACCACAAAGGTCCTTGGATATATTACCCTTTGTATGCGTTTATCCGTCTGTCAATCCAAACTTGGAAGTCCTACATCAGTGTGAAACTAATTTTAGCAGTGCAATTAATTTTGTTTATTATAATCATTTATCTTAATACTGTGCCTGTGACACTTGTGCCTTTATGTATGTATGCTAGACAATGGGACTGGTGTAGATAATAATAGTTGTACACATAAGTAGGGCAAATGACAGTATTGCACTGTGAAGCAGTAGGTACTCTTTATATATTTTGCTATATATTGCAAAAATATATTTTGAAATGGAAATTATACAGTTAAGTAAATAGAATTGCCGTAATGAATCAAACTAATAAAAGTGAATACTACACTGAATTATAAAAAAAAATGTAAAAAGGGGTGTATTTTTATTATGTAATGTACATGTATAATTAGACATTAAATACAGTATAGTACAGTAGTAACATACATAGATTTGTATCATTTATTTATCTTTATATTTCAGAGATAAAGCAAGATGTTTTATGCACATTTTGTGTTGGCCAAAAAGGGTCCTTTGGCCCGAATTTGGCTGGCTGCTCATTGGGATAAGAAGCTTACTAAAGCCCATGTCTTTGAGACAAACATTGAAAAATCTGTGGATGGTATTCTTCAGCCCAAAGTAAGTGTTTTAGCTTGCTTTCAGACGAGAGATGCATGTGTTAGTTTTTCTGTGAACTACAATAAGTTAGGTACAGTGTTATACTAGGGTATCAACTTTCTCTTCCTATGGTTTCATTAAATATTGCACCCTTCCAACCTGTGGTGACCTGGCCTGACCAAGCAGGCTGTTGGTACTTGCTGCTTAATCTAACATAGACTGGCTTATTTGATCATATATAATTTTCCGGGACTTTTAAACTCCCTCTTGAAAAATTAATGTTAGTAATTTCCCTTGTATTTGAAGGAGCAATAGTGTAAGTTTTAATTTTTATTTTTGTTGCTTGTTGAATACTGTATACTGTTTCTATCCTTAGTTTATCCAGTAATGCATACCATGCCCCATTCTCTTAAAGGATGAGTTCAGGGGTGCAGATCTGGATTTTTATTTTTTTTTATTTTTTTTTTACATTTTGTTATTGTGCAATTTGGTAGATAATGTGTTCTACACATTTTAGGTCAGTAATGTTTTGGTCTAGAGGGGGTAAGTACCTTAACCTTTTCACTGCAAAAGGAGTTTGGGGTTGCCCATCAGGTTTGATTCAAGATTGTAACAATATACCTTCCCAAGTGCCTAGGAAAGTTTTACTTTCCCAGTTTCTTTTTTTTTTTTGGTAATGTCTTTTGTTCTCCCTGTATACAGTATGCATATTTTTGTATTATCCCTTGGGCCATTCGCCTAATTTTCCATTGACTGGCATTGAAATCTAGTGGCCACTTTCCTGAGCGCTTTCACAGCCTATTTAGGTCAACCTTTTGCAGTTCTGCATATGTTTTATTCTCATCAGTTTAGCATTATCTATAAATATTGGTCTGGATGAATGTATTTTCATAAGTTATTATCTACTGTGTGGAGAATAAATATAGGAGACCCAATACTGTATGCTGTTGGGTGTCTCTTGTCAATCCTCTTCATTCTGACTGCCTGTCACAATTCCCTTTTCTTCCCATCAAGTAGTTTCATGCCCTCAGGCTAGTACCTTTTCCGTTAAAGCAAGCTAACGTGTCTCTTCATCTTATACATTAGTCTTTTGTTAATGATAGTGAAGGTGCATTCAGCCTAACCCTCCCCTGTGTTTGCCCGTTTTGTCGTAGAATTCAATTTGGTTTGTTAGGCATGTTTTTATTTCCCAAATCTGTGTTGTTTCCTGGTTATATATTCCATTTCTTCCAAGTATTCCACCATTTTATGTGATTATTTTTTCCAGTAGCCTACTTTGCAAGGAATGGCTGTCAAGGACACTGGGTCGGTAATGTTTATCATAGTTCTGGAAGCGCTGTTGTCTCTCTTTAAATGCTGGTATATGCTGCAATCTTGTGTGATGTTAGTGCTATCAGTCTATAGGCTGCATGCAAAATTGCAATATTACTCCAACCTATCCAAAATTTATACTACTAAAAGCAACTGTTGGCCGAAAGTACAAAAAATGAACGGTTGTGCACACAAGAAAAAAAAAACTTTTATACTATTAATTTTATTAAGGGCATGGAAAAGTAGGCAACAACCAAACCTAAAGTTTCCAAAGCCTAGAATAGCACATATTCAAACATACATACATACTGTGTATGTGTGTGTGTGTGTGTGTGTATATATATATACAGTATTATTATTATTATTTAATTTGGCCTAAACAATATACATTAGACTCAGGAGTGCTTATTTTTCATATGGCAGGTAAGGTTAGGCTGTGTAGTTTATGTTCCACTTTTTGGTTTGTCATTCAGAGTATTACAAGAGTGCAAAACATTAACTAATTAATATACAAGTTCATTTATGTATATACGGCTGATAGTTGACTTAAGTACTATACTATTTGGAGGACTAGTAGTAATATTCCATGTTACAATAGCTTAAATGTAAACGGATTGTAGGTTGTTGTAAACTTTAATAATATTCTTTACTGTATAAGATAATCAAATAATAAGACTTGCTTTTGTAAGGTAAAAATCTAGTTATTGCATAATGAGTAATCTAATTACAATATTTCTGTACTTAATGACTTTTCTTTGCTCAATGATGCAGGTGAAAATGGCATTGCGCACATCTGGACATCTGCTGCTGGGTGTGGTGCGTATTTACTCACGGAAAGCCAAATATTTGTTAGCTGACTGTAATGAGGCCTTTGTCAAGATCAAAATGGCATTCAGGCCTGGAATGGTAGATCTCCCTGAAGATATCAGAGAAGCAGCTGTCAGCGCTATCACTCTACCTGAAGTATTTCATGACTTCGATACAGCTATGCCTGAACTTAATGATGTGGATATACAAGCACAGTTTACTTTGAACCAGTCCAGAGCAGAGGAGATTACCATGAGGGAGGACTATGGTAATATTTCACTGGTAACTGGGGATGATGGATTTGGTGATATGGGTTTTGAAGAGCCACCAGATATAATGAGGGCTGCCTCTGCCATGGATCAAACACTTGACCACCCTAATCTTATCTTTGGGGATAATACCCCTCTTGACAAAGAGAAGGAACCTAGTGCATCCAAAGAACAGGACTCAAGATTATCAACAGCAAGAGCCGATACATCTGCACTGGATCTAGAGGCACCTATTAGAGATGATGGGTTTGGTGGTAATTTAGGGCAAGATATTATTGCTGGTGGGCTGTTCGAGGGTGGTCTGTTTGATGACACTCCTATTGGTGATGGACCAAGTCTGGATGAACCAAAAGAGGAAAGACATGATGATTCAGATGACGATGTTGGGGACTTGGATAGGTTTGGTGGGCCTCCATCTGTGGGACCACCTAGCTCAGTAGATGGATCACGTCCATCCACCCCTAAACCAGAGGCTCAAGACCCTGTTGATCAGCCTGATGCTCCACCAGAAGAAAATCAGGAGGCTGCACCATCTGCCGCAAATGAGGAAACGCTTGCTGGTCATGAACAGACAACGTTGTTGCAGAATGAAGAAGAAAGTTTTGCGCTAGCCCCAGTAGATGCATCGGCAATAAAGTCAGGCTGGCCACGTGCTAAAAGGAAGAGGAAGCTAATTGTGGACGAAGTGAAGAATATATCCGGCGAGGAGATGAAGGCTCAACTTTCAGACACTACAGACATTGTAACTACATTAGATCTTGCTCCACCAACTAAACGTCTTATGCACTGGAAGGAAACGGGTGGAGTAGAAAAACTGTTTGCCCTGCCTGGTCGTCCCATTTATGCTCGGTCATTGGCACGCATGTACCAGAGACATCTCACGTCTGAACCTGCTCCTAATGAAGACTTTGGAATGGCAGGAGACAGGGAATTGGAGAATCTCAGCTTGGAAGTGGTGAGTTAATGAAGGCTTTACTATTAAGTTCCCGGGTCCTGGCATGCTGATGTACTTTGATCATTCATGCATATTTTTGACATGCCATTACATTATAGCCACTTGTTAAAACGCTTGGTTCAATTCCTCATATTGGCAAAGTATTTTTATTTGTTACTGGTAAAATACAGATTTTGTTTTATTTAAATGTACCACTTAGTGTCATTGGTAGAACAATTAAAATTGTGTGTGCAGCTGATCATCGGGTGACACAGCAGTGTGTGAGACAAGATGACATGCCACTAAAGTGCTGTAGCACAAGGAATGAACTGTTAGTGCAGTATAATTCTTCCATGGATGACCAAAGTTAGCAGGACCATTATGTCTTGATAAAGAATCTAGTTTATAGACTTAGAGGAACAGATATAATAGACAGGATGCTAATATAGACTCTAAATTGGTGTTTCTCAACCATTTTTTTTTTTTTTACCTATTGCCCTTTTTGGTTATTTTCAAAACTGTGTAAATCACTTGCCCCCCCCCCTACCCTAATTTTTTTGTAATGCAACTAAGAGAGTTTACTCTCTTGATACAGTATATCACCTCCCTGTGCTCAACTATTGCCACCATTGAGACTGCCTGCTCTAAATTGAGAAGA
>WNGS01163947.1:18869617-18887507 GCA_020271785.1 Procambarus virginalis | reverse complement strand
CATCACTAGGCTACCTCGCTTTTCTTTCATACCTCGTTAACATGTAGGTTATTATGTACTGTATTATGTAATACATTACTCATCTGTGAGCGGTGTTACATGCTAGAGGTGGGATATATATACCTAGGAAGGCTGACTTAACCAATGATCTGATAAATGATTGCGGAAAGCCAACGCTGTGAAATGTAAATTATAATGATTGAGCAAAAGTAAAAAAAAGCTTGGGTATTGACAGTTTTTTTTTTTGTTGCTAGGGTTAGCCTCCATGAAAGAAGCTAGTGTCTTTGGCACCTACCTATTCTGATAGGCCCTCCCCATCCTTAGGTAGTCCCCCGCTATCCCTTGGGCATCCCCATCCCTCTATATCCCTACATCCAATGCTAAATGATCTGTGCAGATACCCAACAAAAGCAGTAGGCGCGACATCCATGTTTGCCTGTTTGACTTTAGCTTTATATATATATATACATAAAAATTAGGCATACGTAAAAATATAAAAGATATTCATAAATTGAAGCAATGTGTAGAAGAAGCCATTTAAACAAAAAAAATACATAATTTGGCTTGTAGCCGATTCTATGGGATAGAATCGGCTACCAGCAATATTATGAAATACACTAGACGGAGCAAAATTCACCATCTATATAGTGCAAAATTAGGTGTCTAATCATATCAGCTGCGAGTTTGGACCTAGTAAGGAAAGAGATTTGAGTCAACAGTGACGAGATAATGTTAACAGAACAAGAGCGGTAAGAATAGCTGTTTCCATGGCCACAATATCCAAGAACAACGCCGAATTAACGTCAAAAATATTGATTCAACGAAAATGTCGATTCAACGTTGAACCCACGCCACTAGGATATGGTACCCGCTGGGAAGCTGTTAGTTGACATTCATGGACAGAACGGGTGTGTGGGTGGTATAATTCCCGTTGTCCCATTAGGCCAACTACTGACCTTCTGTAGGATGCAACGTACAACAGTTGCTTATCATCAGGTAAAAAGTAAACGTGCCTAACCATTTCTATCCTCAACCCGTCCTCGACTCCAATTCCATTACATCCAGCGGTCGACCCCACAGACGCATTCATAATTTTTTACATGCTGTTTATTCAAAACGGGAATTTTCTCAAATATATATTAATATTATAGTATATTAGCATATTGTGCATATATAGGCATAGGTTAAGTTAGGTTAGGTGTTTGGGTTGGATTATTTGTATTTTTAGTACGTGGATGAAGCATTTATACAACCCGTCCTCGACTCAAGTCCATTACATTCAGCGGTCGACCCCACAGACGCATTCATAAATTTTAACATGCTGTTCATTCAAAACGGGAATTTTCTCAAGTATAAATTAATATTATAATATATTAGCGTATTGTGTAAATATAGGCATAGGATAGGTTAGGTTAGGTGTTTAAGTTCTGTTGGCGATTATTTGTATTTGTAGTACGTGAGTGAAGCATTTATAGCGTTGTGATTCGAACAAAATTCGTCAGTGAAGCACTTGTTCCGGATATGTTCGAACGTCAGCAGTTGTGAGTCGTGTGTAAACCGCTTTTCATTCATAAACAGGGGGTTTGGCGGGTGCATGGAATCACTTTTGGATCTTTGTTTGGAGGACGGGCTGATTTATAGCGTTGTGGTTCGAACAAAATTCATCAGTACCGGAAGTGCGAACGAAATCAGTTGTGAGTCGTGTGTAAACCGTTTTTCATTCATAAACAGAGGGTTTGGTGGGTACATGGAATTACTTTTGGGTTTTTGGAGGACGGGCTGTTACAGCGTTGTGGTTCGAACAAAATTCGTCAGTGAAGCACTTGTTCCGGAAGTGTTCGAACGTCATCAGTTGTGAGTCGTGCGTAAACCGTTTTTCATTCATAAAGAGGGAGTTTGGCGGGTGCATGGAATCACTTTTGGGTCTTTGTTTGGAGGACGGGCTGTCTGTCCTACCCGGGAGTTGAACACTGGTCCCCTCACTTATAAGCAGAGGACGCAGCCCGTCCTCCAAACAAAGATCCAAAAGTGATTCCATGCACCCGCCAAACCCCCTGTTTATGAATGAAACGCGGTTTACACACGACTCACAACTGCTGGCGTTCGAACATATCCGGAACAAGTGCTTCACTGACGAATTTTGTTCGAATCACAACGCTATAAATGCTTCACCCACGTACTACAAATACAAATAATCGCCAACAGAACCTAAACACCTGACCTAACCTAACCTATGCCTATTTATACACAATATGCCAATATATTATAATATTAATTTATACTTGAGAAAATTCCCGTTTTGAATGAACAGCACGTTAAAATTTATGAATGCGTCTGTGGGGTCGACCGCTGAATGTAATGGACTTGAGTCGAGGACGGGTTGGAGGACGCAGGCAACTATGATACTGGAACCACAAAGTTTATATTTAGTTGTGAACATGTTTCTTCTGTTCTGTGTTGACAGATCATGTTTCTTTACAGAAGATACATGTTAAAAAAACTTACCAAACTCTTTACAAAAAAATCCTTGTATTAACCAATTGATTGGTGATTAAAGAAGACTTTTGATGTGTAGGCCTATATGTTAATAAACTCTATAGCCACTTTTATCAGTGTTATAATTAACTTCCTTCTAACTAAACGATTGAAGCTTAATTATTATTTTATTTATTTTATTAGTTTAATTATTTCTTGCCTGGGTCAGGAATTTATAACTGTTACGCTCATCAAGAGCTAACAGCAATGGCTGGTCATTATACATAATATAACGTGTGTGTAAATCATGAAGAAAGGAACACTTTATATAATATATGGGACGCATAAATGATTATTATAAATTAACTTAGGTTTATAAAAAATTGAGTGACTATTATATTATATATTTGTTATATTATTTTATTTATTCGACGTCATTGATTTCGTCATTCGGTGGCAAATAAATTATTTATCAACACTGCAATCAAGTTTCAAAATACATCTCCTCTGAAACATATAAATTATTGTTTGTGTCCTCAATTGCTGACGTGTCAGATTCGTTCTTGCGGTCCACACACCTTTCGCGATTAAAAAAAAGTTCAATTTTACATAAAAAAACGCTAGTACTGTAATTTAATATTATCCATATATATACAGTATATATAAATAGGAGAGTAATACATATTTAATATAAGAGGTGTCCACGAGACAACAATGTTCGCTCGAATGGCAACACTCACCGTTGACCAATCAGCGCGTCCCATGTGTGTCTGGCCCTCCTTGGTAACTCTTCATTTTATGGTTATACTTAGTATGTCAACAATAATAACAGTCATTTCTAAAGTAAACTATCCCAATTTCAATATTGAATGTATTTTACAATAAAATATCTTGCCTTGAATGCTTCTAATAAAGTCATTCGTGAGATTAATTTCCGAGAAAATTATTGCAAATGCCACGGCATAAACAGCGCTTCCTTAGCTATCTTTTCAAGCTAATGATAGAAAAGGTTCGTATAAGAAAATGATCATGAAGTAGAGTAATTATTGACATTAATTACTCGCCGAGAGGCTGTTTTAATAAAAGAGAGATTAATTTAGAGAGGAGTATATATATATATAAGAAGTGTAGCGAGAAGCGCTAGGGGGGTGATGAAGAGGTAGCGGGAGACGCTGGGGTGGCGGGTGAAGGGCCGCCAGGGTGACAGTGTTGGTGTTGACGAGGAAGGTGGCGGCCAGAACCAAGCTCAAACTCATCATGAAGGCGTTGGTGGCCGTCGTTGCTCTCTTGGTCATCTTCTCGGTGTTCAACCGAGCCGATGGCCAGGCGGACCCCAGTAAGGGACCCAAAGTTACACACAAGGTAATGCTGGCTTAGAATTTGTTCCAGAGCTAATAAAAAAATTTCTATTTTAATGTTCGTGTGTGATGCACCTAGCTTTTTAAGGTTCAAGTCCTTCACAGAAGAAGTCTTTGGTGCTACATATAACTTTGGGGTTTATGCAAGTGGGTCATATATATATATGGATCAAGTTTTCTCCGTTATGAGATTGATTTAATGAAAAATAAGCTTCTCTCGTGGGTTTGGTTGGCGGTGTGTTGCTATAGCTTGGAGCGGCACAATGAATTCGTAGAAAAAGATTGTTCTAACTAAAAAAAATGTGAAAATGGGTATGCAGTACTGAATATCATTGTTAGGATGCGTTGGCTTAAGTTTGGGAAGGTTTTAAAATCCGTTGGCTGTCTTGTGTAAGTTGTGATCTGCCTCGGGTGCATAATAAATTAACTAAACTAACTAAAATTTTATACAGTAATTTAGTTGGATAAGTCACACCGTACAAAAGATTCGCCAGCGGATTTTTTTTTTTAACCTACTAAACCTAACAACTCAACCCAACTGAGCCAATATATCTTAACCTAATATTGCCTAGCATAACGAGGTATATGTTGAACGAACAATGTCTTCATAGAATATTCTCCAAAACGACCATTCCCCATTTAGTTATTAAAATTTTCATTTAGTAGATTCTTCATCAATTAGACCAGAATAGATTCCTGGACAGGTAATTGCTGACACTGCCTCCAATAAAGCAGGTAAAAAGTTAAGCAACTTTCATGCCTGCCTATCTGACTTGGGTATGGTGAAGTGCTATTTGACAACTTTTATCCTAAAACTATATATGTACAGTTAGGTTGGACTGTTAGCAAGGATTTCCTATTTTATAAGCTGCTAGTAAATCTTTAGTCTTCGCTAACTTATCTAGACATCCACCTTCATGTATTTGAGTAAAACTTTTGAGGTCTGCCTGTGTCTTGTTTGTCACATCCAGAAGCTCCCTTTAAGTCTTTACCCGGAGAGGGTTCTGGGAGTTGTTCTACTCCTCGAGCCCAAGCCAAGGCCAGGGTTTCCTTTATTTTTACCCTTGTACCTACACACTCGTCCACATGCCACTCCTCCAGGCAACAAGATGGTTGCGGGGACTTGCTGCAGCCAGTACAGAGCTCCCCTTGGCATGAGGCTACTGGTGAAGCTAATCTTCAATTGCAGTGGCATTCATTTGGGCCCACAGCAGTCTGTGGACTACTCTACACACAAAGATTGAACTTTTTTTTTCCCTTCAGGCACCGACACGTCTTCCATTCTCGGATATGCAGTAACCCTCGCACGGACTCGCAATACTTCTCCACCATTGTGCCACGCTGCTCACTGTTGCTAGATAATCTGTGACATACAGGCATTTTGCTGCCTTGCTGGCCACAGTCTAGGGAACAGGACTGTAACTTGGTATTCACTGCAACTTTACTATTGTTGATGAGGACTGCACTCTGAACAGAGGTTTAATGGAGGTTGGGCTGTAAAGCAACCTAACTTGCAAGTTCTCGTAAAGTCGCTGGTCACGTGACCTCTGGTTACTCCTGGATTAGTTGATGGCTGTGTGCAACATCAATTTTTTTTTTTTTTTTTTTTTTTTTTTTTTTTTTTTTTTTCTCCCCCCCCAGGATGAGCCTCTGCCAGATGCCTGTCTCCCGATGCCACATTCTTCTCTGCAATAACTTTTGCCAGTTGCCATAGTGGAAATGCTCAACTAGGCATCCATTAGAATTTGGGGGGAGGGGTTGGGGGACTTTGTTACAGGCATCTTTCTCAACAATGTATGTATGTGATGTAACTATCTTCTTCTTGATAGTAGGTGCAGTTTGCATGAAGGGTTTGTCCTCCCGATGACTGCACCAGTACAGATGTTGGTGGACGCGTTTATGTTGTGGATGATCGGAGCTACCAAGGTGTTTGTTACGTTGTGTTGTAGATATAGGAACGGTGATTAAAACAGAGGTGTGTTGTAGGGAGACTTGCCGCACCGTAGGGCGGTATGTTGTTTATGGCGTCAGCTGATCCTTGGTGCTGCGACGAGGCAGTTGTTTTCTGTGTTTAGCTGTTGGTGGCGCCAGGTATAAATATGGCACAGGTCAGATGTGTCCCAATTTGTTGGTCGACTGCAGACTGCAAAGCCAGTGCTTTGACTATTTGGTATTTATTTTGTAACGAGTGGTCACCACCTCCTAATATGTGCTCGATGGTGAAGGGTATTTTAAGTGCGATAAAGACTTGTTTGAAATTTATTCTGGCACTATGATGTCGGAAGCAGTGCATGAGATAGTGTTCGACTGTTTCCTTAAGCGCCTTAATCACCTTCAGTGATTAAATGTGTGTGTGTTTGTGTGTGTGTGTGTGTATATATATATATGCATGTATATGTACGTATATATGTGTGTGTATGTGTATAAAGTACATATGTAAGCTGATCAGAATTGCATTTCACCTTTGTAAATGCACATTAATGACACTTCGAACACTTTATGTAGGGCATACGTAAATCTGCGTATCTGTATTTACGTATGTAGGTTAGCTTAGCATTTAAAAAGTACCGAATCACCTTCTGTGGTTGATTGTTCAATAAATCCCTGAACTATGTTTAACTGATCTCTAACCCTGTCCATGGAGGACAGAAGAAAATGTATATATGCTGGTTAGCATTGTAAATGTGTGGCCACGTTTGTGGTAGGGAAAAAAAAATGATTATTGAGCCATCTTAAATGTTAAAGTTGGTTAGTATGATACTTGATAGTTGGAAGACATGCATTATTAAGGTAAATGTAAAGTAACATATATTGTATAGCTGGAATACAACTTGCCCTAAAAGCAGATCTGATAGTCAAATGCATATGGGCAGTGGAAAGAATCTGACAGCTGATAGAACACGTTTATAATGTACTAAAGTGTGGTTTATACCAGTCACACTCAGGTTCCCCCCCCCCCTCCTACCTGAGTGTGATTCTAAATTTGTGCCATGAATGCATGAATTGGCTCAGAAATGCCAATTTTTGTTACAATTAAATATTTACTTGCAAAACTGCAGTAATTTTGTACAGGTACAGTATTTATGATTGACACTTGACAATATTTAGTAAATTTTGTTCTTTCTAAATCATAATTGAAAAGTTTTGAAAGTTTTTAATGCTTCTAGCAGGATCACTTTAATATTGAAGATAATTTCAGTCCAAATACGTCATTTATGAAGCTTGGTACAGTAGCATAATTTATGAAATGACAAACCTTTTTTTTTTTTTTTTTTTTTCTCCCCTAGGTGGAATTTGATATAAGCATTGGAGGAGTGCCAAAGGGTACTGTTGTAATTGGCCTCTTTGGAAGCACTGTGGCAAGAACTGCACAAAATTTCTTTGAATTGTCTAATTTGCCAGAAGGTGAAGGCTACAAGGGATCGGTATTTCATCGGGTTATCAAGGACTTCATGATCCAAGGTGGAGACTTCACCCGTGGTGATGGTACTGGAGGCAAGTACTATAGTATGCTTTTTTTTTTTCGTTACTTGACTATCATTTAACATTCTGAAGTATAAAGAGCATTTGAAAATGACTAATTCTAACCAGTGAAATTAATCAGTTGTGTATAAAGTTGTCACTTTGACAGTTACTCTAGAAACATGCTCAAAAGAATACATTTTATGGGCTTCAGAGCTTAATTAATAAAGAAGGATCTTGAGCAATACCAATGTCCATATGTTTAATTAACCCCCATTAAATCAGGTTAGGTAGGTAAACCAAAGTGTGTTTTTCTGTAGCAAGAGTTGCCAATTTGCTGTACAATATGCCAGGATAATCGATAATGATATGCCAGACTTTTTAGATGGTGACACCACTTGTACATGTGGTAAATTTTGGATGCTTCGTGTGTACTAGATTTATCAAGAAACTGGCCTACAAAACAATCGGTGTTGGTGTTCATAAGCAAAATGCCAAGAAATTTAAAGCTTTTTAAAGTCATTGTGGACCTAGATTATGCTTCATATCTGTTGCTTGGTTAATATTGCACCCAATCCCTGTGATATAATAAGTAAATTGCTGGAAAAGTTTGTGCAGTAAGCACAGGCCATTTACAAATGCTACTCTAGAACAGTACTGTCTTTGTTGGATATGGTTAGGGTTCCTGTATCTTGCATTTCAAAGATTAAGTAGGGTTCTAATACACCATGAGCACTACTACTTTTAGAAAATATGAGCTCTTTGTTCTAAGTGGTTTTAAGAACTGATGTTATAGTTTGTGCTAAATAGACCTAGCTAGACGTGCATATGCACTAGTCTATTAATTTATAATTGGTAAAATCACCTGGGAACATGCAGTGTAGATGATTGGGGTTTATTACCAAGTTGTATTCATTGGGTTTAGTGAAGAAATCTGCTTCTGCTGGATGAGTATTAAGTCACTGTCTGCTATACTACTCTTGCAAGAACACAAGGAAATCTCCTAGATTCTAAGAGTTAGATAATAAAAATTATAAAGCCCAGCAATGTAGGAAAATGGGGAAATCCTTCACAAATGATTCTTGGTTTTTGTACACCTGAACATGCACTAAAGGTAGGCTTGCCAGAAAATGGCAATTTTGTTACATAAATGTGTCTTTCAGAACTTGATAAATTAGTGAAATCTTGCAGGGTTTGAAGGCACAGGTAAAGAATTGGTCATTAGCAATCTTAAATGCTAGATAGAGAAATTGGTAACAAACTTATTTTATAGGATTAAACATTGATTTTAGTATAAAAATGTTTGGGGAAATAAACAAAATGGTATCTTAACAAATTTGACGACAGGTGTTGCAAATATTGTCTACTAATTTTTACATTGGTTAAAGTAACTTGTGTAAATTTGCAAAAACTGTGTACAGCTGTGTAATTCACACCTGAAATGGTTAATCATTTATATATTTTTTCCATAGGACGTAGTATCTATGGTGAGCGCTTTGCTGATGAAAATTTCAAGTTAAAGCACTTTGGTGCTGGTTGGCTTTCAATGGCAAATGCTGGTAAAGATACAAATGGTTCTCAATTTTTCATCACCACTAATGCGACCCCATGGCTTGATGGAAAGCATGTAGTATTCGGAAAGGTGCTTTCTGGCATGGTAAGTGTTTTTTTTAAAGGTGTTTAAATCTAATTTTATATTATAAGTACTTGTTCTCTAAAAGCAACCAAATATATTTTATAATGGTTATAAAATTAAACTAAAAGTGTGCATGGAAAAAAACCTGCCTTGAATATAAAGTGGGTTCTTGGAGCTATGTTGCCTATTTGAATACTTTATTTCATGCTTGCTTGATGCAAGGAGCAATGCAATGCAAACAGAACTCCTGCACTGCCAGAAAAATTTTGTTTGGCCTACTGCTGAGGACCAGACCCAAAGCATGGCCCCATCAGAGGTGCAGGGAGTCGGACCCAATTTGCCACCATAATGGTGAAAACATCCAGAAAGTTGAAGCTTTACACACAACTGGAGGGTTGACTAAATACCAAATCCTCAAACTCCAGATTTGCACAAAGTAAGAAACACTAAAGATTAGTGCAAAACTTGTAGCACCAAATGGTACCCCCAGGTGGCCTGGCTTCCACATGCAGCAGTCTTGCTTGCCAGTTTTAGAGCTGATGAACAGTGCACAGGTTAACTTGTAATGCACTGAACACTATACATATAAAGAAAGGAGGCATTCTGGAGTGAGAAATAGTGACAGGTAAAGTTTAAAGAGAAAATGGTATGACGGATAGACTTTGATTTCAGAGCTGATAGAAAAGTAGGAAGGTGGGAGGATGAATTGCCACAATCAATCTATCCATTAGATATTTATAAGACCAGAATGGTAATTCTGTTCAGCAATATATAGTAGTGTTCAACACCCGCAAGCACTTAAAGCAGAAAGTAAAGAATCGTCCAGTCATGCTTGTAAGTACATGTAAACTTAGTGCTCTCCACCAAAGCTTTCACTGTATCCTAAATAAAGCAATGTCAAAACATAAATAGAGCAAATATGGTTGACTGCTTCCCTCCTAGATGGCCCTGTTATATCCACAACATATGGAAAATGCCATACTTCACCTTCACCATACACTTCAACTTGTCAAAGTTTTATGTGTAAAATGATTCAAGGGTAGGGTGGGGGGGGGGGGAATATGGCTGATGGCCAAGGCCATCCCCTCCTCGTCCCCCTCCAGCCTGGGACTGGTCTACTACTGCTTGAACACCTTTGGTGTGATGAGGCTCCTCTCTTATCCCTTGATCAAGTATTTAAGAGGGAACCAGGAGATACTCTGGTTCTCTTCCAACCACACCTAGACAGCAGCTTGTTTGATGGAAAGCAAAACTTCTGCAATTAACAGCCTAACAAGAGGCAAAGTCACTTGACCTGACCTTGCCAGACATGAACATTCACACTTAATAGGTGTAAATTTGTAATGTTCAGGAGCTAGACTGTCGCCATCAATATCCTGTGTGAACAGATTATTTGTATGTGAAATATTAAATAACATCTTTTTATGGCATTACTGACTAACTTGGTAAGGATTCGGTAAGCCACTGGGGCTTGCCAGAAAGGTGGCACTACTGTAGGCCATTCAGGAATCCTCGCTACCTCCTGTCGGTTCTAGTCTCTGGCAAAGCCTCCTGGTTGATCTGGTCAACCAGGCTGTTGAACACAGCGCCTCAGTCTGATGTAAAGTCGCTACCCAGTTAATAGGGCATCCTTTGGAGAAGCTTATAATGTTCTCTTTAACACTAGAGGTTGGCTAGCTAACCTTATGTTTAGAGGAAGTTGAAGTCTTGGACCTGTAATATTGATATTTTGCATGGGATGCTTGTTGCACCTTCTGCTCTCCTGACGAGTTATTTCGGAGTACAGATTTGGAACTAGTAATATTTAGAAATTGTATTTTTTGCCTGTATTTTGACCAGACCACACACGAAGGTGAAGAGACGACGACGTTTCGGTCCGTCCTGGACCATTCTCAAGTCGATTGTGATGAGAAAGTAGAAACAGGCAATAAATAGGCAAGAGAGAGCTGAGGAGCAAAGTAAGGTGTAGTAGAGGGGATAGTAGTAATAATAAAGAGCTGCAGAAGGCCTATTGGCCCATACGAGGCAGCTCCTATTAAAACCACAGAATGCCTTTTTTGCCTGTACTTTAAGTCCCAATAATTTAATTTTTATAGGCTAGATTTGGATAGTACTGTACTGTAACACCTTATGGGTCTTCAGATCAGCAGTTTTAATTGGCATCGAATGGGTTGTTAGTGTGCAACATTAGTTGCATAATGCACTAGTGTCTTAAAGTATTATTTGTCTAGTATCTCTTATTTAAGATTCTTGTTATCCAACCATCTTTCTTGCAGTTGACAGCTACTGTGTTCTTAAAAGTAAAGTAAGACCTTATTAGTCTTAAGGAGCCGGTCCAGTTATGTAGAAAAATTTGTTCAATGTCAACCAAATTATTTGACTAGTTGTATATGAAAAGTGCTGAATTGTCCCAAGTTTCAGTACTGCAGCGTAAATAGAAAAAGATTTTTTTTTTTTTTTTTTTTTTTCCAACGTTTTTTACACATTTTCAAGTCTACACTTCTTCACACACGTTTCAGATATAATTATTCTGTGACACTTTTCTGACACATTAGCATATAAAATGATTGTGTGATTTAGGATTTCCAAAACATCTTTAGTTTTCCTAATACAATGTTCAAAGTTCCACCCAAAAAATTATGCAAAAATGGCATGTTTATTGCTATTATAAAATCAATAAATGAACTTAGAGAAAAGTGAAATCTTGCACATGTAGAGACATGCCCTCCACATATACTGTGTAAGTTTCATGTAAATTGAATAAAAAATTATTCAGTTTTGTAAACATTTGTGTCAATTGAAAAAAAAAAACAGAAATTAATGAAGTCTAAGGTTCTAAAATCTGTGGCTGAGGTTGACATCAACCAATTTTCTCCAAAATTGGCATCCTTACAGATAGGTATACGTACAGTAAGGTGTGTAAGTTTGATGCAAATCGTCCGAAAAAAAAATTGAAAAAAAAAAAAAAAAAACTTTTTTTTTTTTTTTAATTTTTTCCAATTAAACTAATTATAATATTTGTTTAATATATGCTATTGTGATAGCAAAGAGTCATAGCTATGATTTCAGTTGACACTTTTGATTCATAATCGATTTTGACCATTTTGGCATAATTTTCACAACTACTTCATTATTTTTTTTCTCCCTTCCTATTTATGCTACGATGCTGAAACTTGGACCAGATGAGACACTTTTCATATAGAACTTGTTAAAAAAGTTTGATTGAAATCGAACGAGTTTTCATTTTTGCATTTTTGGAGCCAAACTGGATTGGACCGCCCCCTTAAGAGGACTCGCGCTCAGGTAGTCCCAGGCAGGGAGCTGCTAACCAGCGCCCAAAACTACCAATCGAACTTCTATAGCTGTACCCCAGGGACGTGTACACTCACGGGACCTAGCAGGGGGCGCCATCGAGTATAACCGTGAAAGGGTTAGAACTAAGGAATGAATATGAGAGAACCCCCCACCAGGCAAAAACAAAAAGAAAAACAAAACCCAGCAAGAGGACAGCGAGCCCCAGGGAACAGAGCCGGCCGCTATGTCGGGAATACAAGCTGTGGAGCACCCTACGCCCCTACCAGTGAAAACTGCCTCTTACCTGCCAGTAACAAGGGAGAACAGAACACCCAAGAGCCCAACAGGCGGCCGAAAAAACGAAAAAGGTAAAACGGACCAGCAGAGGCAGATCCCAAGGAGCCTGTGGAAGGTGGCCCCAAGGGTAGTACTTACAGGGCACCTAGGGAAGGAAACCCTAGGCGCATGCAGCCCGAGTACTAAAAATTACTCCTGGCTCTCGCACCCAGAAAACAAACACCACACGCAAGCACAGTGTTGTAGCGAACACCGGAGCCAGAGCACACGACCTTCGCCTATAGCATCAGCCTCAAGAACTGAGGTGTGGGTAGCCGGCGCGGAGGGTCTGGGGCTCCCCCTTCCCCCTCCCGGGGAGGGGGGAGCTGCGCAGACAGCGGCGCGACAGCAGCGTGTGACGTCACACTAGTTTGCTCGTTTTTCTTTGGGGAGTTCTATCCACTAGTTCGGCTTTTGGTAGCAATTTTAACCAGAATAGGGGTTTGTTTTGGGGCGCTTACCTTTCTGGGTGCCTGTCCCGGTCGATGGCAGACATAGAATGCTTCCAACCACACAGGGGCTTCTATAGGCCATTGCTCCCCTTGCCTCTCTGAGGGGGCCCGGTTCTGGCCGTGGTTCCCGGTAGGCCTAAGAACTCCATACACATGACTGATGCCAAAGTCTGACATTAGCATATCAGCCTGGGATAGCTCCGGGAGCCGACGGGGCTCCCCCCAGAAAACACACATATTTAACCTTATTTTGACCTGGACAGCAGTCAACATTCCTTCTGACATTTATCAGCGTTATGTTGTGATGGTAGCCATGCCTAAATTTCCATTGCATATGAAATATAAATAAATAAATAAATAATAATACATTTAAAATATGTATGCTAAAGTAAAATTGATATCAAAATAAATATATAGTGAAGATCTATCCAGGATCCAATTTTAATACAGATTATATTGTTAGTAAACATTTTGGGAGAAAAAGTTGGTGGCAGATTTGTATAATGGCAAAGACCAGTGTGAGCTAATATACAGAATAAGACAATAATCCCGACAAGGTACTATACTTCAATGTGACTGAATTAAACATATGGAATAAATAAGAACGAATAGGATGCCAACACAACAAGAAATAAGAGTTGGGAAGCCACTGTATTAGACATTTAAATGGTTAAATGGTTAAACTGACTGGGTCGCGAAGTTACAAGCCCTACTAGATAAATATAGACTTGCATGGTAAGGTTGCCCTGTCATAATATAAAATCTGAATTTGTACTCCTGTATAAACAATTAACCAACACATACAATACTCACTCCTTCATCTTCTCTCTTTCTTCTTTTAGCTTCAATCTTTCTTCTTCCTTTTCTTTTTTTATTCGATCCTTTTCGGCTATTTCTTCCTGCTTCTTTTTTTCCCTCTCCAGTCGTTTCTTGTCTCTCTCGTCTTTCTTCAATTGCCTTTCTGCTTCTCTCTCCTTTTGTTTTGGAGTTAACTTCCTTTGTTTTAAATAATTAGTTTTGGAATTGGGGGGCAAACACTTCGTATCCGTGCACAATACTTCTGAGCTGGAATCAGCGTCCTCTGTGACTTCCATATCTGAATCTTCATCATTTGTTTCATCCAATTTATCCACATCAGGTGATTCACTTTCTTTTTTTTGTTCCGTTTTATTCTCTACATTCTCTAATACTTGAACAATTTTATTTCCCTCTTCCATTTCCCTTTCCTTACTTTCACCTTTAAAATTACTCTTTTCGATTACACCTCTTGAAGAACTTTTAACTGAGCTTAGGTAACAAGTTATTTTCTTGACTTGCACTTTTTTAGCCACAGCTTTTCCATGGTTATCATTCCCAGATTTATCTCTATTATTTGGCCAACCCTTTTCTTTTATAGTATTACATTTTTTATTTCCAGTCTCATTTTTTCCTCCTTTAATCAGATTTACCGTTGCTTCTTCAGTAATCTTTTCTTCACCTGCTTTACAGCTTGCTTCATCACCTTCTTTCTCAATCACTTTCTTCACCTTGAGATTTGTGTCGACTTCCTCATCCTCCTCCTCTCTTATTTCCTCTGTTTCTATTTTCTCTGCTTCTTTGTCAAGCCCTTCTATTTCACAGTCTTCATTCGTCTCACTTTTTTCTTTTATGTTGTCTGTTACAGTTTCACTCACGTTATCATCCTCTTTACCTGTCTTGAGTGTAGAGTCCACACCAGCAGCCTCTTCCCTCTCTTGCTCCACACTCTCTCCAACACACACTGCTTTTTCTTTTTTGCTCTCGTCCTCTTCTGTTTTCATTCTTGGTTTATTTACTTCACTTTTGCTCTTTTCTTGTTTTTGTTTCATGACTGTGGGTTCCTTCTCATGTGACTTGCTTTTACCTTGCTTTTCTACAGGCTTTTCTTCTTCATTGGCCATCTCTTGCTTCTCTCTCTCTCCCACAGATTCCTCCTTTTCTTTGCTACTTTCTTGCTTTTCTCTCTCTCCCACAGATTCCTTTTCCTTGTTAATTTCTTGCTTCTCTCTCTCTCCCACAGATTCCTCCTTTTCTTTGTTAATTTCTTGCTTTTCTCTCTCTCCCACACATTCCTCCTTTTCATCTGTATTTCTTGCATTCTTCACGTCACCTGTTTCCCGCAAAATGTTATCTTCCACCATTTTATTTGTATCATCCTTTAATGTTATTTTAGATGCTCTCTCTTCTGGTTCATTGACTTCCTTCCCCTTATTAATTTCCAACTTCTCTGTTACCTCATGCTGCTTTTCTTCCTTCCTCACTAATTTTTCATTTTCTTCCTTTTCTTCCTCAGTTTTATCTATATTCCCTGTCTCTATCTTGTGTTCCTCATGTTCTTCGCTCGTTTTTATTTCAATTCCTTTACCCATTGTTGGCTTTGCCTTTTCCATCTCATTCTTGGTAAATTGATCTTTTTCACACGTTTCTTCCTGATCTTTGTTTTCCTTTGGATTTTCAATATTCTTACTTTCTTCCAATTTTATTTCTTTAATTTCAGACTTTTTCAATTCACTCTTGTTTAGTTTCTTCACTCCAACTTTATTCACTTTCCTTTCTCTACCTTTCTTTCGCTGCTTTCCAAAAAAGTCAAACTTCACTTCTTTTTTCGTCTTTTCCCAGCGAAACCGTTTTCTTCTTATCTTCCGCTAAATCTGTCCCCTTTTTACTAGACTTTACTACTATCTTTTTAGTTCCATCATTAAACCTTTTTGTAACAGTCTTAGAGGCTAATATTTTTTCATCTTTACCTACAGTTTCTTCTTCTCCAAAATTTTTCCTTTGTCTCATCTCTGGGCCGGTTTCATTACCTTTGCAATGCTTATCTCTGTTACTTCACTGTCCTTCAGAATATCAGGNTCCTGCTTGCATTCATTTTCCTGTCTGTCTTCATTTATAAACATAAGTTGTCCATCACTATAATAACACAAGTTATTTAATAACAAGCATAACTTCTTTTGAATCAAGCCCAATAAAGACAAGTTTCCTTTCACCATGAGTAAGCGGTGACCTCTCTTGCTTCTCTCAGGAATAACATTTTCACTTCGGCAGAGCTCATAATCTGTCCCCATTTCACTTTCAGGTGCTAGTCATGTAATGCTTAGCGCTTTCCTCTGAAAATTATATATTAACCACTTGCAGAAAAAAATCTAAACCTATCGTCCCTTCAAATTATATTTTATAAATAAACACTGAACTGGATTTTTTAAATGAAGTTTGGACAAAAAAAATATAATACCCAATTTTCCTCATGACCTACACTGGAGCAGTGTATCACTTGGGTTTTACAGTAATATCCAGGGATTCATATCAAATACAACAAATACAAATATTTATTCAGGTAAAGTACATACATACAAGGTGAAATACAAAAGTTGATGGATTTATAGAAAGATCTAGTACATACAATGCCTAAAGCCACTATTACGCAAAGCGTTTCGGGCAGGAGTTTATCAGTGACAAAATAACACAGGATGCAGCTACACTTTCCACTCTCCAGCCGTAAGTTAACTTGTTGTTCCGAAAAGAATGAAATATCCTAACTTGTTATTTTTTTCCGGGTCAGCATCGACAAGTCACCCGCTGGTAGGATCTGCACTTTCACTGTTGCTCAATGCTTTCTTCATATCAAGTTTTGCATTAAGCTCGTGGCACCGTCTCCACTGCTTGCGTTTCTCCCCTTATTTATTTTGCCAAAGTCATTCAGAGTTGATGGATTTCCTCTTGAGATAAATGGCATTAAATATTCAGGGCTTACCCCCCATCAAACGTAGTTTAGTTCATTTATTATGCACCCCATACCCATCTGTGGGCAGTGTTTTTTTTCAGGGATATTCCTGCGCGGGCCCTAAGCCTCTGGCTGGCCCAATAAGTGGTGCTTGTTTCTGTTTTACTTGGGCGGAGTATGAGTATTTATGACTCGTATGGTCGCTTCAGTAAGATTTGCCATATGTGTTTAACAACTTCTTCTGCTCTGTTGAATCTAAGTTGAAATCTTAATGGGTTTGTAACTGTGCACTGTGTTATGGGCAGTGGTGAAAGGGTTACAGAGGCACATAATGGGCTCTGGGACTGAACCCCGCATTTCATTCACCTAAGTTGATACCCACTTTGTGAAATCGGCCCAGAGGCTTTCAGCGTCCACTCTCACCTGGGGCTCGTCTTGCTTTCACTTGGGCAGGTGATAAGAAAGGGTTTCTTTCTTAGACTTTCACTTGGAGTTCTATAGACGCTCTTTCCTAGGGTTCGTCCAGCTTTACATTACACGTAAAAAAAAATCAAGCGTGATGAGGAAATCTGGGTATTCTAGTGCTTTAGTTTGCCGAATAATTTTTTTTTAGACGCCTGACAATGAATATCATCATGCTCTCTCTAAGCATGCTATTCTCACAAATAATCATATATTAATTTTACTTTATGCATAATGTTACTGTTCTGGCTGAACTCGAGTGAAGAGCCGTAAAATAATCTGGATGAGAAGCATATCAAGAATGATAATGAGAACTGTACAACTTGTCCTCCTACAAAGAACGTCGCTTTTCGCTCGTATGCGTTACATACGGCCAAAAATTGTCGTACTAGAAAATGGAAGCGGCTGGCGAAAGTGACTATTGAAATTGAATTGAAATTGAAATAAGTTTATTGATGTAAAATACACACAAAGGGATGAGGTAGCTCAAGCTATTCTCACCCCGTTCAGTACATCGTGTTAATACATACATAGACACACATCACAAACAATAAACATATTACCAAACATTCTGAGAGATAAACATATACATTTCCTAAAGTGACTATTGTCCAGTTTTGTGTTTTGGATCCTCTGGTAGGTTAGGAGAAGACACTATAAATTGACCGTTTTC
>WNGS01163947.1:18777403-18801207 GCA_020271785.1 Procambarus virginalis | reverse complement strand
AGCGAGAATCCGGTGTCTTGTTTACCTGCCAGTGCTCCTGTCCTGGTCGGTTGTGCTCTGTGCTCCTCTCTCATTTTCTCTGATCTCCTCCGTGTTGTAGGGGGGACTGAAGTCTCACTCAAAATGTAGTGACATTTTTGGCACAGTCGGTACAACTATGTCTAAGAAATCGGCGACTTATTTCAAACCTACTTATTTGGTAAATGGAGTCAGTATACTGTTGAGTTGTTAGCTAAATTATACGTTGGGGTCGTAGAGAATTACCTGGGTTTTGACATTACCGTAAATGAATCCTAGGTTCTAGTCGCCTACTTTTAGCAGGTAGATGCTGCCTTTTTTTAGCATTAACTACATCAATTATACAGTGATTTTCTTTTCAGTGGGTTTCTGGTAATCCTCTTGCATTTGGTCTCATCTTGGAGGATTTTCTTTAGTTTGGTGACATACTCATCATAAGTCGGGATGAGAACGAAGGTTGCGGTATTATCGGCTCTCCGGATTGTGATGATCTCTATGGAATTAAGTTAAATTAAGTTAACTTAAGACTTTGTGTTTAAAGACAAACTGAAGACTATGTTTATTATCTAGGGTGTTATTCTTATAGTCTTCCCTTGGGGAATCATCTATACGCAGATAGACGGAGCAGCCATGGGGTTCCCACTAGGAGTCCTTTGCTAAATTCTATATGGGAACACTAGAAGACGCCATCTGCAACACTACAGGAAAACCTCGCATCTACCGCAGATACATTGATGATATATTCGTATGTGTCAATGACCTCAGGAATCTACTTATCCAAAACTCAGTGCTTAACTTTACCCAAGATTACTCAGGTCATCTCAAGATAAGATAAGCTCGGCGGCATGGATGGTACACTCCCTTTCCTGGATGTCTTCGTGAGAACCAAAGACAACACTTTCACCCACACAAGTTTATGCTAAACCCACCAACATTGGAATGTGTATCAATGGTCACTATGAAAGCCGAGACAGATATAAGACTAGTGTAATGAACGCATTTATACACAGAGCCCCTTACTCATTTGTTCTGACTAGTGTAAAATCCACAAGGAACTGGAGAGAGAAGCTTTCAAGTATTAATAAACAACAAGTATATGAGTAGAGAAGTCAACACTCATATCAGAAGATATTTAGAAAATTACCCTCCTATGACACTGTTACAAATCCAACATGAGCTCTTTTTAATGGCAGAATTTAGCTATTTTGTATAACAACTTTATCTCATATTTTTAATTTTCATAGTAATCAAAATCTTCATATTTTGGATACAGAAGATCTGAAACAGCAAGCCATGAGCTACATCGGTGGGCTGAACGCTCGTGATGACGTCAGTGAGGAGGCGGAGCTTTCACCAATACTTTCCTGTGATTGGCTGTTACAGGGAATGTCAACACTCTTTCTATGAATAAAATACAAACTATGAAATACGTCCTTTTGCACAACAACCTCTTTGTTTTGTTCCTGGCAGAAATTTCCATCTAACTGAATAATGAAGTCCATAAGTGGGCGGGCGATTCTTTATCATCAATGATAAAGAATATCATCGATGTTACTTGTGTAAGGCAACCCCCACTGATGACGTCACAAGTTAGGTAGTCAAGTCATTTTTTTCTATAACGCCTTTTTCATCCTGCAATATTTAATTATCACTTTATTGATACTTTTAAATAAATAAACACAATTTTTAGGTAGATTAAAGGTGAAGCAGAATGTCATAAGCAGGGTTGGTGTGTTGAAAAAAAGATTATTTATTAAGTTAGTGGAGCCTTTAGCTGATGCCTTCCTGTGATTGGCTGTTGTGGTGAATGTCAACAAAGAGCTTCCACCAATCATATGCAAGCTCGGGGGAATTCTTACTTCAGCACAACAACCCGCCTTATGGGCTGCTGTTTGGCTATTTTTAGTGCATGGGAAAAAATAAGAGATGGCGTTAGCTGTATTTTGAAGGGTGTTTTCTTAATGGTGTAATTTGATGGCAACAGATGGCATAAGCTGTATCTTATGGCTACTGTTGATTAGGACTGCTGATAGTGTTCTTTTGTGCCAACAGATGGCATCAGCTGTATTATTATTTCCGAATTTCCTTTAAACACTGAACTACAACACCCGAAGCTTATAATAAGATTATATATACCACATTGGTATTAGATAAGTGGAACTCTGCAATTAGTTTTTGTTTATTTAATGTTGAGTATATCATAATTTTTGTGCGATGGGTGAAACAAAACACCATAGACGATATAACCTTTTATTAAATTTAAATGTTACTAATAAAATATTTACAACTGCAAGATGCATGGAATTGTTGCAACTGCAGTTGTTAGTAATATGCAACTACAGCTGCTGGAATTTGTGCAGCTTCGCGGTTGCTAGTAAGTTGCAACTGCAGTTGCTAGAATTTGCAACTGCAAGTTGCAGCCAATGGTGTGCATGTGCTGAGATACATGTTTAGTGACCTTAATACCTATACATGTATACATATTGTATGTAAGTAGAGGCACACGCACCCGAACATAGTAGTACGTAAATAAAGTATGTAAGTATACAAGATTAGAGAATTCATCCCAGAATTATAAATGGTGCACTTAGCAATAATAACGAACGAAGCATATCGCCTTTGCACATTAATCCTAAATAATTAACATTACTAATTACCCATTTACATATGTGTCTAACATTACATTACATGAGTAAATGATGAGACAAACTACATGTATACAGTAGCACGGGCTATGGCGAGCCCGTGTGCGTATTAGTGGGTTTAGTTATTGTATATACCAGCTCTATCTATAAATCCAAGGTACTTAGGAACATTTCTCTTCTTAGCATCTTCGCAGCGGACTACGTGGGGATGGAGCCACCCCCCCCACCCCACCCATTAGTCTGTAATATTATTAAAACAACAAATTATTACAGTAGCCCAACCATTGAGCTGGAACGTAGAGCGACGGTCTCGCGTCATGCAGGTCGGCGTTCAATCCCCGACCGTCCACAAGTGGTTGGGCACCATTCCTTTTCTCCGTCCCATCCCAAATCCTTATCCTGATCCCTTCCCAGTGCTATATAGTCTAATGGCTTGGCGTTTTCCCCTGATAATTCCCGTCCCTTTAAATTATAACATTATTTCACATTTAAAATACTTGATATATTGAATTTGGTAGTGAATTCCAAGCTAGGAATCTCAGTTCAAGTTCAAGTATGTTTATTGAGACAAGAAAGAAATACATCTCAAAGTAGTAGTAGCTTAGCTTAGGAGTAGCTCAGGCTATTTCCACCCCCCCTTCTACTTCAAGACCCTCAAGGGGCGCACAAATTCAGTGAGTACAAATACACAAATCACAATTAACTAATACAAGAATCCCATTTAACTTTGTAGGTAATATAGTAAGCACCGCTTATAAGTGTTAAACTCATTGGGGCAAAATTCTGTAGCTCCTAAGTATTCTGTCTATCATACATTATCACCGCTGCCGAAAATAAACTTCAGAATGTCCACTCTTGAAAGCAGTGGTAGACGGCTGGAACAAGTGAGGTTTAATGCAGATAAGTTGATGTGATTATCATACTATTAAGATGTTAAGGCAGGAAAGCATTTTTGTGCATTAAATTCTTTAAGGACAAATTAAAAGAACTAACTTACATATCATTATTTTACTTTACTTATTTATTTATTTTATTTTATTTATTACAAGGTACATTGGATTTGTAGTGTACATAACATTAATGTTTTACATTTTGCAAAGCTACTAACACACATAGCGTTTCGGGATTCGAATACAAGCGCTAATTATATGATAATGTGCCATCTATTTATTTCATTATTAACTATCAGCAACTTCTATTGCCTCGTTTCTGGTCATTTTGTTTCAAATGTCAAATCAATCAAATCAAATGTTTATTTAGGTAAGGTACATACATACAAGAGATTTTACAGAGTGATGGATTTATAGATAGGGCTAGTACATACAATGCCTAAAGCCACTATTACGCAAAGCGTTTCGGGCGTTTCATAGAAGATGAGAACAGCAGCGAACACGAGCCAGCGCATATGTATATACGAAGAGTTCGTATATACAAAATTGTCAGTGAATGAACTGGCCAAACCGACATTATCCAAAGCGATTGTATACGAATCGACCAGTCCCCGTTGTAACTCCTCCAGTTGCTTCCACTTTCTTTCGACTTGGTCCAGTCTTCAAAGCGCCGCACAACATTAACCTTCTGCTGCTCTTCCTAAATTATTTAAATTTCTATTTGTAATTAAAAATATTATTTTATAAGTATATTAATATCTGAATGTTTTATTACAAAAAGAAGTAATAATTTAATTTAAATATTTGGTTACAAATGTGGGCGCACGTAGTCGGAACTCCCCCAGCGGGGCTGCATCTTCTCGTACTTGGTTCAGTCTCTAAATCAGAGCACAATATAATATTTTGCGACTCTTTTGAACTATTAAATTTTGAACTAATTAAATTGTTAATTTAGATAATTTAGAGACTGATGAATGCCTAAAAATACCAAATATTTAAGTGCTCATGTATATACCCCAGAATGTTTGTTTACAAATAAAAACAGAAACTGCACCTGAAATATAAAAATGTCCCTTGACTATAATATGACGTATATGGGATATAATTATATATTGGTTGGGTGACCCAGTGACCCAAGTCAAGAGCGGGGAGTCAGCGAGAGCAATTTAGCTAGACAAGTTCGTTAGTCAAGTCTCTCTGAACCTTTAGTTCTCTCCCTCACTAAACTATGGGTAACACAAATAGCGCAAAGGGATCCAAGAGGAAGTTAGACGAGTGCCAGGAAAACAATGCTCCCAGGAAAAGGCTCAAGACTGGGGACAAGACAGTTGGATATGAGGTCAGCCACAATGGTGAAGTCCTCACTATTTATCTTCGTCATCCTCCTATACCCACTAGACCCCCATCACTGAAGGGCTTGAAGAAGGCCGGCTTAGAGGGCCATAACTACCTCATGGTCAAGGTCAATGGAAAATCCTGCACAATGTTTGTTGATTCCGGGACAACGACCAACTGTATAGAGGACCGTACAGCACGAGAACTTGGCTTGGATAAAATGCCATCGTCCAGTCAACGCTTCACAACAGAGTTCTATGACGAATAAAAAACAATGGACTTTAGAATAGTCAAAAATGTTAAGATTCACGCTAAAAATGGCAAAAAGGTGGTTGCCGACGTGGAAATCTTCCCCCCAAACATGGATAACTACTTTGAGCCCGACCCCACACCCGTATTTTTGTTTAGTTATCCACTAATGACAGAATACCACGTCGTTCAGTAGTTCCATCACCGAAAGTCGTCACTTTATTTTAAAAGACTGAGAAAATTTAAATATAAAGGGTTTGGATTGGCCGAGTCCAAATAGCCATACTTAAGGATAGATCTATAAACCCCTAAAGAACATAACAGCAGTAATAAAATACTTATTGACACAGGCACTCCAGACACGATGGTCTCAGAGTTGTTTCTTAGGAGCATTAATCTACACCATTTTCCGCCCAAAACCCTTCGCATACATGTGGAATCCGACATATACCTGGAGGCTAACCTACATGTGCATCCACATCCAAGAGAAGCGTTTCCATTCACCATAGGAACAGTTTTGATGGAGAAGTATCAATGCATCCTGGACGCCTCCTCATTTTATTTGTATTTTAATGTTAATAATAAAATATATTTATCCCTGCTCTACTGATGAGCCATTTAGCCAAACCTGTCGTGTTTAAAGCCTAGTTAAAAAAATGTGTGTGTGTGTGTGTGTGTGTGTGTGTGTGTGTGTGTGTGTGTGTGTGTGTGTGTGTGTGTGTGTGTGTGTGTGTGTGTGTGTGTGTGTTTATTTACAGAGGGGATGGTATGTGTGTTGTCAGAAGACAGAATTTGTTATAGTACTGATAGCAGATTTTTGCCGGGTGATGATGGGCTTGAGGAAATTTTTTAGTTTGTTAATTCACATCCATGCGTAGACTTTTTTTTGCAGGGATATTCCTGCGCGGGCCCTAAGCCTCTGGCTGGCCCATTAAGTGTTGCTTGTTTCTGTTTTACTTGGGCGGATTATGAGTATTTATGACTCGTATGGTCGCTTCAGTAAGATTTTGTCACATGTGTATAATTATTAACAATATCTTCTGCTCTGTTGAATCTAAATTGAAATCTTAATGGGTTTGTAACTGTGCACTGTGTTAGATAATGTTCCAGTGGTCTGTCGGGCATTTCTCCACGGTGTTGACATTTCCTCTCATCTTCCGGAACCTGTAAGCCTATTTCCCATGCACATGGGTATCCAAGCCTGATGCGATGCGAGTGTACTTCTGTTTGTTTATTTACAATATTACTTAGTGTGTGGGGGTTCGGGTCTGAATAGATGAAGGTAGTATCGTCAGCAAATAGAATAGGTTTAAAAATGTTAGAGACATTTGGCAAATCATTGGTGTATGTAAAAAATAGGAGAGGTCCTAAGATGCTGCTCTGTGGCACTTCTCAGTGAATGGTAGAGAGGGGAAGGTTATATCACTGATGGCTACATATTGGTGTCTGTTACTAAGATAGGATCGAATATAGTTCAGAGCAAGCCCTCGAATTCCATAGTGGTGAAGTTTAAGTAAGAGGTAGTTATGGTTTATAGTATTAAAGGTCTTCCCAGGTCAACGAAGAGGCCAATTGGGAACTCATTTTCTTCAAGGGCTGTGTAGATTATATCAAGCAGACTAATAATTATATCATTGGTATTCTTTTGGGAACGGAAGCCAAACTGGCATGACTTAATATGTTGAATTTTACAAGGTAGGAGTAGAGCTGTTTATATATTTTTTAAATATTTGTGATAGTATCAGTAGATTTCATATTGGTCTGTAATTGTTTATGTCAGCTGTCTCGCCTCCTATATGAACTGGAGTTACTCGTGCTTTCTTAAGTTAAGGATATAAGGGAAAGTATGACAATTTAGAGATTTATTGAATAGCAGAGCTATGGGTGGTGCAAGGGCATGAGCGACACTCTTATATACTTGTATACTATAATAATAATAATATTATTATTATTAAATACTAATACTACTAATAATAATATTAATAATAATAATAATTATTATTATGAACAAATTCTATTGCTCCAAAGCGTAAGAGCACTTTGAAAATTAAGGTGTCACTAAACAATTGTACTCTTTTTTTTCTGCATTTCTTTTCCTTCCTCTCTAGAACTTGTCTACCACGTTCCTCCAGTGGTGTCAGATTGGGCTACAAATAGCGAATTGGGCTACTTTTGAGAGCCCCGCGCTCCCAAATTTTTAATTTCGCTACTTGCTATTTTTGGGCTAATTTAAAAGCAAGATGTGCTAATTTGGGCTATTAAAGTTAAGAATGTACGATTGAGAGTTACATGAAAGTAACTAAGCTATAAATAATTGTAATTAATATTAATTGTAAATATTAATTAATACTAAATAATATTATTTAATAAATTAGTCCCAATTCAATGCAGAGTTTTCTTCCAAACACAAAAACTTGTAAATATAAATACAAGATAATAGATAGATCGATAAATAAATAGACAACTTTCAAATATTGCACCAAGTAATGGCGAGAGGAAAAAACTACAGTATACATTACATTTGAAATTAATAATGGATGAATGGTAATAAATTGGTGTATGTTTGTATGTATGCCAAACAAAGTTCATTTAATGGCAGAATTTAGCCATTTTGTGTAATAACTTTTATATCTCATATTATTAATTATAACAGTAATCGAAAAAAGTCATAGTTTGTATATACAAGAGATGAAACAGAGAGCCATGAGCTAGAGCGATGTGCTGAGTCCATAAGGAGGCCGAGCAGCTTCCAGAAATACCTTCCTGTGATTGGCTGTTGTGGGGAATACCAACATTCTTTTATGAATAAAATATAAACTAAGAAATAGGTCCTTGTGCACAACAACAAGGTTGTTGTGAAAAAGAACAATAATTTCTGTTTTGCACCTGACAGAAATCTCCATCAAACTGAATAATTTACTGGAATAAGAGGGCAGAGCAGTGTATCATTATATGTGTCACGGCAACCCCCAATAATACCGTCACAAGTTAGGTAGCCAGCCCATTTTTATATAACATCTGTTATATCCTGCAATATTAAATTATCGCTTTATTAACACTTTAAATAATTAACACTTCACTTTTTTGGGTAAATTAAAGTTAAAGCAGAATTCCATAAGCAGGACTGGTGGACTGAACTAAGATGATTTACTATAAGTGGATGGCACCTATAGCTGATCCCTTCCTGTGATTGGCTGTTGTGTGAATGTCAACAAAGAATATCTACCAATGATATGCCATTTATTATGCACCCCATACCATCTGTGGGCGGAGCTTGGAACCTCCTACCCGAGCACAACAACCTGCCTTATGGGTTGCTGTTTGGCTATTTATAGTGCGTTGGAAAAAAACGAGATGGCGTTAGTTGTATTTTGTGGGGTAATTTGTTATAAGTGTAATTTGATGTCAACAGATGGCGTAAGCTGTATCTTATGGCCACTGTTGACCTGCCAGTTGATAGTGTTCTCTTCTGCCGACAGATGGCATCAGCTGTGTTATTATTACTTCCGAATTCCCTTTAAACACTGATCTACAAATCCCTTGGCTTATGATAAGGTTTTATACCATTTATGATAAGTATTAGATAACTGGAGTTCCGCAATTACTTTTATTTATCAACAGTTCAGGATATCATCATATAACGTCTGGTTAGGACGTACTGCTCTCGATTGATGAAGATTAAGCCACCCAAGAGGTGGCACGGGCATGAATAGCCCGTAAATACTGCTCTCGTAATATTATTCAGGGGGGGAAGTATCAAGTGAAAGCGCTAAGCCATTACGGCTATATAGCACTCGGAAGGGATCAGGATAAGGATTTGAGATGGAACGGAGGAAAGGAATGGTGCCCAACCTCTTGGGCGTTCGGGGATTGAACGCGGACCTGTAGGAAACGAGACCGCCGCTCTACCGTCCAGCCCAAGTGCTTAAGCGTAATATTATTAAAACAACAATTTATGCATATAATAACAGCATTTCACACTAAAAATACTTGGATATATTGAAATTTTCTAATCTAGGAATCTCCTATGACTAAACTGTACTTTTTAGTAATTTTATGTACTTACTACTTATTATTAAATTATTAAGTACTTACTATAATAATCAAATAAATTATTTTATTTAAAATTTAAATTAAATGATAAAATAATAGGTAATAATAATATTGAATAATAAAATAATGGGTAATAATAATATTGATTACATGCAGGGTACAAGGCTGCTTGTCACAAGTTGAATAGCTCCTCCAGCTCCTCAGATGGTGGGCAGGAACCATGGATGCAGTGAGCATTTCCTCTCTGGATTGCCACACTAAGGCGCTGAAAAAGAAAACTGGCAGCTCTAGGGTCTCTCCCTATCAAAGTAACCAGAGAATGGCGCTTTCTTTTATCAGACTCTATCTCTGCCATCTTATTCCCTCCCGTCAGGTGGGTGTGGGGGGGGGCGTAGAAATAGCCTAAGCTACTCTATCCCTTTGAGATGTATTTCTTTTTTGTCTCAATAAACATATTTGAACTTGAACGTCAGGTAGGGGGAGGGGTGGCCAAGGGTAGAATCTTCCCCAACTGATGAGTATTTTTATTGGCAGAACTTTAAGCAATTTTATATGCTCTAAGAATTACGTTTCATATGCCAACGTTTGTTTGTTATTATCGCTGACTCTTGTATAGCTTTAGTGAAGAAGGCAGCACTGAATAAATGGGAAAAAATCCCCCCCATCTCGCAGGGTGGTTAGTCATACAAGGCAGGCGATGAGTCACAATAACGTGACTGAAGATGATCACCATACCACACCTCAGAAGATGGAGAAACCGAAACGTTGTCGTTTCTCTATCTTCTGATGTGTGGTTTGGTCATCATAGTCATACATGGCCATGTGATCAGTAGCCTGCACTGGCAAATTTTGGGTGAATTATGAGGATATCTTCAAGAACACGCAATTTTCTGCCCAAAACGCTTTGCGTCATAGTGACTTTAGGCATTGTATGTACTAGCTTTATCTATAAATCCATCAATGTTTGTATCACACCTTGTATGTATGTACTTTACCAGAATAAACGTTTGAATTTTGAATTTTGAATTTGAAAGTTAATAAAGTGATTGCAAAGCTTCAGATACTTTATACCGGCACGTGTGAAAAGCTTGATGCGGGGGGTTGGGGCAGCAAACTTGGAACACAGACTGAGGCTGGGTTCGGGGTGGTCATAGCTTGGATGTGCATAGCTTAGGAATGGATTGCATTAAATATATATAACAGGGTGTTGGTCGACTGTTAAAAATACGAGTCACATCGTGGGGAATATAGGCGTTAGCTATAAGGACCCATCGACAAGCCTAACAGTCTTTTTGTTATGGATACCATATACATATTTGCCAGTTGTCTAAGTTGTTGGCATCAGCATTCCACTCACACGGG
The DNA here is from genome assembly GCA_020271785.1 of Procambarus virginalis. Taxonomy (NCBI): domain Eukaryota; kingdom Metazoa; phylum Arthropoda; class Malacostraca; order Decapoda; family Cambaridae; genus Procambarus; species Procambarus virginalis. The sequence goes on along the minus strand of WNGS01163947.1, from coordinate 18,790,655 downwards.
TTCTAAGTCTCTTCTCGAACTGAAACCCATTCAAATTAACATATGTTCTGTCATTTAAGGTGCAATTAAAACTTTGTAAATACATCTATATACATTTTATTTCATACAAGAGATGGGGATTGGGGGGGGGGGACTTTTTACATCATATCACAAACCAATCTCTATATCGCCCTCTGAGAAAAGTGCACTTTCTCACAGCACTTTATTACACAATACACACGGCTGCCTGAGGTATATCCAGATTAAAAGCCTCTGCATAACCACAGTGTAAATATCTTAGCAGGCTACAGACTCGCTAAGAAATATTGTAAATCATTCAAAGGAAAGTGACAAATATATATACATCCGTGTTTTTTGTTACAAACTCTATACTGGGAGATAAATTCGAGCACCTGGCATTAAGTGGTGTCTGGGTACATGAGAGAAGACGGGACAGCCAGTGGAGAAGGGAGAGGTATAGAACGGGGATATAGGATGTATAGAGGCAAAGATAAGGGGAAGCGCACGTGTATACACAGTGCGGGGAGCATAGATATATACGCAGTGTAGGGGGAACATACATGTATACGCATTGTAGGGGGAGCATACATGTATACGCAGTGTGAGAGACCACAGATGTATGTCCAGTTTGGGGGCTGCACTGATCAGTACATTATGTGTGGAAAAGACAAAGCCACACACATACATACACACACACATTCGCAAGGAAGCCTAGGCATATTTTATGAGCATCGACTGTGAGATACAGTAACATGCAGTGACCACAACAGTCTTCTCGTGTGTCTTAAAGGGAGGCGATAGCATATTTAACGTGATATAACCACAATCAACCACATCAAGACAAACTTTTTTTCCAAAAGCTTTTGAAGGTTGAGTCCATTGGCAGATACAAGTACCACAAGTTGAGCTTTTCTGCTATTGTGTTTTTAAACACCATACGAACAAAAACATAAGAATAAAGGTAACTGCAGAAGGCCTATTGGCCCATACGAGGCAGCTCCTATTTATAACCACCCATAATAGGTTTCATTGATAAAGTCTATGACACTAGAGTAGGATATACCGCGTACCTATTGGTACTGGGATAGGATATACTGCTGATATAGGTATGTCAGTGTATCGCTAATATACGGTCATCTTCCTAGCTGTGTCGATAAACACTTTAGTCATAGCAGGACCTCTCATCTACCTGACTGTGGTACAACACAATGAAGCCGAGGTACAACACCCATTACATAGGTATTGTAGACTACCATGGTCCTGCATCAACTATTTGAGTGGAGATGAGACTATCCTGTGGGTACTTCTGCCACGTTCTCATTTTACAAGAGCCAAACAGCATGCATGTGACTAGGCTTGGCTGGGAACATATAACTTATCTACAACACTGTTTGCACGTATTAAACAGTACGGTTGTACTATTAAACTACTGTTGCACATATTAAACAGTACTGTTACACATTAAACAGTAGTGTTGCACATATTAAACTACTGTTGCACATATTAAACAGTAGTTACACATATTCAACAGTACTGTGTTGCACATATTAAACTACTGTTGCACATATTAAACTACTGTTGCACATATTAAACTTCTGTTGCACATATTAAACAGTACTGTTGCACATATTAAACAGTACTGTTGCACATATTAAGCAGTCTGATATGGGATGCATCATTGTATGCAAATACTTGCATTCAACATGTCCCACCTGATACAAAATAAATATTGACTGAAATGTATTTAGTACTATCTATTGATACTGCAACCTGTACCTTGCATATCTCCAGTTTTTATTAAAACTTGCAAAATCACAAAAAAAAGGAATATAAACGGGAGTGAAAATAATGTGCAAATGAACAATAAAAATGATGCAAGTGGTCAAAATATTGGCAGTCAGGTTAAAATTATTGAAAGCAGCGAAACTTGGTATTTGTAGCCTAACCACAACTCTGTGTCGATCAGTAATGCTTTAACAGAGAACACTTTACTGCCAATAATATTACAGAAATATGGTGATCATTTACATATAACTTGTTTGAAAGAGAATCACCTATAGTTCCTGGAAGAGAGTCATGTGCAAGAATCACTTAGTCCCTGAAGGAGGAAGTGAATCTATGTGTGACTAAATCACCCAAGGATTTTCTGGGGTTGTGCTGGGGCAACACATGGAACTGCTATTTACTGCCGACACCAAGACAGAGCAGTGAGCCAGTCAGACTCCACGGGGGTCAACAGAATCACTTTATCAGCAAAAGGCATGACAGGAGGAAGAGGAGGAGAGGGAGCACTCTAAATGATGGAATGGACGTTTCTCTGAGTTTACTTCAGATTTATCGTTAATTTGGATGAACAATAGCTTTTTCTTGATTATGAACAGCTTTATATCGTATTCCACAAACATCTCCACATGCAGCGGTCACTGCTTGCGATGTTAGCATCCTATAGATACATTATTACGTGGTTATCACTTTACAAATATATTTAATTCAAATTCTGGGGGCAGATGTGTCTTGTTCATATGGGCTGTCACATAATTGACAACGTATACAGGCGGGACCAAAGAGCTGAAGCTCGATTGCGGGAGGACATTACAATATTGATTGCTGGGACATTGGACTCGCTTGTGACGGAATGACGAAAAATATATTTATTTGAGCATGATACCATGGTGATATCGTACGGTACCGTGAAGGTATCGTATGGTACCTTGAAAATATCGCACGGTACCATGAAAATATCGCACGATACCCTGAAGGTATCGCACAGTACCATGAAGGTATCGCACGGTACCATGAAGGTATTGTATGGTACATGAAGGTATTGTAAGGTACCATGAAGGTATTGTATGGTACCATAAAGGTATCGCACAGTACCTTGAAGCTATTAGACGGTACAATGAAGGTATGGTATGATACCATGAAGGTATCGTAAGGTTCCATGAAGGCATCGGACGTTACCATGAAGGTATCGCATGGTACCATAAAGGTATCGTACGACACCACGAAGATATCGTACGGCACCATGAAAGTATCGTACAAAACCATGAACGTATTAGACAACGCCACGAAGGATGTGAACAACGCAGTGGCAAGTATGTGAGCACTGCTGAGGGTATGTGGCGTGGATCAACTTATGTGGCAGGAGGAGGACTTCCTGACGGGGTCTGACTTGCCCGCCACCGCGCACAACTGCAAAGAATATTGAACACCGGCGTCATCTCTACCCCCCAAAACTTGATCTGTATATTTCACAGTTACTACCAGGTTTTGCGTGCATGATGTGAATTGTCTTCATGTTCTGCAAACTATAAAGCAACTGCTTTTGTAGAAACTACAAGAATGAGGTCATTATTTTCAAGAAAGGAATTAAAATGAAATATATAAAAGCAAGATTTTGCATAAGCAGTATAGCAGATGTAAGCGAGAATAAGCTGGTCCACTCTGTGCTTACCTCTTTGGTCTTGTTTTGGTCCATCTTGGGATCCTTGCTTGATATAGCAGGCGCTTGATGTACTTGAGGAGCGCCAGGCGCAATTTGCGAGGCTTCCGCTATTTTACGGGCCTCTTTTTTATCTGGGTCATACAACAAAGTGGTGTTAGTAGGCGTTTTTGGCGCATTAGTAGTAGATTTGCTGTTTGCACTATGTCCATCATCTTTGTCATTTACAATTTGATTTTGCATTTTGCGTTCCCTTCTCCGTGGAGGAATAAGGAGCGGATCTGGAGCGGTGCTACTTTCACTAGAGTTAGAACATGCCTGAGCTGCTACTGGTGTGGGTGGGGCGGCCGATGATACGGAAGCCTCGCATGCAACTGACGTTTGTGGAATTTTCTTAAAAACACTGTCTCTGTCACAGGGAGTCTCTGACTGTCTCTCAGTTTGTTCATGGGAGTTTATATTGGCTCTTCTACTGTAACTTCTACTTCTACTGGCTTCTTCTACATGGTGTCTACTTTCAATATTTGCATATCTATCTACATGACATCTACTGCTGGTAGTTTTGGCTGCACTTGGACAAGTTGCCTTCACATCATCTGACTCTGAGAGCTGGGTCAGAGGTTCTTCAGTGATAGAGCCATAATTCTGACTACCATCAACTTTGAACAATGTCTCTGACAAGTGCCCCTGATTTTGACCAGACGAATATTCTTCCGAGGGGACATGTTTCAAATCAGTAGTGCACTGTGGAGAGGTTTCCTCTGAGGGAACATGCTTGTTGCTAGTAGTGCTTTCCGACGAAGCTTCTTCAGAGGGGAAATGCCTCTTGGACGAAGCTTCGTCTGATGGGGCACGTCTCTGGCCTGTTGCAGTACGTTTAAACGAAGCCTCGTCTGAAGGGTCATCCCTGGCCTTGTCCAAAGACTCTATACTGAGGGTCTTCTTGGCGGTCCAGCAGGCCGGAGAGCTAGCTGACTTCCGGATTAGGAATGCAAGGTTGTCGTAGTCACTAAGACTCATCGCTTCGTAAGTGCTACATCTCCAGACGGTTTCTCGAGGGGGACGATGGGGAACTTCACTAGCACCAGCTGCTGTTGGTCGTTCTGAAGAACTTTCATGAGACAACTCTGTTTTCTGCTGGTTCATAACATTCATCCTGATGTTTCTATCATCGCTGGTTGGAACATTTGGTCCATTTTGTTCGTCTGCTAGGTGGTGATCTTCCTGTTCGTCTGCCAGGTGGTGATCTTCCTGTTCGTCTGCCAGGTGGTGATCTTCCTGTTCGTCTGCCAGGTGGTGATCTTCCTGTTCGTCTGCCAGGTGGTGATCTTCCTGTTCGTCTGCCAGGTGGTGATCTTCCTGTTCGTCTGCCAGGTGGTGATCTTCCTGTTCGTCTGCCAGGTGGTGATCTTCCTGTTCGTCTGCCAGGTGGTGATCTTCCTGTTCATCTGCCAGGTGGTGATGTTCCTGTTCGTCTGCCAGGTGGTGATGTTCCTGTTCGTCTGCCAGGTGGTGATCTTCCTGTTCATCTGCCAGGTGGTGATTTTCCTGTTCGTCTGCCAGGTGGTGATCTTCCTGTTGATCTGCCAGGTGGTGATGTTCCTGTTCATCTGCCAGGTGGTGATCTTCCTGTTCGTCTGCCAGGTGGTGATCTTCCTGTTCATCTGCCAGGTGGTGATCTTCCTCTTCATCTGCTAGGTGGTGATCTTCCTGTTCGTCTGTCAGGTGGTGATCTTCCTGTTCATCTGCTAGGTGGTGATCTTCCTGTTCGTCTGCCAGGTGGTGATCTTCCTGTTCGTCTGCCAGGTGGTGATCTTCCTGTTCGTCTGCCAGGTGGTGATCTTCCTGTTCGTCTACCAGGTGGTGATCTTCCTGTTCGTCTGCCAGGTGGTGATCTTCCTGTTCGTCTGTCAGGTGGTGATCTTCCTGGGTAACAATGTTGACATGAGCTTCACAGTTGTCCTCATCACCGTTGCTGGCGGACGCCACCGTGGTGGGGGAAGTGCACGGTACGCTGCTCTCGTCTTGACCTCTCTCCTCCTCTGTTGCTGGTGAGGAAATTCCCTCATCGAATACCTTTCTGGAGGGAATTTCCTCACCGGTTTGAGTATTTATTTCCTTGGCGCTGGTTCGGACGCAACTGAGGAGTTCCTTTATAGTGGCTGGGTCGCTTTTCTTTTGTTTGTCAGTCACGGCCTCAGTCTCCATAAATGTTTTACTAGCTAATATTTGATCATTTGGTTTTAGGCTAGATATATTTAAGTCAGTATCCTCTAAGTCAATGCCTTCTGATAACCGAGAAACATATTTGGAACTCTTCTTTGACTCTGAATTCGCAGTGTTGACCACCCCGAGAAACGTTCCTCCGGTGATTTTGCTGTCAGTAGGAGTGATATGTTGTGAAATGGTCCCGTGATGGATGACGACAGCACCCTCTTCAACAGGTCTCAAGTTGCTACTTTCCTCGGGCACATGCACATGAACTTTCATGAGGAGCACTGAGTCCTTTTCTGTGGTTCTGCTCTTGGTACGTGGCGCGGGGCCATCAGCCCTGCCTTGGGATTTGGTGATCTTGCCGGCCCCGCAGTACTTGGGAGTCACACCTACTGGTGTTCCTCCTCCCCGTGTGGGGACCACAGCGAAGGACTTCACGTCCTCGGCTTGTTGCTTCCCGCATATGTGTTCAGCAGAGCGTCCCTTCACCGTCCTACTGCCAGAGTCCTCAGTCAAGCGAGCATCCACCCAGGCTAGACTCGCATCAACTTTAGCCAAGCAGTCATCCATTTTATTCACTGCTGTTTTGTCTCCTAAATTTTCTTTAAGAGCAGAACTATTGGAGAAAGTCGCGGTTGGTGTTGGTTTGGGTTTTACAAGTTTCATATTAGTAGAATGAGCGTAAATTATGTTTTCCACATTACTCTCTTTTCTTTCTTCCTCTGAAAGTTTACAATGTAATTTTTGTACAATTTCTTCTTTAGTCTCACTTGCATCTACTGTGATATCGCCTGTGTCAAGTCCCATACGAATTACAATCCTTTCAACATCATCTGATTTCCCTTGAGTTGTACTGATATCTTCTGCATTTCCTCCATTATTTATTTCTGCATTAATCTGCGGGTTGTTAACTTCATCATCGTGAGTCGTGACTGTCACTGGCTCGACGGTCAATGGTTCGCTGTCCTCTCTTTCAAGTAAATCATTTACCCCTGTTGCTGCCCTCGCATCTTTGGACAGTTCAGTACTTTTACACTCATCTCGCTTGACTGCACTATCTTCACTACATTCATGAACTACACTAACTTCACATTCTTTGATTTTAGTTTCTGACAAGGATAAACTCGATTCATATCCACTCGTCTGTGAATCAGATTTTTGGAGGTTACCTTCCATGTAGTGAGAGTCAACAGATAACTGATTTGGGTCTAGCAAAGTGTTAGTTATGTCTACGCCTATGTTAGTATCTTCTTTGGCTAAACACTCTGCATTACTCACCGAATCTGCAAGCAAATTGAAAGTTGTTTTCTCAACTGGTTCAGTTTCTCCATCTCTAGTACAAGTTCTAGATTTTGTGGTGTCGCTCTCTTGATCGTACATATCTATCTCAACTGAAGGCATAATGTTTTTCTTTCTTTCATCACTAGCAGCTGTAATGTTCGCAATACCAGAGACCTCAATTCCTGGCGATGGACTATTTGTTCTCGAGGGAATGTTGTCACTTTCTTCTTCGTTTCCATCGTTTTCACTCTCACTTTCTTCTACTCCAAGTTCCTCATCCAATATATCCTCTATTTCATCCTCGCTTTTGATCTCGTCACATTCACTGTTGTACTCTTCGCCTAATCCTTTGTCACCTTCGTCTGTTTCTCTTTCCTCTTCTTCGTCTGATTCTTTTTTCTCATCTTCGTCTGAATCAATTTCGTCATCTGCATCTTCTTCAACATCAACTTCCGTTCTCATTTTCTCCATAATACCTCGTTTGCTCTTCTCAACGCCAGTCATGAACTCTGGCTCAATCTGCGGGTTCTGTGAAGTAGAGTGAAAGAACTCCGTCGTCGTCGCTGCCTCGCTGATTTCACTCGTATCCATATCAAGAGTTTCGGTTGCTTCACTCGCTTCACTCAGATCGTCTTGCCACTGTTTTTCCTGCGAGACACATGGCATCGTTGCCTGTGACTCCCTTGGGCTGGCTTGGTCTAACTGGGAGTCTGCTTCCCACCATGGAGTATCCCTAAAGACCACGCTAGCTTGGAGTCTCTCCCCTTCACTGGCACTGTACATGGTGCTGGTGTCGCTGAGCAGGCTATCGTTGGCGTCCTCGAAGTCATCTGTTCTACTCGATGACTCCTTTTCATCCTCATACGATTCTGATATGCTACTTTCATCTTCCTCCTCCTCGTCCTCCTCTTCTCTACTTGCAGTTACCTCGTCCTCCTCTTCTTCACTGACTGAAGAGTAACAGTTAGATAAGTGTGCAGTGTCCGAGCTTTTTTTTAATTCACTCCAGAAGCCCTTGGATTTCTCTTGCTCAGTAAACTCTTCTGTCTCCCACCATGGTTTGTCCTCGTCTCTGAAGAATTCCTTGGCCGATATCACATTTTTCTTTTCCTCTTCCTCTGTCTCCCACCATGGCTTTTCATCTTTGAAAAAGTCTTTGGCTGATATTTTCTTCGGCATCCCTTCTGCCCCTTCACATTCATCAGCCGAAACTCCCTGGGATGTGTTCAGGTCCTCGACGGCGTCCCTCCACCAGCACTCATCATCCCTGAAGAACTCTTTAGCTGATATATATTGTGGGTTATTTTCCTTTTCATCAGCTCTGCCAAGGTTCTCTTTATCGCTTTGCTCTTCCCACCAATTGCTATCTTCTTTGAAGAACTCTTTCGCAGATACGACTTCGGGTTTTTCCTCCCAGTTCTCCCAGAAGGCGGCGTGATCTTCCTCGAAGAGCTCTTTGGCAGAAATCACCTTCGGCTTTTCCATCCACGCCTCCAGCCAATCATCTTCATCCTTGAAGGCCTCCTCGACAGTGAGGACCTCGTAAGCATTGGACATTTTCCAGTAGGCATCTTCATCGGTGTCGTCAGTCTCCTCCTCGTCCTCAATCGTCTCGCTCCTCCCTTCCACTGCGGAGCTGGAGTCGCCGTCCTCAGTGATATATCCGTCCTAAATTAGTACACATGCATTCAGAAACTAGAGCCTCGGATAGTGAGCTAGACTTAACAAGACGGGCAAGTTCTAGTGTGTGATAGTCTTGTCTTGCTGCGGCTGCCTCTGGGGCGCCTGGTTAAGTTTGACCGGGACAAGTTTGAAAGCCCTGATGGTTAGCCGAGGCCAAACGAAGGAATTAAAACAAGAGTTTCTGCAGGTTATATCGTGATTTTTTTTTACAGGAAAAGCTAACGAAGAGGAAACAATAATGAATGTCAAAATGATACACGTTCTAAAAGGCGACATTTATTCTAGGAAAGAAAATGTAAAAATTAAGACGAAGATGATGCTACCAAGCAAACGTTTTGACGGAAGACATAAAGAAAGCTTAATAAGACAAAAAAAGAGAAAACAAACACAAAAATAAACGGTAGCAGAGAAAATGGGAAGAAAACAATTTGTAAAAAATATCGGCCAATTATACATAGACAAAAATCTCTCATACAGAAGCCCAGGACAAATATGCTCATTTTTTTTTTAGTTTCCAGAGTGTTATTTACACCAGAAGGTTCAAAGCAGCGATTTATTTATTTTCCTTATCCATTAATAAAGCTTCCTCCACTTTCTACCACTACTTACTTCAAACAGCCTATAGACATCTTCGAGAGCTACAATTTTGTCGTCTTCAGGCCGAGGTTCTTTCTTGGCGAGCGCGGCCATCTGCCGAAGGATGTCGTAGAGGCCTTGTCGCTTGGCCTCTTCGCGGGGATTGAGTCCAGTGCCCTCAACCTCTGCGAACTGGTCAGCCCCCGCGCGCACCAGCCCCACCACCTTGTCGGCGTCGTTGTGTCTCACAGCCAGGTACAGGTGTTTCAACAGCTGCGCACAAGCAGAAAGAGTGACAGGTATTTCAGAGCTAGAGATTATGTATAATAATCTACAAATCAAGGGACCCAGAATGTGGAATGACCTTCCCAATCATGTTAAAGACTGTACCTCTCTCAACCAGTTTAAGATAAAAACTAAACACTACCAAATAAATTCCCTGTAACCTACCTTACCCCTACATTTTCAACCCATGTCTGGTTTTTTTAAACAACGCTGTTTGTCGACCTAATTGTATTTGTGCTGTTTTTTCTGCCATGTTCACCTTTTTTATTTTTATTTTTATTTGTTCTCATCACAATTTATACTTTAATCTCAATTAGTATTAAGTTTTAGTCTTTAATGTTTTTCCTGCCCGAAACGCTTTGCGTAATAGTGGCTTTAGGCATTGTATGTACTAGCTCTATCTATAAATCTATCAATTTTTGTAAAACCTCTTGTATGTATGTACCTTACCTGAATAAACATTTATTTATTTTATTTATTTATAAAGTGACATATGAGTTTCAACAGCGGCACACATAGGAGTTTCAGTAGTAACATACACACGCGTGTTTCAACAACAGCACACATTCGTGTTTCAATAGAAGAACATATAGGTGTTTCCGGGATATTATTAAGAAAGAGACAGAGAAAACGTCAATAGACAAATAGATATAGACAAACTGGAAAAGGTGTCAGGTGTACAACGAATAACTAAAGAGATGATAGCATCACGAAAGGAAAATAACGCACACAATCAGATAACACCACACCACTGTCAATCAGATAACACCACACCACTGTCAATCAGATAGTCTCGTGACTCAGTTATGGACGCAAAACAAGAAACGCCACAGCTAAGATTTATCCTCGTGGCTACAACAACTAACACGAGGAGAAAGCTAATACCTCGCAGCAAGACCCACCATGTCGGTGTAGAGGAGGCCATCCTTACTCCTGACGGAGGTGTCGGCGCCGCGCTCCAGCAGGAGGTGGACGGTGTCGACGCTGCCCTCGCTGGCCGCCCAGTGCAGCGGGGTCTGACCCATCCAGTCTTGGGCGTTGATGTCCGAGCCTTCGTCCAGTAACACCTGCATGATCTGCAACACACGGGTATCGTCTTCAACTCACTGTGAAGGCATGCAACATGGCATACATGTCTAAGACACAGTGAAAGCATCCAACATGGCATACATGTCTAAGACACAGTGAAAGCATCCAACATGGCATACATGTCTAAGACACAGTGAAAGCATCCAACATGGCATACATGTCTAAGACACAGTGAAAGCATCCAACATGGCATACATGTCTAAGACACAGTGAAAGCATCCACATGGCATACATGTCTAAGACACAGTGAACGCATCCAACATGGCATACATGTCTACAACACATAGAGATAAGACGTGTGTATTATAACTAACGTCTGTGAAAGTACGTCTCTACAACACATATTGTACGTTTAAAATAACAGTAAACACATAATTTATTATTTACTTAAAATAATAAATAACATTACTAACAAAAATGGCAAAAATAATTAGATTGAATATATAATAAATAAGTTTCACAAATATACAAATTCAAGTTGACTTTTGTTAACAATTTCTCTTGGGTGGAACAAATATATGCAAACGTAGCTAGAATATCGTATGAAGTGAACCAAATTAATAAAAAAAAACTTCCAGTAACTGTGTAGTCAAAGTGTTGTTCCCGTAATCGTAGGTGGTGCAGTGGCAGGACACTCGCCCAGCGCTTCGCGAGCGCTTTGGCCTGGTTTCATATCCTGGCCGGGAAGGATTGACTGGGCGCCAATCCTTAACTGTAACATCCCAACAATGAATGGGATACTTGGTTGTTAAACCCTTTCGCGGGTCGTATTCTTTGGAAAATTAGGAATAATGACCTGCCCCAAACGCTATGCGTGCTAGTGGCTTTACAAGAATGTAAGAACTCTTGTATATACAAAAAAAAAATGCATCTATCATACCTGGCTGGAGTTATTGGTGTACCGGATGGATGCTCGCTTGACTGTTATTGTTGTACCGGATGGATGCTCGCTTGACTGTTATTGTTGTACCGGATGGATGCTCGCTTGACTGTTATTGTTGTACCGGATGGATGCTCGCTTGACTGTTATTGTTTTGGTGACCGGCAGATCAGCTGTGACTCACATGTATACAGGTTGGTGCAATGTACTCTCTTATTTTCTGTTTGTTCTAACTTAGTTCATATGCAGTTTGCTTATTGTTACAGTGAATAGAAAGTGCTTAAACTGTATACAGATACTGTATATTATATGTCTTGATATTATTGCAAGATGTAACTACAGCAGTCCTCGTGGCGCAGTGGTAAAACACTCGCCCGGTGCTTCGCGAGCGCTTTGGCCTGGGTTCATATCCTGGTCGGGGAGGATTGACTGGGCGCCAATCCTTAACTGTAGCCTCTGTTTACTCAACAGTGAATGGATACCTGGTTGCTAAACGATTTGGCGGGTCGTATTCCGAGGAAAATTAGGATTAAGAACTTGCCCGAAACGCAAACTGCACTGAAGTTTGACCATGTAAAAATGTACAGGAGTTCGGTATAGGAGTAGTTTGCCGTGCCTTGAAGGAGGTGAGCTTCCTTGTGACAGGCAGCCAGTAGGAGGAAGGGCTCACCTGATGGTTGCCGCGGTAGGCAGCCAGTAGGAGGGGCGTCCTGCCGTGGGAGTCGACAGCGTTGACGTTGGCGCCACACTCCAGCAGCAAGAAGCAGATGTCAAGCGTCCCCTGCACCATCACACACATGGCCGACATATGGTCATATCCAGTACTTTGTTACGCACTACCTACACTACCAGCTGGCACAACTACCTACGCTACCAGCTGGCACAACTACCTGCACTACCAGCTGGCACAACTACCTGCACTACCAGCTGGCACAACTACCTGCACTACCAGCTGGCACAACTACCTGCACTACCAGCTGGCATAACTACCTAACCCACCAGCTGGCACATTTACCTGCACTACCAGCTGGCACAACTACCTACACTACCAGCTGGCACAACTACCTGCACTACCAGCTGGCACAACTACCTGCACTACCAGCTGGCACAACTACCTACACTACCAGCTGGCACAACTACCTGCACTACCAGCTGGCACAACTACCTGCACTACCAGCTGGCACAACTACCTGCACTACCAGCTGGCACAACTACCAACACTACCAGCTGGCACAACTATCTGCACTACCAGCTGGCACAACTACCTGCACTACCAGCTGGCACAACTACCTGCACTACCAGCTGGCACAACTACCTGCACTACCAGCTGGCACAACTACCTGCACTGCCAGCTGGCACAACTACATACACTACCAGCTGGCACAACTACCTACACTACCAGCTGGCACAACTATATCTTTGGCTTTAAGAGGTGAGGAATATCTATGATATCTTAGGCTATAACAAGTGAATAATATCTATGGTATCATAGGTTATAACAATTTAATAACATCTGTGATATCTTAGGTTATATCAAGTTAGGAATATCCATGATATATTAGGCGATTGCAATTGATTATTATCTATGATATCTTAGACTAAAACAAGTGAATAATATCTATGATATCTTAGGCTATAATAACTGAATAATATCTATGATATCTTGGATTATAATAACTAAATAATATCTATGATATCTTAGTTATAATAACTGAATAGTATCTATTATTCCATTATACCATTAGGCTATAACAAATGAATAATATTTATAATATCTTAGGCTAGAAGTGAATAATATCTAT